>CM076580.1:1154380339-1154639630 GCA_034641835.2 Pinus albicaulis | reverse complement strand
AACAATACATAGCACAATACTCCTCACAAGTACTCAGTACTATCTCCAAAAAGTTACACACAAACTAACTGAGATTTGAACAAGTCATGGGTTCAAATCTTCTCCACAAGTCTGCCTGCCTCTACTGCGCAATCCAAGTTGATTAATGATGAGATCCAAGTTCGAATCCCACTAGCTCCAACTGCGCAATCCTCATTGGCAATCTCCATCAATGTGTGTGCAAATCTTAGGCACAACCAATAGTCACAACTGATAGTAGACTCACCCTTTCACCCACCTCTAACACTGGTCTCCACTGAACTGTCCATGCATTGCAATTAACTGATGTGTTCTTTAGTTGATTTATGAGTTAATAATTAGTGAATTAATTAATAATTAATTCACACCACTCATCACTAGTGTATTTTTCAGTTAGACTAAATACAACTAGTTCAACTAAGTTAAACAGAACACAACTCCACCAACTGTCTCATCAACTCCACCAAACTCTGCCACATGAGTTCTAACTGAAGTCAACCATGCAATAGCTCAACTAACCCTTAGGAAAAGCGTATTTCCTTCTTTCAGCTGCATGTGCCACATCCAAGCATCAAACTGAAGTGCTCCAAGAGGATAAGATAATGTTTATACTCTAAATATTATTAAGGGTTAATAATATTTGACTGTTCTATTTTTAGCTCGGCAGTCTAAAAATAGAAACCGCCCAATGTCTAAAAATAGAGGTCCATCTATTTTTACCAACTCGACCAATCATCCATAAATAGCATTCTGCAACTCATAGACCATGATCCATATGTCTAAAAATAGACATAGTCTAAAAATAGACTTTGCGCCAAAAATAGCCTGCGGGCCCACTTAGTGAAGGCGACTTCATTTCACTAAGCTCCATCATCTTGTTGCATTTTCAACAATGTCATCATCCCCAATGGTTGAGGTGGCATTGCTTGAGTTAAAGGTACTTACTTGTCACATTCTCAATGATAGATGAAAACTCATAGTTAACCATGGTGGTGCTCTAAGTACTTTTAAATTCATAAAGTAAAGTACTCATAATAAATATCATTTCACACTTTTTGAATAAAATATTATTATTGTCATTTCATATTTTTTTAAAGTAACAATGCATATCCATTCACAATCTTTATGTCTTTACACATTTTTCAATAAATATTATATTTATATATTTTTATTTTTAAATTATATATTAATCTCATTTTATTTAATATTACAATTTCAAATTAATTATAAATTAATATATACATATATATTATACATATGAAATAAAATTAAATAAAAATGCAACTTTTTAATTTAGGATAAATCAAATCTATGAATAATATTTTTATAGTATTAATAGCTATACAAGCATGTTAAAATTAAAGAAAAAAAAATATTAGTTTTGTATGATGAAAAAAAATATATTAGCTTTGTATGTTGAAAAAATGTATATTAGGTTCAACATAGTTTTGGGCCAAAAAAAGTTTAAAATTTCAATGTATATAAATCATATATTATACTTATAAATATCAATTAAATATGTTTCAATAATTTTTTTTAAATACAACTCAATTCATTTAATTATAATTATATTAATATTATATAATCTAAATGTTATAGAATATATACTATATTTATTTTTATATTATATATTATTTCTTCTTATGTTATCAATCAAATTAATTCAATATATAATATAAAATTAATATATTACATTTATTATAATAATTTATTATATTATATTATTTGATTTTTATATAGTATATTTTTTTCTAAGTCGGTTTAATTCTATTAATAAAAACATAATTTACAAAGCAGACTTTCACCTCCAAGGTGGCAAAACAGGCCTAACTTGGAGGGAAGCAAAAGTAGAAAACACATACTATATCAAAACCAACATATTGTAGATCGCCCATATTTGGGAAACCGATCCAAAAATTTGCTGCCCATGAGTGGGAAACTAACATACTAACATTGTTCCAAAACAGAAAGAAGCTGATGCTATCCCGCATACAAGCGTTGTGTCCATGGTAGCACCAAATTATAGACCAAAAGCTAAAAAAAAAATAATAATAATAGTAACAACCTGTCATCATGCTAGCTGCCGTGGTGGGGAGGATTTTCTTCCACAATCGGGCAGCTGTAGCCTGCGTTCGGGTCGACCTCTTCTTATTTGGATGGCTGGGTAGATAACTCGGAGGAGGGAGGAGAGTTGGAGCCCTCACTCTCAGAACTGCTTGAATCGTCGTTGCTGGAGGTCGAAGAACCAGATTTGGTTGGAAGGCCAGGTTCTTTTCTGAGGATTTGAGGAGGCGCCTCAGAAATGGTCGAGTTCCTCCGGCATTTACGTGAACCAGAGCCAATGTCGCCGAAACAAGAGCCAATGTGGCCGGAAGCTTCCTTCTGAAATACCACTAAAATGGTCGCAGTAACGTGCGGTTTGTCCAAGCTGCTGGTGAAAATTAAATGCGCCTTGTTGCTGGGTGGAGGCAAATGAGTCTCGTCTGCAGCAGGCGTCAAATGAGAGCCACCTGTATTTCTTCCACCACCTCCCCTTCCGCCGCCTCCACGTTTGCATTTCATGCGCTGTCTACGCGAAATTTTTTTCTTGCAAGAGGCCTGAAGGGAGTGAGCACAGTCCAAAGACTGAGAGGGAGAGCTGGGAGCCAAAAGAGACCGGTGTGAAGGTGAGAAGGTGGGCGAGCAGATGGGCGAGGAGGTAGGCGCAAATGGTTCAAGAGAGGGCAGAGAGGAATTCTGCTAAGAGCAAGAAGGGCCACACAAAGCCGAACCACTATGAGGAGAAGGCGGATGAGTTCCTCTGTGAGGCTGTGAGGTCAAACGAAGTCGAAAGAGGAGCAGAGAGCAGGAGCCGAGCAATCGAGGAAAATTGAATGCTAAAGCAAGGGAGGAGGACTGATAACCAGCACGTGACGTCGCCATTGCAGTCCACCAGCACGCGACGTAAATTCTCGGCAAGTGGAGGAGATGTTTCAAATGCGAAACCAGCTCACGGTTATTTATGGCGGAGGTAACACAAGCAAGTGGTGGCAAGTGGCCTAGTCTCCTATTGCCGTCTTCTCTCGCCGTTCCAAGAACCTTAATCAGCACTCGCATCCGAGATGATTTTTATATAGTATATTAAGTATAGGTTATTATATAATTTAAATAATATAAATTTTAATTAATAATATATTATACAATTAAGAATTTATGAATTTATATTTATAATTTATTTTAAGTTATTTAAGTACAAATGACAAATGCATTAGTTGTTTAATGATAATCACTTTGAAAAGCTCATTCTTATTTATAGTTACATCAATGCAATTTTTTTATTAATTTTATTTAGGTACAACTTTTCAATTGAATTTAACCATGGTTACATGGATTGTGGTGCTGAATTGAAAATTCATAAATATTATTTTATTATTTTAGCTATTATTTTATTATTTCCTTAGGAGGCCTATTTTAGACCTCAAAATTTCCCTAATGGCACCCACTCGGTAATAATCTATTTATATACATTTTAAACTTAATAATACACATTTGAAATGTAATTACATCTATATTTCATATTTCAACTGTTGGGTTATTATAAGATACATGACACTATGATTTTTTAACTTTTTTATAGGTGCATTTTTTCTCATCTATGTGGGCATATGGACACCATTTTCGCACAAAAAATGTCGATGATGAACACATGACACAAGACTCTAGAGTGGAAGTCGAGTTCGATCAATCTCAAACTAATTTAACAATGAACATTCAGTAGTTAAAACGTGTTGAACAATTGGACTAGATATTAAATGCACAAAGATCCCCTCTTGTAAAGAATGGGATAGGATATGAAGGAGAATCTAGCAAGTCGAAGGCAGAATATAAGAAAGCTATTACATTTGTGAAATTTTTTCTAAAAGAAAACGTTGACTCCCATCAATCTAAGAACAAAACCATGGGAAACCCTCCAAATCCTCATAAGCTGCAGCAAAAACCCACCAAAAGGATAGCCCTGGAAACAAGAGGAGTAAACAACTAAGAAACATTCCAGCGCATATCAAATGGATTCCAAAGACAAAATTTTCATATGACCAGATGCTTATATCCCCAAACAACTTTCTCTACTAGAGACAAATACTACTTGCATGGGTATTGTTTTTGTTGTAAAAGGTTCAGTCATAAAGCCACAGAGTGCAGAGCGTATATACAGACAATGGAGTATGGAAAATCAAGGGGAATTAAGAACAATGTTGGATTCACTCGTGTACATAATCCATTCAGAAATACAATCAATTTTTTTTACTTCCATAAAAATGGGTACAAGTCTCACGAATGTCCTCTTAAGGACTATGATCCATCTCCTTAGGAAATTTACCAAACAAAAAGCTGCATGAAATGGAAAAGGAAGCTAAATAAGTGTGATTTGGTTATAATTTCTTAAGATAAGAATAATCAATGGTATGTGGACAATGGGTGCTCAAAACATATGACTGGAGACCGAAGCAAGTTTGTAACTTTTGATGAAAAGCAATCTAGGAATGTAACATTCAGTAATGATAGAGTAGGGAAAATCAATGGAAAATGCACAGTTAGCTTGAATAATGGAAGAGGAGAGGCTCAGGATGTATTGTTTGTGGATGGTCTGAAATCAAATCTACTTAGTGTTAGTCAAATCTGTGATAAAGGCTGTGAGGTCCTTTTCAGGGCCCAAGATTGTGAAGTAAGGTCATTCACCACAGGAAAGACCTTGATCAAAGGTGTTTGAATAGAGAGTAATGTTTATATAGTATAAGAAGAGAATGAAGCATGTCACATCAGTAAACTTGATGAATCTTGGTTATGGCATAAAAGATTGGGACATCTAAATTTTGACCACATCATCAAATTGAGCATAATAAAGTTGTCAGAGATTTCTTTGCAATAAAGAAGCCACCAAATACCATATGTAAGTCCTACCAACTGGGCAAACACGCTCGCACATCATTCAAAGCTAAATACCAACTATCTATAAGTAAGCCTTCTTCAGCTTATACACATGGACCTGTGTGGACCTTCAAGAACAAATGCACCAGGTGGAGAATCGTATTTCATGTTGATAATCGATGATTTTTCTAGATTAACGTGGGTGGAATTTCTCAGATATAAATCTGAAGCGTTTGATAAATTTAATATATTCAAGGCATTGGAAGAAAATAAATCTGGATGTAAACTAAAATGCATCAGATTAAACAAAGGAGGTGAATTCACAGACGATGATTTTGCAGATCTGTGCAATGAATGCGGGATAAAGAAACAGTTTGCAGTTGCAGGTACACCTCAACAAAATGGAGTGGCAGAGAGGAAAAATAGGTCGGTACAACAAATTCCCAGAGCCATGATGCAAGAAATAAACATTCCCCAAACCTACTGGGCAAAAGCAGTACACACAGTTGTTCATATTCTCAACAAAGCTCATCTTAGACCAAATTGTGACAAGACTCTATATGAACTATGGAATGGGAAACCGACATCATTTAAGGATTTCAGAGTCTTTAGCAGCAAATGTTTCATAAAGAATAATGATGATAAATTGGGTAAGTATGATGCAAGATCTAATAAAGGAATATTTTTAGGATATGCATCAAAGAGTAAAGGTTACAGGTGCTACAATAAAAGAATGCATAAAATTGTGGAAAGCATTGATGTGAGATTCGATGAAGAACTACCAGACAGAACCAGAAGTACAAACTGTGTCAATATTCCAGATGATCATGAAGATAAAGAAAATCAAGAATAGAATAAGAAAACAGAAGATACAAAAATAAACTCAAAAGGACCCTCAAAACACACTCAGAAGAACCATCCAGAAGATCAAATCATTGGAGACAAGAGTGCAGGAGTCGAAACTAGAAGACAACTAGCTAAACAGACCGAGGAAGTGTACCTAGCCATGTTGTCATAGATAGAATCGAAGAATTTCAATGAAGCCAACAAAGAAAAAAATTGGGTAAATGCTATGAACAAAGAATTAGACCAGATTGAGAAGAACAAGACCTGGGAGTTAATGCCAATACCTGTTGGGAAAAATGCCATTGGCACAAAGTGGATATTCAAGAATAAGATGAATGAACAAGGTCAGGTGATCAGAAATAAAGCCAGACTTGTATGTAAGGGATATTCTCAAATCGAAGGACTTGACTATGATGAAACTTTTGCCCCTGTAGCAAGAATGGAAGCAATTAGAATGTTTCTGGCTTTTGCATGCTATCATGATTTCAAGGTATATCAAATGGATGTGAAGATTGCCTTCTTAAATGGAGTTCTAGAGGAAGAAGTCTACATGGAACAACCTGAAGGATTTTCCTTAGCAGATAAACACGACTATGTGCGCAGATTAAAGAAAGCCCTATATGGTCTCAAACAAGCACCACATGCATGGTATTCTAGGCTAGACAAGTACTTTCAAAAATAAGGTTTCAAGAAGGGAGGAGTAGACAATAATCTGTATATAAGGGTTGATGAAAATGAACTCTTAATTGTAGTAGTATATGTAGATGACATCATGTTTGGCAGCAACAAGGATGAGTTACTTAAAGGATTTGTAGAGACGAAGTCAAAATTTGAGATGTCTATGATTGGAGAGCTTACCTCTACCAGACTTCAAATTCTACAAAAGAAAAAGGCATATTCATTTCACAAGAAAAATATTTAAGAGACATAAGCTAAAAATATTCCAAATGGAAGACTGAAACTCTCAACTCTCATGATCACCGGATGCAAGTTATGTGTTGATTATGGATCCGGTGATGTAGACTGAAGACTTTACGTATCTAAGTGATAGGAAGTCCGTTATACCTAACTTCTTCTAACTGCCTCTAGACCGTACATTATGTTGGTATGTTACAAAGAGGAATTGTGGCAAGATATCAAGCAAAGACCGTTACACAACAATTTGTCACCATCCCTACAATCCCCTGTCCCGTACATTGGAGGGCTTATTCCGTGACCTATGAGCAGTAACATAACCTAAAAACACTTTTATGGCATCCCCCTGAACATGGACATTCATTTCCATGAAGACAATTCCTTGTGAAAAACCCTAAAATAGCCTTTTTTCATTGGTGTGACCAGACAGTTCAGCCCTCACGCCAATGGGGGAAATTCTTCAAAGAGGGCGCGCCAACTATGCTTCCGTCTCGTAGTCGCACTTGCGCCAAAGCCGATAAAGGGAGTGTTTTTTAAAAATAAATGGCAGAATATTGACTCCAACCAATTCCTGAACTGGTCTCTAAATTGAGTTGGGAGGTTGGCTCCGGATCTCCATGTAGAAGAAGTGGTTTTCCACCTCTCATGGAAGCTTCCTTGAGGATAGGGCCAATCCCATGATTGTAGGGATCCCAACTCCCCTTCCACCATCTATATAAGCTTGCCATTTCCCTTTGCAAGCTAATCTCCAAGAGCCTTCATAGCCTAAAGAATGCTGCAAGAGCTCTGATAGTCCTCATAGTGCCAAATCCATAGCAAGGAGATTGATGATCGAAGAGAGAGGCTTGTCCCCATTCCCAACAAGCTTTACCGAGACGTATTCCGCTGACGACCCGCCGAAGGAAGGTTCATCGTCAGAGCCAGGTTGTATTTTCCTTTGTTTAATTAATGATAAGCGACTATTGGTTATGGTTCCACTCTTATTGTTCATTATGATCATGAGTTGTGTCTTCTCTGACTGATACATAATTGCATATATATTGGGTTTTACGCTTGTGTTTGTCGTGTTTCTCGTGTGTGCAGGTGTTCGATCGCAGCAAGCGAGAGGATTGTGATCTGCTGGAGCGAGGAAACGGGAGCATCATCTCTTCTACAAACGACAGCGTTGGACTAGAGGTAGGACTTCTTCGCGATTTGGTTTATTTCAATTAGGGACCTGCACCATAGCGTGTTACGATTGTTTCTAGACCCATTCTGGGCTAGTAGGGATCGCCTCTGTCCGCAGAGGGGATTTACCTCTACAACAAATTGGCGACTCCGCTGGGGAAGGTTCAGCGTCAGAGCCAGGTTGTATTTTCCTTTGTTGAATTAATGATAAGTGACTATTGGTTATGGTTCCACTCTTATTGTTCATTATGATCATGAGTTGTGTCTTCTCTGACTGATACATAATTGCATATATATCGGTTTTTACGCTTGTGTTTGTCGTGTTTCTCGTGTGTGTAGGTGTTCGATCACAGCAAGCGAGAGGATTGTGATCTGCTGGAGCGAGGAAACGGGAGCATCATCTCTTCTACAAACGACAGCGTTGGACTTGAGGTAGGCCTTCTTCGCGATTTGGTTTATTGCAATTAGGTACTTGCACCATAGCGTGTTACGATTGTTGCTAGACCCGTTCTGGACTAGCAAAGAAATAGTGCATCATTTCAGGGGGAATGCAACCCATAAAAGTTGTCACAGAAGAGCTAGAGCTATGGAGCTGGTAAATATCTACAGAGGATTATTACACTGTATGGCTCTCTTCAAGTGTTAATAATGAAACAAAATGTCTTAAGAAGGATGAATAAGATAAATGGTTATCATCATTATATCATTACATCATTCATCAATTGGTATTTGGAGCAATAAGTCTGCTTATCAGTAGAATACCAAGTGTTATTAGTAGAGCAGTGGTATGGTACAGGTCCTCAGGATTGGAGTATTACGATAGAAGTACATCAAGTGATTATATCTTCAGAAGTATAGCACATAGCACCACTATCAAGCAATAAGGGAAAAATCACAGAACATTCTATGGTAACATGCCATCCATTCATGCAATCTCAATGATTTTCAAAGTGTTCTCCCAACAACTCTTATACACCAGTCTGGACCTGCAAGGTATAAAGACAGAATGAAGAAGGCGTATACACAACTAAAAGAGAAGTAATGCAAAGATGGAAACTACAATGGGAAATGTGTAACCCTTTTCCATTGATGTCAAAAGGGGAGGAAAAGAAAGCAGAAGAAGAAAGACACTTCTTAAAATGAAAGAGGGAGGAATTCTTGGAGGAAGTATTGGAGTATTGGTGGATGTGTTTCCATCAATTCCAAAGGGGGAGATTGTTGGAAATATTGTCATTGATGGCAAAGAAACAGAAAGGAGTAACACTAGAATTATCATTGATGGAAAAGGAGCAGAGAAGCAGTAGCAAAGGCAACAAAGGAGCAAAGGCAGCAAGCTGGATCAAGTCATGAACACAATTGGGTGAAGTCATGAACGCATTGGGTGAAGTCGTGAACGTGGGCAGAGTCATGCACGAGCGGGTTGAGCCTATTATTTTAAGTTCAGAAAATCACAAAGAGTCAGGCTATTGATTACGTTCAGAACAGTGCAGCGATTCGTGAACGAGTCGGGAAGAGTCAGGCTCGAACCCTTTATCGCATAGTGTACATCGCTATCGGTAAGTTTTATATTTATATGTTAAGATTTTGCAAGATTAATTATTTTAGTTGCGGTGCAATAAGAAGTGAAGATGCGATGTGATGCAATCACATATCGCTATCAGCGATGTATATGTTTTTAAAGTTATCGCAAGCCACATGTTGTAAGTAATGATACCCAATACGCGAAGTACGGAAGATGACGTAGGAAGTGATGTGGCGATGAAGTGGAAGTGACATGGCAAGATGACGTGGCAGATGACGTGGCCCTGACCCCACAGATCGCAATTAATTTATGATGATGTGGTAGTGACATGGTAAGATGACGTGGCGTGATGACGTGGACCTGGCCCCCATATCGCACATCGCAATCGACGATTTTTATGTTTATTTCTAAGTCATCGCAAGCTATATGTTTTAAGTTGCGATGCAAAGTATATCGCACACCGCACATCGCACATCGCATATGATAAGAGAAACTTATTATTTCTATGAGCTAAAACTTACAAAGTGCGATAAAGAGGCCCAGATGTGATGTAGTTTCAAAGGTGAACTCCAAAGGATTTCAAATCTGGATGTAGAGCATTTCTTGTGTTAAATCACATTGGAGGAGGAAAAGCATATTATAACGTAAAATCTATGGAACGCCGAAATGCGATAGATAGTTGGATGCGATATCGTTCAGAGGAAAATATTAACATATTTCATGTCCATATTTAATGTGTTTGCACTGTTTTTTTATGAAGAAAATGTTGGAAGCGGAGTTCGACTCGAGTTACACAGAAAAGGCCTGAACGTATGGAAAATGGACTCGGGTAGAGAAACCCGATAGTGCATGCAGAGAATGTTGAACATTGTAGTTAAATATAATAGGTAGAGTCGGGAAAAAGAGGGGTATAGTAGCACTGTTTGAAACCTAATAAATGGGTCAAGTCGAGCTAAAACAGTAATGTTGCAACACAGTTGGAAATATAACAGCAGGCAGAGAAGACAAAGGGACAACAGACAGAGAAGACAAAATGGACAAAAAAGAAAGAAGATGAAAGTGATGAATTGAAATATTGTTGTAACTGTAATTGTAAATTCATTAATTATTTTTGTTTGTGATGCAAAGACAAGTCTCGAAGGCAAAGAAAAACTCCAGTTGATACTGAAATAAGTGTATATATTGTTGTAATATCCTAAAAATGCTGAGTGAGGAAATGAGTGGGTGGAAGGCAAAGAGTCATGCTTGTTCACTTCATATTCCCATATAGAATGAAAACAACCATGAAGTTATCTCTATAAATGATGTTATTGTAATGTGAAAAGAGAGGTTAGAGAGTAGAAGAACGAGAGAGAGAAGATATAGATGATGTGCACATCCAGAGCTGATATGAAGCAGATTTGAAGGCTGGAAGGGAAATAGTGAAGAAGGAGTAAAACAGTGTTGATATACATGTAAATCATCATATGATTTTATTGTAGTGTGAGGGAGTTGGTGCTTCCATATCAAGTTGTAGCTTGATATATGTCCAGTTGTAGTTGGTTGAGGTAGGACCCTCCTATGGGTCGTAGCCCGCAGAAAATAGATGGGAGTTGGAGCTTCCTTGCAAGTTGTAGCCTGGAGAAGTTGAGGTAGTAACCTCCTGCAGATTGGAACCTACAGAAAATAAATGGTGAGAGGGAGTTGGAGCTTGCCTTTGCATCACAACGATAATAAGATGTGGTTTTCTCCCTTATGGGTTTCCACTTATATCTGTTGTCTATGTGCATGATGATTATGTGTTGATGTACTGTATTTAATCTGCTTAACACTTGCTGCTCACATATTAAGATTGTTGATTAATTATATATTAAGTTGCTTATGAAATGGAGGTGTAAATAAGTTTAAAGAAAATTTTTAAAAGTACATGAATGCACTAAACAGATTCATCCACCCCCCCGCCCCCCCTCTCAGTTTTACAAAGGGTTCATCAAAGTGTTGGACCAATTTTTTTCTGGATCAGTGTGAGATAGTTGGTAGAGTGCAACAAATTCTTATGAGCATGAATGCATTATATTGTTTCATGATTCCTTGGTTCATTATACAATAGAGATAGAGGGGTTTTGAGCAGCAAGCTTTCTCCAGGAAAAATTTATGTGTTGTGGATTGACTTGCTTCTTTCTTTTACTTGGTGTGATTGTGTGATCGTGTTTATTTTCCACAATTAATTGTAGAAGGATTTAGTATTTTTCTCTAGAATATTGCATGATCAGATTGAATCCATTGGAATACATATTGTTTGTATAATTTCTACATGGTATCGGAGTGCCATAAATCACAATAGTGGAGAAGAAATTGAGTTTGTGTTGAACAATATTCAAACTTGCAGATACTTTCATTGGTGCAACAAGCGGATCAAGATGGCTTTCAATGGATTAAGATTGGAATATGCACTTGAGGGAAGTTATAATTATATTGCATGGAAAGACAGAATGGAGGTAGTTCTGGAGGACAACGGGTTGAAAGAATTCATTGATAATGATATTCCCAAGCACGTGGAAGTAGACGTTGCTCTTATTGAAGCTTGGAAAAATAAGGTAGCAAAGGCGAGGAGGATCTTATTAGAGGGAGTTCAAGATCACATTGTCTCAAGTCTCCATAGCAAGGCGACTCCATATGCAATGTGGAAGGCCTTGACATATCTATTTTAGAATAGTAGCAAGCAAAGGAAGTTGGCGCTGAAGGACAAGCTGAGGAAAATCAAGGAGGAGGGTGAGACGATACCAACATACTTGGCAAAGTTCACTCAATGTCGAGATGAGCTTGGAAGTGTTGGTGTGACCGTAGCAGATGATGAATTGGTGAGCCTAGCACTTCTAGGCCTTCCCAAAAGCTGGCATAGTTATCAGGACTTCGTCAAAGGGAGGGAGAAGTTACCAGATTGGGAGCAACTTTGGTTGGATTTGGTACAAGAAGAATTCATGCAGAATACCAGGGATGGATCCTCATCCAAGACTAATGATGAGGAAGATTGTGCCTTGGCTAGTAAGGCAAAGAAGGCCAAGGGAAAGAAATCCCAAGGCGAAGTGGGCAAGAAAGACTTGTCCAAGATCAGATGTTTTCACTGTCACGAGCATGGGCACTATGCTACAAATTTTCCATAGAAGAAGGAAAGCAAGAAGGAGCCTGCAGTCGCAGTGGGTGAAGCATTGGATTCACAGTTCGAGCTTGATTTTACTCTCATTGCATGCATGGCTAGCAGTGTAATGGGATGCATGTGGTATTTAGATAGCGGTGCCTCGTTTTATATGACAGGGAATAGAGATCTCTTCAGTGACTTGGAGGAGAAGGACCTCCAGCAAAGCATAGAGTTTGGAGATGAAGAGAGGTATAGAGCTACCGACATAGGTACAGTTACCTTTCAGAGGGAGAATGGCTCTCATCTCAGACTAGCAAATGTTTTGTATGTTCCAGGCCTAAGGAAGAATCTTGTCTCTGTAGCGGTATTGGAAGACCGTGGTTATGGAGTGATGTTTAGAAAAGGAAATTTTGTCCTTAAACACATAGCCATGGGACAGATGAAGCAGATCGGTTTAAGAGTCAAGAATCTATATGCTCTCGAGGTTGAGGATCCATGCAAGGCTTTGAGGAGAAAAGCAGTGGTTAGTGACTTGGTGGTTGAGAGGGAGCAATTATCTCTCAACATGCAACCTCAAAAGAAGACTCAGAAGGTTGTGGAGCAGCCACAATTGGAGAAGCAAAGAAGAGACCAAGTGGAAGAGTCCACTCAAGCAAAGACCTCCAGGAGGGGGAAATTTCGAGCCAGATGGGCAGAGGGAGTACATGCAGCTATACCTCCAGGTGTGAGGTGGAGCGATGTGCAGAACTAATCCCAATAGAAATTTGGGCAGGATTCATTGAGATGGTGTGTCTTAT
This sequence comes from Pinus albicaulis, assembly GCA_034641835.2. Taxonomy (NCBI): domain Eukaryota; kingdom Viridiplantae; phylum Streptophyta; class Pinopsida; order Pinales; family Pinaceae; genus Pinus; species Pinus albicaulis. Next base: position 1,154,626,342 of record CM076580.1, on the reverse strand, counting down.
GGATCGAACCTGGCTACAAGGATCCCACAATACAACAGTAGCAGGAAGGATCTGTTATATTGATGCAGTCAGATGTTAGGAAGACAAAAATCAGAGTGACAGGTGTCAGATACTAGAGCGCAGATCAGAGTTGGCAGCAGTGCAAAGTGCATGGATGCGGATGTTAGCAGCACAAAGAGTCTAGTAGACATGTGCAATAGGATCCAACAATTAGAAGACTCTGATGACAAATGTATTATACGGATTTAGTTGTTTGGAGGCTATTCAGTTTCAGGAGAGTTGCATGTGCGAACAACACTAGGAAGTGTTGCATGCAAGAACATTCCAAAGGTACCAGATTGAGACAAATTGATTCCTTTCTTGTTGAGAGGGAGTGTTGAAATTTGCAATAAAAAACAATGAAATTTGCAACAAGAAACAATGAAATTGGCATCCAGAAACAACATCCACAAAATGGAACCCAAAAATGGATACCATGGAGGCTTTTGATTTAATTATTTCTTGATTAAATTAGAAGAAATGTGTGTCAAATTTATTTATCCCTTAAATAAATTGGACAATAAATTATAATATTATCTCATAATCACTTGTAATAGTTAATTGAGTGTGATAGACTCAGCTAACTCATGAAATTCGAGTTGAGGGTGGTTGGTGAGGCATGTAGAGTGATTGTAGTTGTTTTAGAGTCCAAGTTGCAATTAGTGTATTAGTTTAATGCATGAAAAATCAATTAACTCAATTAAGTGAGTTAAAGTCAGTGTAACTAGTTGTAACTGATTGTTGCACTAATGAGAGGTCAAGTGAATTAATTCACATGCAGTGATCTGTAAAGTGGCTGATGATTTACTATTAATATTTGCATGCATGTTAGTTCTGATGAAGACCCAGTTGAGACAGAGGTTAAAGGGAAGTTATCTATCAGTTGTATTTATGGCAAATTGCCTAGGCGCAATTATATACACCATAGGATGCCCATGATGTATTGCGCATTCAAGTAAGGCTAATTATCCTAAATAATAAGGATTAATTGCCTAGGGATTGCGTGAGCAAGGCAGGCTGAAGAGAGGCTGAGAATTGGTTAAGTGTTGGACCAATTTTGTCTGGATCAGTGTGAGACAGTTGGTAGAGTGCAAAATATTCTTGTGAGCAAGAATGCATTGTATTGTTTCATGATTCCTTGGTTCATTATACAATAGAGATAGAGGGTTTTGAGCAGCAAGCTTTCCCCAAGAAAAATATATGTGTTGTGGATTGATTTGCTTCTTTCTTTTACTTGGTGTGGACTGATTTGCTTCTTTCTTTTACTTGGTGTGACTATGTGATCATGTTTATTTTCCACAATTAGTTGTAGAGGGATTCATTATTTTTCTCTAGTAAATTGCATGATCAAATTGAATCCATTGGTATACATATTTTTTGTAGAATTTCTACAAGGAATATTCCTTTTCTGCTACTCCTAATTTCTAGTTTTCGTCTATGGTTTATTCTTCAGAAGTAGAACCCCTTTCCTTCCCACTAAAATCTTTTTATCTCCAGAGAAGTGAAAAACAAGAACCATAACCAATCTAACTGTTTGGTAGTTAAACAACTTCTACAAGATCTCTTCTGTTGAGTTCCTCCATTCATATTCCATTAATTACTAACTTCATGCAACCACATTACATCAATGAAATATGAACTTAAATGTAATTTCATAAACTATATACATTCTTTTTCTTAAGCAATAATTTATTCCATTAACTTTACCAATTCTTTTAACCCGATTAAAAAAAAGAAGAGTTTTAGAACTTAACTAATTGGCTTGTAAAATAAAGTAAATAAGTAAATAATTCAATTGAATGATTTTGGGTGTTACATCTATGACTCTCCAACTCATTTATGTATTATTTAAGCATTTGGGCATTTTTAAATATTTATGGATATTTATGACTCTACATTTGTTATTAAACTAATAATAAAAGGTGTAAAATGCGGGGTATGAAAATCTGTAGTGGAAGTTTTTACTCTCACTCATTTTTATTAATTTTAAAACTTAATGAAATTATTATTTACTAAAATCTAATTACCATACAAACTAATAGTTAAATTTAATAAATTAATTATTATTTAATAAATAAAATATCTAATAAAAACAAATTATAATTTAAAATTTAAAATACAAACTTTATAATTAAAAATTAAAAATTCACCCTTACTATAACCAATTAGAAACACTTACACACCCATAATAATTTTACTTATTTTATACCTTTTATTATTTTCCTCACTTCATATCATCTTTGTGTTGATTGTAACGTAATATGTATCCACTGCTGGATTGTGAAGTTGTGAAGTCCATCGAAAAGTCACACCTAATTATGTGACCCATCACAAGAAACAAGAAATCTCATTTCACATCATCTTTGTGTGAATTGTAATGAAATTTTTTAATTTTTTTTAGGAGTAGAGTGCTTCTCTTTTATATATACATATATAATTCAATGAGAGGTCGTTAGATTGTATAATGTTTGTCGTGATAAATTTGGCATTTTAAATAGAATGATAATTAAATTTTATGAATATTAAATTTTGTTAATAATAATAATAATAATAATAATATATATCGTTAACTAAATTATTTTTAATATAAGTATTTTAATTTATGTTTTGTTTTAAAAAAAAAAATATTATTATTTTTAACATTAACAAATTTAATTTAAATAAAATTAAATAATATAGTATTACTTTTCTAAATTAATTTTAATAAAAAATATTACCATTCCATTTCTCATGCTAAAATTTTATAATTAATAAAAGATTATTCAAACTTCTATATATTAATAATTCATTTTTGTTGTTTACATTCTTATAATTGATAGAGATATGGAAGGTTAGTTTTTATTGACCTATGTTTTAATAAACATAATTTTAATTGTGAAATCCACCGTACTTATTTTTAAAAAGCACAAAGTCTATGACAAAGTTATTCCCATGGAATAGCATTGATTGTGTCCAAAACATTTTAGACTAATAACTAGTTCATGTGCTTCTATTATATTGTTTTCATGAAACCATTAATATAGCCAAAAACTAAATGATGAAATGTGCATAACTTAAGGGTTGTACAATCAATGTTATGACATCATTCATAAATTGTCTATATATATAAAGTGGAATAAACTTTTAATGGAAAGATACATTTTACAATTGCAATTACAAAACATAATAAATCATTTTTTTAATATCTAACAATTATGATCATATATTTTAGTTATTTTTTACTAAGCTGCAGGAATAAGCTACTATGTAGCCTTTGTTTAATATAAATATGGAAATAATTTAATTATAACTTTAAAGTGAGAGTGAAATATTAGTAGTTGATATTTGTGAAATTCAAATTAACCACTAGCTAAATTACACATTACTATGATACTAAGCTGAATAATTTATTATAGATAAAATAAGCTTTTAAATAATCGATTGATTGATTTATCTATCTGAATTTCATAATACACATCTTAGTGAAATTGTGATTTTTAATTATATATAAATAAATGTGTATTTGGAACATTTCAAATCGATGACACTATGTGATGGATGATTTTTCAAATTACGTGGCGGTCAGTTGTCCCGTCAAATTAGCCATAACCGTACGAGAGACAAATGGTCCACTGAATGCAGCGCAACCATCATGATTATGGCCGTATTTTCTTACAGGGCAGCCGAACACTCAATTCCGTCATTTTCCGCAATGGTCTTCGAAAAAGAATTTCATCGCGAATCAAGCACGGTTTTAGGTGTGCCACATGATGTTGCTGCCATTAACCAATGGATATCTCTATGCTATTTTTCTAATAGTTCGGATGGAGCTTTCGCTAGATCATAGATGACACCCACTTTGTTGCCACCCTTTGCAATCATTCCGAATCTATTATGCCCACTTTATTGCCTCAAGGCATGCTTGGAAACTTTTTTTTCTCTACCCTTCTTAAATATAATCACTAAATGAAACGGCTATAAAATCCCCATCTATTTGTAATATATTTTTCTCATTGTAACTTGTTGTAATTTGTGTGGACTATCTCCTTTTTTATTTGATAATATTTACATTTTTTACATCTTGTATTAGGACATAGAGTTTATGTTCTAGGCATATGGTCATTTGTGTGGATGACTATCTCTTTTCTTATTAGATAGCATTTCCACTTTTGACATCTTGTACTAGGGCATAGAGTTCATTGTTCTAGGTAAGGTAGTTGAGAATTTCCCCATGAAATATTTCAGAATGTTATCATGTAGGCCTTCCTCCCCACATCAACACTCTCATAACATATCCACTCTCATTTTTCCCTTACTTTGAAGGGATCTTGCAAGTTCAATAACGTAAGAAATTGTGTTTGATTAATTTTCTTCTTCAATTCCTTAAAGGCCTTATGTTGACTCTTTCCCCACTAGGAACTCTTGCCCCTTATTGTAATGGCATGGAGTGATGTTGCAACTACTGAAAATGAGGGAATAAATTTCCTCAGGTACTATCCTTCTCCAACAAAATTTGTGACCTTAGAAATATTGGTAGGAACTAACCACTTCATGATGGCTTCATAATGGTCTCCATTTTGGTGGGATCTATCTTCAACTCACCTCCACCAATAAAATATCTTAAATACACCAAAGAATGTTGTGTAAACTCACATTTCTTGAAATTTTGGCTTCATGATGGTCTCCATTTTGGGGGGGATCTATCTTCAACTCACCTCCACCAATAAAATATCGTAAATACACCAAAGAATGTTGTGTAAACTCACATTTCTTGAAATTTTTGCTTCATGATGGTCTCCATTTTGGCGGGATCTATCTTCAACTCACCTCCACCAATAAAATATCTTAAATACACCAAAGAATGTTGTGTAAACTCACATTTCTTGAAATTTTGGCTTCACGATGGTCTCCATTTTGGCGGTATCTATCTTCAACTCACCTCCACCAATAAAATATCTTAAATACACCAAAGAATGTTGTGTAAACTCACATTTCTTGAAATTTTCCAGCAATTGGTGCTTCTTCAATGCCTCTAGCACATGTATCAAATGTGAAATACGAGTATATCATCCAAATACACAAATAAAAAATGAATATAAATACGGGCACAATATATCATTCATCAATCTCATGAACATAGTTGGTCCATTGCATAAACCAAATGGCATGACTTACCACTCATATAAACCTTATCTGGTTCTTAAAGTGATTTTCTAAGTATCTTCTTATTTGAATCGAGCCTGGTGATACCCTAATTTTAATTTCGACTTGTTGAATTATTTTTTTTATTGCAACCACTCCAATAGATCATCTATCCTTGGTACGGGTACTTGTGCTTAAGTGTAATTTTGTTTAAGTCCTTGTAATAAATGCATATTCATCAAGTGGCATTCATATTAAACATGATTATGATGGGTGATCCACATCGTGAGGTATATGGTTGAATAACATGCTACTCTAGCAATTGCCACAATTGATTCTTCATCTTGTTTGTTTCTATTATGAATTGATGGTATAACTCAATGTTTGGAAACAAAGAGTTCGATAATAGTTGGATCTCATTCTTCATTCTCCACTTCCCTCTTGGATGGTATCCCTTTAGGTCCTAGAACATTCCCTTATTTGTATATAGCCATGCTTCTAATTGCTATCTATGTTCTTTAGTGCACCCATCTAGGGATGCCGTGATTCTCATTGACACTTGTATATACCGATTTTCTCTTAAAAAGAATAAAAGATCCATCTTTCTATAACTAATTAGTTTCTTGGCTTGGTTGGCAATAACAAGTGAAATTTTAGATTTATTATTGTGCATTGATGGTGAAGCATTTTTTGTCGTTGATGAGGCAATATTGGCTGGTTGTCCATATGAATATTACAACATGCATTAATGTAACAATGCATCAATTTCTGTCTTTTTGAATCGTAAACTAGTATGGATATTCTACTTGTCAATTCATCATAATAGATCTAATAAGAATATAATGGAATTTAAAATCTATACTATGAAGGTTAATCTTCCTTACATGTTTTGGATTTTTTTAATTATTGTTTTCTTCTCATGTAGGCAATATATAAAATGTGAAAAATAGAGAAAATATATACAACCAATCACAAACCATGATAACATCCATATATGATCTCGGAAACCCTATCGGGAGGAAACACGCTCGAAGGTGATGTTGTTGTAGTATCTCTTTCTTTAAATGGAAATCGTGCAAATATAAAAGATTGTGACCTGTGGCCTGTGGGCTACTACAAAATGCAAACCCTCTTTGTTGTGCCCTCTCTCTATCCAATTTCAACTATTATGCTCTAATATGGGACAAAATGCAATAGAATAGAATCCAACCCCTTTTCCCCCTAGTGGCCCAGTTATAACATAACCCAATTGCCAACTAGGGGTTAAATGTGAATTATTCAAACCTCAATGGGTTAAATTTGACCTATTCAAACCTCAATATGAGTTACAGATCGATCCTTCTGAAGTAGGTTAGCTTCCCGTAGTCATTATTTTTATTTCTCAACACTAATGTGATTCTTGCATTGTTGAAAATTTCTTTCCGTGGGGAATATCTCTAGGGGTGCAATGCTTAAGCCCAAAATATTCCCCCACAAAAAACATTTTTAATGCCTTGATTTGACCCAAAAATCCTTCTATCTCCTTTTCTTCTTCCTCCCAAAGCTTTCTTGCCACTAAAACGGCTTTTGTAGATTGATTTCTCTGATTTTTCCAGTGTGAAAGCATCAAAACAGATGGAAAACTATATAATGATCAAATCTAGTTTAATCATAATCCATATCTATAAATGTCTTGGAGGAATATATAAAACTCACTCCACCAAAATTCACCATATTTAGAATTATCTACTTGCCAATATCTTTTTACAAACTCTTTTGTAGTGATTGTAGACATAGTTACCAACTCTATATTTCTATCTCCCCCATTTACATTTTCAAGATTCTCTAATACCATTGAACAACCATACACTCTTATTTTTTGAAGTCGTTGAAGACTAAAATATTTTTTTGGCAAAAATAATAATACTTCACACAACATCATGGTGCATATTTTAAGCATAGGCATTACATATTCTTCTATTGCTAGCAATTCCTCTAATTCATCTAATTCAACTAATGAAAATGCTTCCAACCTAGGAAATGGCCCCCTCTCACCAAATTCTTTAGAAAAGCTCTTTAACTTAGAGCACTTTATAACATCTAGTTTTTTTAGATTTTTAAGATTATGCAAATATGAGAGCTCTTCCAACTAATTTGAGCTCTTACAACTGATCACAATACCATAATTTAAGATGATTTAAAATTTGAAGTTGGCAGAACTTGCTTTCCATTTTGACTATGTTAGAGCTATGCAAGAAAAATATTTTCAACCTTGACATGTTAACAATGTCTTTTGGTAAACTTGCGACCATCGTGAGATTCAATTCAATTATTTCCATTTGATTCATCCTCCCAAATGTCCCCTCGCTAATTTTTTCTCCATTGTTTCCTAGGCGTAGCTTTCGTAGGCCTGTTAAATTCTCCAGTTCGTGAATGCAAGCCTGCTTTTGACCCTTTTGGCATTCAGGTTTCATCCACACACTACTGGTAATATAAAGGTATTGCAAAGAAGTGAGCCCTGAGATGCTGCATGGTAGACATTGCAAATCCTTACATTTGGCAAGGCTTGAATAAGTTAGGGATCTCACCCTGTGAATGCCAGATGGTAATTCCGTAATTGCAGACTGAAAAAGATCCAGAACTTGGAGAGTTGCAAGATTTGTAAGAGATGCAGATAACTTTTTGATGGGAACACCCACTAATCTTAAGCACACAAGTTGTTTTAAACACCCCACACTCTCTAGCAATGATTGGATGGACGTCGCACTCAAATCCAGAACCTTGAGAGAGATCATACTGTGAATCACCCTTCTTGGAATTTCTCTCAAATCTCTGTTTCCATTCAACTGCAATGTATAGATTTCTGGAGCTCTTAATGAGTTGGGAAGAAAACCCAACTGGTTGCGATTCAACAAAATGCGAGTTCGTCCTGAACATTCATTTTCATCCAGCGTTGATAGACGTTTGCCTACGCCATAGTAGAAGCTTTGTTCCTGTTCGGCAATTTGTATGGCCAAACCACGCATAATGTCGTGCATCCTGAAATATAATACGTGCCCATCAATGTCCCTCACAGTGGGTTCAATCAAGCAACGATCGGCTAAAATATTGACATATATTTTCCCCACCTCGAATGGGTCGTGCTCAGCTTCATCTTGTAGAAACCCTTCTCCCATCCACAAACAAGTCAGGCCCTCTGCATAAATCATTTGGTCTTCTAGAAAGGTAGCAACTAAGTAAAGAAAGCACAATTGCAGATTGACATTGTAATTGCCTAGTGCATCATAACTCAACCTTAGGCAATCATAGATAGCTTGATGGTCTTTGTTGTTGGGGTTTGACAGTCTCTGGACTGCCAAGTCCCACTCTTGTGCATCAACAATGCCTGCCATTGCCCTCCCCACTGCTTTGATAGCCAGGGGAAGCCCTCCACACTTTGCACACACAACCTTCACCCTACCTTCTGTAATATTCCCTTTCTTGATCCAATCAAAGTGGACATAATCGATCCATGGTACTTACCGTGGTATTGGCCCATGGTATTTGTTGTCAGTTTCTGAGAAAAATAACAAAATAAGGTCTCTAGAAAGTCCATCAAGCCTATAAAAGGGAAGAGAAGCTAGGCATTTAGAATCATTCTGGTTTTATCTATCTTATTGTGTTTGGGTTGAGAACTTGGCTTGGCCAGTTCTAACATTGATCCTGGGACGAAAACCCCGTGGTGAATTTGTTTGGTGGATCGATCTAGGGTCCACGATTGTGCTTCAGTGTTTGTCTCTGTTTTAAGGAGCAGCCAAGCATGCCATCTGCAGGAGCTCAAATTTATTTTATGGGCATGTATTCTATTTTCAGCTAATAATATAAATAAAAGGTTGCATTTCTAGATCCTGTCTATGTTCATGGTTTTTACTGAATGTAATTTTATTGAGAACACTAGAATGTGATAGATCTGACTAAATTATTAAGGTTTGGGATCTTACAATGGTATCAGAGCTGTGCATCCTGCCAGCTTGAGGGTTTTATGTAGGGATCTTCAGTGGGATTTCTTCTCACCCTAAGCCTGCATCTTCTATCTTCGGTGGTATTTGATATCACCCTAGTTGATTTACTAATTTTTAGGTCTTTTAAGGTTATGAAGGACGAGTAGTGCTAGAACCGGAGAATATTATGGATATGGATTACTCTTTATAGCTATAACTGCAGTAGCTATTTTGGTCTCAAATAGTTACATATCAGTCATTCCAAATTTTTCCATTGCTATTTGTTATTTGGTCTTAAATAAAGATTGCTCTTAAAAAAAAAATGGAGGTGAGAAATATTTTGGGAAATATATATCTATATATATATATTTTGAGGCTTTGACTTCTTGATTGTTACATTGGATTATTTTCACTACTATTATTATTTGTAGGTGATTGATTTCCTTATGGAGGCAAAAGATTCAAGTCGAGTTCTCAAAATGATTTAAATAAGTTTTATTGAAGAAAGTCGATGAGAGAAGAAAAAAATATTGATATCCATTGATGCCAAACAACAATGTCATCGTTTTACTTTTGGAAACGCCACAAGAATCAACATAATGATACATCACTCGATTCTATGGGCTACAATACTTCTATGGATCACAGATGGAAAAAACATACAAATCAGAAGCAAGATCAAAACAACAGGCCTTTCTCTCGAAAGGTCCATGTTATCCTTCAACAGTCAAAAGATATCCGGAAGGAAGATGTAACAAGCAAGTGTCTCTTCGAACTTGGATCCAAATTGTAGGATAAAAAGTTAGAATATGTCCTCCTACAGCTAGACACACTAAATATGGCTTTGAGCTTAATAGAGAAATCAGAATGGGAAGGGTCAAGTTGGGCCTTGAAGCCATCCATGCTTGCTTTGATACAACCTAGGTTCTTGGAGCATTCTTGTGAAAAGGTTAGACTCACAGTCGCCTCTTGTCTCAGTAAAATCATAGCCTTAACAACACCGCTACTGCCCTACAATGATGACATCATGAGGAGGACTTTTCAGGTAATGGTAGAAGCACTCCAAGGGCTGGACAACACCACCCTTCTTATTTTTTTTAGAAGCGCACAATTTTGGAACGCATGGCGAAATTTAGATTTGGTATACTTATGCTAGATTTAGAGTGTGATGACTTAATCCTTCAGATGCTTCAATAATTTTGCACTGGAATTACTACATCCCATCCAAACTTCATCAAAACGGACATGCAAAAGATCATGTCTCCGATCTTAGGAGAAGAAAGGGCCATCTGCGAACAACTAAGATCTAAATTGTTGGCCATTTGGAGGAAGGAGCTAATTGTATCACCTGCTGCTTATGAACTAACTGAGGGGTTGATCAAACAAAGCATCAAACTACTTAGAAAGAAGTTAACCAAGGAGGAACTAACAAAGATTTGTGGAGACAACAAGAATGAACTAAGGAGGAAAGGCTTATGCTTTGTATGCAAGGGAATTTGGGCCCTTAACCATTCATGTCAAGGTGATAAGGAGGCAATAAAGATAGAACAAGAGGAGATTCCTTTAGATCATGGGGACTCTTTTCTAGCCGGTTCTATTGATCTTCAAGATGGTGAGCAACATCATGACATTATTCAGGGAGGCTTGCAGGATGACAAGCATTTGGAAGTGCATGAGGAAATTCTACCGAATGGCATTGATGAGGTAGACTCCTATACAACTGAGTTCGTAGATCCCCAATGGAATATCCATAAAGAATATGAACAATCAAGTATAGATAAAAGTCCACCAATGCATATATGTTCGACAGTTGAAAGGGATGAACATATTGTCTCCACAGATGGAGGAGACCAGGGAGATTTGAGTGAGGATCCAGCCATAGTGAACCAACATAATGAGTATGATCATGACGAGAAACATGACAAACATAATGTGCAAAATGAACCATTCTTAGAGAGTTGGTCAAAGGCTCAAGTTGAAGCTGTGGTCGTGGGGCATCTGGTGCAGTCAAATACAGAGACATTAATTAGGGCACTAGAATTTCCAGCGAAAGACTTCCAGGAAAGGATCATGCATTTTAAGACAGATCTGATAACGTTGAAGCAGAGAATCGGGACAGTCCGAGACATTGTCTTACAGGAGAACGAGAAAATTTAGGAGCTCATAGGAGTATGTGTTGAATCAATGACCAAGCTATCTAGTATTGAGAAACGACTCAAGTTTCTCACAAGGTAGCAAGAGGAGTATAGTTTGGAATTCCAGAGCAACCCTCTACAGGAGTACATAGATAAGTATTGCAACACTACCAACAACCCACCTTTATACATTGGTAAGAGCAGGGCAGAGTTCTCCAACTGCATCATGTTGGGTAACCAAGTAGAGAAGCATGAATTGAGCACCGAACAACATCAACATAGTATATTTGCAGATATTCATGCTTCCCCAAGTATGGATTGGCGAGAGATTATGAGTTGGTATTCTATTGATAGGTTGATTCTTTGGAGGATACTCATAGTCGAGGGAATATTGTAGCTTGGACCCTTTGGTGCGGGCAGTGATGGAGGGCTGAAATGGTACCATAACCCATAGGTCCCAGGATTTAGGTGGCATTGGGATTGAGGAGAATCCATTGGGGGCAGGATTGGCCAAAGGATGGTTTGGGATCCAGGTAAATTTATTGAGGGGATGATTGGTCATAGGATTGTTTGGGATCCAGGTATCGAAGGATCCATTCTTGACCATTCAACATGGAGGGATGGAACACATCGGATTGTATGGGATCTTGGTATTAATGTACAAATGCTTCTGTTGTGGATAGAAGTGGATCGCTTGAGGACAAGCAATCTTTGGGCGGGAAGATTTGTAATATTCCCTTTCTTGATCCATTCAAAGTGGACAAATCGATCCATGGTACTTACCGTGGTATTTTCCCATGGTATTTGTTGTCGGTTTCCGAGAAAAATAATAAAATAAGGTCTCTAGAAAGTCCATCAAGCCTATAAAAGGGGAGAGAAGCTAGGCATTTAGATTCACTCTGGTTTTATCTATCTTATTATGTTTGGGTTGAGAACTTGGCCTGGCCAGTTCTAGCATTGATCCCGCGACGAAAACCCCGTGGTGAATTTATTTGGTGGATCCATCCAGGGTCCACGATTGTGCTTCAGTGTTTGTTTTAAGGAGCAGCCAAGCATGCCATTTGTAGGAGCTCAAATTTATTGTATGGGTATGTATTCTATTTTTAGCTAATAATATAATAAAGAGCTGCAGTTTCAGATCTCGTTGTGTTCTGTGTTTTTTATCGCAATTATTTTTAGTTGGAACACTTAAATAAGGTTTGGAATCTTACAGAACCTGAGATGATGTCCAAGCTGTATGTAAGTGATCCGAGAATGTCTTACTATATCATAACTGAAAATGCGAATTCTGAACTGTGTTCTTAGGATTGTAATTGACCTCTGAAAATCTCAGAGAATTCGACCTATATTAACTCATCCAAACTATACTGAGAAAAATTCATTGTGTTATAGTGCTGAAACACTGTGGTATCAAAACTGTGCCCAGGTTCTAAGCTCCAATCTTCATTGTGACCTTGGGATTCCACTAAGATTGAGTGTGTTCCTTTGAACAAGTTGAGTTAATATCCTTACTGAGTAGCACTGAGATTTATAGCAGAGAATGGCACCATACATTCTCTTTGAAGATATACGAACTGCAATCAAACTCAATGATTCGAAAATTTGATGCTTGTTGCTTTGAAAACCTTTGACTTGCTTAAATTCCATTCTTGAAAACTGATCCTTGAGTGTCTCTTTGATTAGATGTCCTTCCTTAACTTTAGCACCATAGCTCTGATACCATGTTGAGAATATAATAGGGCAATGATTAAATAAATTCTCTTACTTGATAACTACTTGTGTTATTCTTTAGCTTCTTTATCTTCGTTTCTTATTATTATGATGAGCAATCAAACAATTACCGAAACGATAAGAACAATGACACAATATGTAGGCTGCAAGAGAGGGCCAAAACCCCTCTCAAGGGGACAAACCATAAATATCTTCTTATAGATGCTTCAATTGACGAATACCAAGACCCTTGACAAAGCCACTGGACATAAGTATTCCTCCAAGACACTTGTCACTATCTCTTGCTCTTCTCGACTTCCTTAATTTTTTCCTCCTTTTTCCACACTGTCCTGCGCTGCAACCTATAGAAGCTCGGTCTCTACTCCGCAACCCTTGACAACATGCTTACTCCCTTCGGCCTCCTAGAGTCCTCTTCTTTGACCTCCTTCCAACACCCTTCTAGCCTTTTGATAACCTAAGACCGAGCTGTAGATGTACTGAAGTAGCCCTCAATTTTTGCTGAGATCACAGAGGCATAGGTGCAAAATTAGTACCGAAACACAGAGAGACCCTTACGCAGACTTGTCCTTACCCTCACATACCTTGTTGCCTTCCTTCTTCGTTGTATTACCCTTACTCTTCACGCATTGTAATTCACACTTATTTTTGCAGACTGATATGAAATTGATGAGGCTACAATGAGGTCGAGTCTCCCTTATATAGTGATTGTTCTTATTCATTTGGGCTGACATGATCTATTAGAGGTAGGCCGACTTCCTTTCAAGGAGGATTTCATCAATCTTTAAGCCGACTTTAAGAGGCACAGTGACAATATCTTGGAGTGCAACTTTTACATAGACGATGTGTCTTTTACACATGTAACATGACTTCATTTACACGAATCTAATTATCTTTATGACAATATAAAAAATTCCTAAAGACATCAAGAAGAAGTCTTTGACCTATAATAAAATATTCTTGCTCATGAAACCCATGAAGCAAGCAACATAATACATTTTATTTTCCTTTGTCTTCTTCATTACATAAAATCATAATTACAAGTCATTATGAAGACCCAACCTAATTACACTTTTCAACAAAACAAAGATATTTCCTATGCTCACTTATTTTTTTTAATAATTAAAGGCTTAAGTAGGCTATTAAGAGAAGCATAAGGAAATGCTAGTATAAAAGGGGTACCTATTGAAGTCTCTTACAATATCATTCATTTATTGATTATAGATGGTTATTAATATGGAAAAATATACGATGACCTTATGTGGGATATCTGAGCAGTGAAAAAAATAATTATCACTCAACTTCTTTTTGAAGCCAAAATCAATGTATGGGAAAAATGTTAGTGGAGAGAAACAAAGCTTGAGAGGAAATTATTCTCTGTATTGATTCCCTTCAACTTCAAAACAATAAACATTGCAAATATGGGTTTTCTAGCATACGAAGGAGACATTGAGAATCCAAAGAGAATTTGAGTGGACTGTCCCCTAGGTGTGTCTCTACTGGCAAAAAAATATTGCAAATATGGGTTTTCTAGCATACGAGGGAGACATTGAGAATCCAAAGAGAATTTGAGTGGAGTGTCCCTTAAGTGTGTCTCTATTGGAAAAAAAAATATTGCAAATATGGGTTTTCTAGCATAAGAGGGAGACATTGAGAATCCAAAGAGAATTTGAGAATTTGATGTTTTTTTGTTTTACTTTCATCAAGCAATGAATCTGTTACTTATGCTAGGTATATATATGATGTGTAGTAGTTCTCTTGGAAATAAAAGACTTATGAACTTATATTACTATGTTATTTTTGAAAATAAATGAATTTGAACTCATATTGCACTTATGCTAACAATTTGATTTCCATAGAGTAAATAAAAAAACATAGTTTTTAGGTTAATAAACATAAATATTTAACTTTAAAAAAATCATATTTATTATTTTATCATTGGTTACAAATAATTATATTTTATATATATTTTATATGCTAATTTTTATTCTATATCATTAATTTTTACTCTCAATTCTTTTAAGATTTAAACGGTGTAACAATCCTAAACTTCATAATAATGAGAATAAAAATTTATATTATAAAACATTCAATCTCCATTACTAATACCATTCTTATAACAATATTTCATTTAAACTTTGTAACAATCCTAAACTCCATAATAATGAGAATAAAAATTTATATTATAAAACATTCAATCTCTATTACTAATACCATTCTTATAACAATATTTCATTTAAACAAATAATTTTTATAAAAACATTTCACTTTTAAACCAATAATTCTTATAACAACACCATTTCATAACAATATTTCACTTAGACAAATTTTTATAAGAACATTTCACTTTTAAACAAATAATTCTTATAACAACACCATTTCACTAGACAGATTAACCCCAACTCATTATAATGAACTACCACCCCCAATCCCCAAAAAAATATTTATTCAATCAAAATATCGCACATAGTCTTTTATTTGCCATTTTATCTTTTGCCGCTCAAAATGTTTCATCAATTTTGTTGCATTCCTTGTTCATTCTCTTTCTTTGCCAAATGGCTACATGAGTGCAGTGCATTTTAGTAACTAACAAATCTATTGCATTATATTGTTGCACCGAGTGTCCATGCACTTAACCATGAGCGGCCAGCCTTTCATCCGTTCCCTTTCTAAGCCAGCTCTGCAACCCAAAAAAAATCCAAATTCGAATCCCATGCAGGTTTCTTACGCGGACATGTTGAAGCGCCAAGAAGAAAAGCAGTTTGTATTCGACCAATTGAAGCACAAATTCACCCTTCCTAAGACACAATCTTCTTCTGCTGTCGTCGAAGCGGATTTATCCGACTTAAAGGAAGCCCAGGCGATCAAGACTCCTTCTGAGAAGGATAGGCACTCATTAGCACGGAGTTATTTTTCAAAGCATGAAGAATCTCCTCTTTCTCTTCAGCGACAGAGTCCGTTGAAGATGTCTGTGCACAAGATGATAAATAAATTTCAGGACGGTCACTACGTCCGGGAACAAAGGTACGTCCAAACCAAAAAAAAAAAAAAAAAAAAAAACATTAGACTTACTTATGTGGAGGTCGCAGGCTCAATCCACCTCGAGAACATTTCTGTTTTATCAACATCGTTCGCTGGCAAACCATATAACTATCCAGTGAAGGACCGAAATGGCCAAAACTTGCATCTACACGGCGGCTTAAAGATACTATTAGATAGTCCGCTTTCACAAATATATTTTTGTGATAAAAGAGTTTATAAAAGGTCAATAGATGTCGAATTGGTGTGGTTAAAATGTTATTCTCAGTTTTCTAGCAATCTTTTACGTTCGGATTTTAAATATCGTGAATTCAAAGACGGTTCTTAAAGTTTGAGTAGCATCTTCTGTGTTTAGCTGGCCGTTTTGCTGGCCGTTTTGCTGGAGAGATATTTGTGTTAATCCTAACTTCTTGTTTAATTTAAAAAAATACAAATCTTAATACCTTAAAAAAAATAGTCGAATGCAAAACGAGTTCGCTTTCTTTTTTCGGTATTAATAAGAATTGAGCTTTTTAAGCGGAATTATGGCCAGGCGGTTTATTTAAGATGAATTCTTCTGTGTTTGCCTTTGCATGTCTTCTCTAGCATATGTGCAGGTTTCCGTCCAGAATCAAGTTGATCAAGAGCTTAAGCTTTTTGCATTGCCCGGCGCATTAGAATGATTTAAATTAAAGTTTCTTTATTGAGTATTGTTTGTTTCAAGCAAAATTATGATCACACGCACCTGACAGGCTCTTTCCATTGTTTGCCTTGTGTTGGAATTTTCAGAATTCCAAACAATAAACAGTCCCTCTTTAACACGAATAATTCTAAAAAAATTCACTCCTGAGACAGAGTTTTCAACTCAGAAAAAACATATTTCAATATAAAAAAAAACTGCTGTTACAATACTTCCTGCTGGAGGGATTACAGATATATTGCTGCTGTCCAGTGCACAAATAAAAACTTTGTTTCATGAAAATATTCTTCAGGGCTCTCTTTGTTTTTAAGAGAAATACCTTCATGCAATTCAAATTTCACTTCATCTCTATACAAAATCAACAACAATACTTGCTGTGCATACTCTGTTGTCATGTGATGAAATTACAACTCTTGTCTTTTACAATATTGCTAACTCTCCATGTTTTTTTACAATACGGCTGTATGTATTAAAAACATTACATAAAAAGAACCTTTCTGTTCTACATATTACACAAAACGAAATATCTTGACTATAAATTTTAACCACTAAGTATACGCTTAATAGTACTGATCTCAATAACCTGTCTGACACCGCTCCTAACTAAGCATTGTTATGGGTAGTACAGCAGTTGGCTGTACTTATCTTCCCGCTTTATGTGATTAAAAATCTACAATATAATAATTCTTTGTATTTTCTTTTTTTATTTACTGCTATTTGTTAATAAAAATTACTCTCTTCACGGCCTTTTAATATATGTTTCACATATGTTAAAAACAAAAACAAATAAAGCATACGATGGGCAATTAAAATTAAAACCCAAATTTAAAACAAATATTTAGTGACAAATATTCATGGCGATCATTGCATAACACATGGGCGAGTATGAATGTGCAGAGCCCTGCATCGACCACGGTGGAGGTAAAGTCTTGGCCAATCTTCCGGACCCCTCGGTGTCTTGCCACAGCCCATTCATTGTTGTCAGGTTTGACTGTTTTAGTTAAAGTGGCTAAACACTCCCCCTTAATTTCAGTCTTTAAGGATTTTCACCATACTAAGCATTTCTGAAATATTCAAACTTTTGTAGTGGCTTTATTGAGGATATAAATTGATCTTGGTACGTATAGTGATAGCATTGCTTTCCAATTCCAGTGAAATGAAACTTGGTGTCAATGTGTTTTGTCCTTTTAAGCAAAATTTTTAGACAATGCAATAGGCTGACAACCATACTAAGAAATATCCATTGTCCCTTTTGTTCTTGACATAAGCTTCTCATAACAACATCCAAAAGCGCCGACACAACTGTGCCTTAGGCTGCCATAATATTGTACTGTAGACAATGCTACAAACGGTACATTTTTGGGCTTCATAGGCGCTCAAAGACATGAAAACATAACCCGAGTATATTCCGATCATCTACACTTGTTTAATCATGTCAGTCATCACTAAATACGTTTAAAGTAGCCTCAAAAAATAAAATTTCTTCTTATTTATGCCTAAAATTCTTTTATTGCCTTGCCAGCTAATATGCATCACCCAACACCTGTGACATGGAAATCAAACTAGTAAGAAGCTATATTAAAACCTAGTTGCGATTAATCACGGTATGTTGTATGCTTGTACAAACTAGGATCAAATCTTCTGTCTCCTGAGTTTTAATCATCAACAGATGATCGGCCAACACAACTTTCTGTGTTAATCTTAAAATGCCTCATTAACATACTTTGCACAATAAAAGATAAATCCATTTCATCTTTGTTCTGCTTCTATTCCCAAAAAGTATCTCAACAAACCATATCGGTCATTTCAAATTCATCCTTCATGGTGTTTTAAAATGTTCAATAAGGCAATCATCATTGCATAAAAATAATATGTATCTAAGTTAATCAAAATTTTACCGTCTTGTTCCTTGATGTAGAGGTGGGTTCTCCCCTCCACTTTTCAAAACCATTTTCCGATGGATATGAATCTATCTCTGCTTTCCACACTCTGCTGACTTGCCCCAGCCATAAAGAGCTTTCTTCAGCACCCACTTTGTATGTGTGCTTCTTCATGTGAGGGGATTTGATCAATGTAAACCTCTTCCATTAACACTCCATTTAAGCGAATGCGACTTCTGTCATTTGATAAACTTTCCTTGTTTTGTCTTTATGGACAACACGCTCTCCACAGTTTCCATTCTTGCAACGGTCTGGGATTTTCCTCCTCGAAAATCTGTCTCATGCTTCCTTTAACCTTGTTATAAGCCTTGCCTTGTGTCTCTCTATCTTACCTTGACATTACTCTTGGTCTGTGAACCCATTTGCCTGATAACATCTTTACCTTTTAGGAGTTCAACCAAATCCCAAGTTTTGTTCCTCTCTATGGCGTTTATTTCCTCATCCATAGCTTCTATCCATTTCCTATCCTTGATAGCTTCTTGAAAATAGACAAGGATCATCAACAACAAATAATGTGCTTAAACAAAAAATTGATACTTCTGCTAGCTATATCTTGTTCATAAATATCTTTCTAAACTTAAAATTTCCTCTTTCGATGGGTGTACAAGTGCTTGAAGAAGCACTTGAATTTCATCCTTGTGGTGTGGGCTTACTTTCATTTCTCCTCAGGTGTCTAGGTGTTGGTGTTCTTTGTTTGAGGATGTATGGTAACTCATCATATTCTGTCATGAGATAAGCAATGTTTAACATTCTTTGTTTTCTCTGCTTCCATCCCAAGCTTCCTCTTCAATGAGCTGTCCGTCTGCTCACAAGAAACTTCTTCTTTGGATGGGATTCCTGCTTTGTATGGATTTCCTGTATCCATTGACCACTTCTCTGTGTCCAACTTCTTCTTGGCTGATCCCGGAATGTGTGCATAAGCCACATCAAAAACATATGTGTGACTTTTGTTGCTTGCTCACTTTCTCTTCGGCACTTTGTTCTGCTTTGCTTTTGTAGGGCACAATGAAATATATTTGCTGATAAGCTTGACCCAATAATCATTCGGCAATGCTTTGCCTTCATATATATAACCATATACATTTATGGTTCGGTTCTTTACTTTTATTTTCCATTTTCTTTGAGTATATCTAGTTGGCTTTACTTATGAATACTGACCTTCTCTAATGACAGAAAATATTTGTGAATGCTATACTCCCACCTCCCTCTGTAGGTCCTTAGAACTTTGGGTAATAGACCCTGCGTTCTCAGCAAGTACTTTGAAATTATGGTACTTTCAAACACTTCACTTTCTTTTCAAAAGTAAACCCAGGTGCTACATAAAATCATCTATGAATGTTAGAATATAGTCAGGCTGTAAGTGATGGAGTTTGCATGGGTCCACACACATACGAGTGGACAATCTCTAAGGTGCTTTGCCCTTATACTTTCTGGAAGAAAAACTTTCTGTTTCAAGAATACCAGCATGCAAAAGGCATGGGTTTCACCATGTTAGTAAACCCTTGCCATCACTTTCGTTGTGAATTGAACCTCGAGGTTGAGATGTCCAGATATAAATGCCACTGTATTATCTCCTTTGGTTCAGCACGGAATATCCTCTTTCATTTCAGCCTGGCACGCTTTCCTGCCGCATTCTCCAGTGCCAGCATCCTCCATTTAAGGGGAACGTCACTTCATACATCCGTCTTCGCCAGCAATACATGACTGTGGGTGGTTTCTCATGATGGTGCAAACGTCATTATAAAGAAAACGATGTCACCCTGCCAGATGGTGCAGTAACCTTCTGAAGGTTACGCGTTGCGGAACATAATAAACATCTGCTATGGGTTTTCTTTTTTGCACCTAATCTTGTTAAAACATTTAAATATGCATACCCATAACAGAAACTTGCTATGGGGACCTGAGTGTGGCTGCGTATTTGCCTTTCTGTAAAAACGACACTGGTTCTGTCTGTGAATATAAATAGGTCTGAAGCAAATCTTATCTTTCTCCAGTATATATACAAACTACGCTCAATTACTTTCGTTTCTTTTTTACGCATTGCACTAGTTTCGCTATATCAGAAATTCGCTTCTTTCTGGCTATGCCAACATAATAGACATATTCTGCCATTATGTAGGCCTGGACTTATTGAATTTGTCTTCTTTGTCGCCATGCATTGTTGTTCTTCTTCATTGCGCTGGCTAAATCTTGAATTTGATTCTCTGTTTTTGCCAGCAAACATTGTTGCGATGGCGCCTTTACCTCGTTTGGCTTCACCTCTTATATAGCGCCATCGCCTTGCCCTATTTATCTTCAGAAAGGTATACGGTACAAAGGCACTAAAGAGATAGGTTCAACTCTCTTAATCTTATTCATGGGTAATGGGTGGTCTGCCTGTTCATCAACAAAACGTGAGATCTGATCTCTTCTCTGTGGTGGTGGCAATCCGCCGAATCTTGGGGTAACTTCTAAAGTTTTCTGATATCTTATTATAAAGTCTCTCGAAATCGTTTATACATGATAATTCAATCATGATGAAAAGACGGTCATCTTGTAAAAACTCCCTTCATGGAAGGTATAAGTCTCTATATTGTTTCAGAGATTTCTTGTCTTCACTCTTATATACTACTAATCAGGCCATCTTAAGGAGACACGCTGTAGTTCTATGGCATAACATCATATCATGAACATCTCCATGTAACAATTACAGAGAAGAAAGACATGACGTACTCTTCTTATTGTTCTTCAGTGACTCCCTTTAAAGCAAAGTTAAAAACTCTACTTCTTCATCTTCAGTATATCGCTAATTCCCATAATTCTTGTGAGGTAAATAAAGCTTTAGCAAGTTGTGGCTAATCGTCATCTGGTCCCTTACGATTAACAAGTGGATCTTTCAACTCCTTTAATTAAAATAACGTTACTTTTCGCTATGATAAACACGTGGCTGTCTGTTCGACTAACCATTGTCATAGCGATGTTTCGACTATATGAAGAAATACCTTCGTTCTTGTCTGAACCTTCACTCTGTGGGCTTCTTGCTCGAAGAGTCGTTTATTATTGTTGTCTTCAATCGATGGATTTAGCTACGATCTCATGTCTAGAATTTTAAGTTAAAATAAATATGGTCCCTCACAACTTGGAATCGTTCAAAAAAATTATCACTGAATGAGTTTTCTATTGGAAAAATTTATATTTCAATATAAAAAAAAGTACTATTACAATACTTCCTCTCTTGGAGGTTCACAGGTGTATTTCTTCTGTTTAATACGATGCTAAATAAACTTCATTTTCAACAGAAAAATATTAACAACGGAATGCCTGTTTTTGATACCTTTATTAGTAATTCCAAGATTATTTCTCTGTCACTGCACGTCAAACAACAATCTGCTATTTCGTACATATATTGTTACATATAAATCTAAATTTAATATGTCTTTTCTAATGATACTGCTCTGTTTTTTACAATCTGTTCTTTATTAAACAACTATAAAGAACAACTACCATTTCTGTCTATTACAAGCGAAATGTCTTATTATAAATTTTATACCTAATTATCACGACTTGACAATCTTTAGTGAACCTCTAATAACACATATTACATTTCTAAGCAATAGTGATAGCAAATTGGCTTTATTGATTCATTTTCTTCTTATCTTCATATATTTGCGTACATTTAAAATCTGATATAATAACTGTTGTTCCTTTTTTATTTGCTGCTGTATAAATAAATTATCTCTTCATGACATACCAATATATGTTTGCATATGTTTAAAAAACAAAACAAATAAAATACTCTGAGGGCTGGTGGGTCATTAGTTTAGAATAATCTGGTAATAGTGTTTTAACGTGAGTCCTTCCTGCCACCTTATGGGGCGTGTGTGTATGACTGCATCATCCCGCAATTCGAAGATGAGTCCTGCGGCAATCTTGCCGGACCCCTCGGTGTCTTGCCAGCCCATTCATTTCGTTATCTGATTTATTTCTTTACTTAGTTGAAGTTATATTTCAACATGATATCTCTTAAAGTCACAGTTTTGGTGAAATAAAATTATGAAAGGTTTTTTGCTTTTCCATATTCGAAGTGAATTTGAATTTTAAAAACGGACCATTGTGGAGATTGTGATTTATACCTTCCTGGTACATTTTTGCAAATTTCAAAAGGAACTTGATGGTTTTGCAAATTTTTTTAACTGTAATTAACGAGCAAATCGCCAATTCCATCCCCTTTCAGAAGATATCAAAATATTATAATAAATCATGAATAAATTTTTATTTTAATAATAAACTCTTCTTATGTAATTAACGAGCAAATCACCAATTCCATCCCTTTTCAGAAGATATCAAATTATTATAATAAATCATGAGGAAATTTATATTTTAATAATAATCTCTTATTTACTATAAAGATTTGCAATTCTTAATGTCTTACAAGAAAAACCAGTCAAATACAGAAAGCTCGCATTCTCTTTCCAGTCTTACAAGAAAAACCAGTCAAATTCAGAGAAGTTCGCATTCCCTTTCCAGGATTAAATAAGTATTGACGTTTGAAAGCAGAATTATGACCACACCGCAGGCAGTTCAATGAAGATGAACTCTTATGTGTTTTCCTTTGCCTCTGATCTCTAGTATCCTTGCAGATACCGGTCAAGCTTAAAATTGATAAGGGCTTTGTGCTGTGCTTTGTATATGAGAATAATTTGAACTAAATTATTATTAATAAGTATGGCCTTGGAAATCACATGATACGAATGAATGAAAATATGAGTGGCCAACACAAAACTACTGCAAGCGGTACATGTTTTGTTTTTGTTTTTGTTTTTTTTTGTTTTTTGTTTTCTTTATAGAAGAAAAAAACAAAATTTTCATTTAAAATTGAAAAAATTGCAAAATACAGTGCGTCTATATAACTGCATCTGTCTCGAGTAAGTAAGAGAGTGTACTTCTACCTCACTTGACTAGATATCTGGACTAATGTGCTCCAATTGGACAGGGGCAGAAACAGAGTCCTATGTTGACATTAATCTCCATCAGATCACATATTTTACCAAGACATTTAATTGCACATAACATACAGACTCCTCATGCTTCACCTACAGGTATATGCGAGCTAGCTCCGGTAATCAGAAGAAACCGGCTTCTGAAAACTCGCATGATTACCCCGTCGAAAGGGACTAAATTCTCCTCAGTTCCAAAAAGCATGTCAATAGATTATCGCAATGCGTCTTATTAACCAGAAAATAAACAAAAATGAAACAGAGTGCACAATATTTGTGCAGCAAAATAACCCTGTACGACCCTACTCGTACCTGGAGCTGTGATCCAAAACTGCAAAAAAGCGAACCAAAAAGAACAGTAGGAGACCTTCATATATTCAGATGACCATCCCGCATCACGGTACCTTTGTAATATGCCTGGAAATGGATCATATCCACAAATGCCTTGCATCCTTCTTTTCATAGTTTGTCCGCATCCTCATTTCGTTCTCTATATATGTGGGAGATTGAAACCCTGTAAAATGAGGAAAATAAGGATCTAATCCTTTCCACCCAGTGAGAGAGAGCTGGAGCGAGTAAAGAAAATTTCTGATTGGCCCAATTGATTATAGACTTAGAGTCACCAAAGATGTCAATTTCGTCTATCTCCAGCCTGTTGAAATATGCAACTAGGTTCAGTCTTCATAATGACATATGTAATCATGATTTTTATGTATTTAATGAAAAGAGAAAAATAAATTTATTATTGTTATTCTTGAGGCATGTGCTTCATGCTCAAGGAAAATTTATTTATAGGTCAAGCACCCATTGAGTGCTTCTAGGTTTGTCATAAAGTCATTTGAGTCATTCTCATGCATTGAACTTGCAGTGTTATTGCAACCGAACCGGTTCCAGAAAACCGGCTGGTCCGACCGGTATGGAGGCAAAACCGGTCTGAACTGGCCCTCCGAACTGGAAATGACCGGTTCGGTACCGAACCGGCCGGTTTCGACACCGAACCGGTCTGGACCGGTTCGGAGACCGGTTCCACCGGTTCACAAGCCCGGCATTTAAAATTTCTTTTTAATTTTAATTTTTTTTTATAGTTATTATTTTTCCTAGTTGCTACTGCTACCCTAGCCCCCCCTAAAGCTACTTAAACACCCTCACCCCCTCTATTTGACTCACACTATTCATTAGAGTCTCGTGCAATTCTTGAGTTGAGTACGGTGAGGAGAATTCAGAAAGTTTTTTGCACGGTTGTTCTGAGGGAGATATTTTGCAGGTTTGAAGAGTTGATTGAAGTCTTGAAGAGCTATTGGGTTGGCAGATTTTTGAGCTACTTCAAAGATTTTTTTTTCCCAAAGATCTTTGGGTTTTCTTTAGTGCTTTTGGCAGCTGGTGGAAGATTTATTTTTTTATTTTGTTGGGGCTGCTACATAGTTGATTTCAAAGGATTTTTGAGTTGATTTTCTCCAAAACTTTAGAGGGTAAATCAAGGGCCAGGGAAATCAAGCCTTAATCCCATTGAAGACTTGGATGCTACTCATTCTTCAGATGAGGATGAGGATGATGATTAGGATGATGATTCCGATGATGATTGATGATTGATGATTTGATCATTGATTTGATGTAGTTGTAACTTGTAGTATAATACTATGATCTATGATGTTATTTTGGACTATAAAGGTCTTTTAGAGCCTACTTCTTGATGTTTGTAACATTTTTGGTTCAACGATGTTTGGCACTAAGTGCTATTTTGGTTATATGCACTGTTACTTGCTATATAAATGAGAACTTTTGCATATTTGTGTATAAATGGTTTGGATTCATATGGATGCACATGAATATATCTATTTTTTCTTTAAAATATGAATATTTTATGTGTTTTTGGTAAACCGGTTTCCTTTTTTTTTCCGGTTTTTCTTTGGTTCCGGTTTGGTTCCGACCGGTTCGGTTCTAATAACATTGCATTGAAGACCCATTTGGGCATGTTACACATTGTAAAGAAAATTTATTTGAGTCAAAAGACCCTCGAAGACCTCGTCATGGCACAAAGATCAAGTCGACCTACATGAAGGGACAAGTCGGCCTAAATATAGCAATTTGCACCCCTCAAAAGCCTATATATAAGAAGGAAGTCGGCCTCATTTTGATATACTCTCAAGCAAGTTCGATCTCCTCAAGATAGAAGTTGGAAAAGGACAAAGAAGAAGAAGGACAAGATCAAAGTTTTGGGTCTCTCTCTCTCTCTTTTGTTAGGGTTTTTACAATTACTGGGCAAGACGAAATTCTGAGGATGCATCGAAGCTATGAAGCTGCAAGGTCGAAGCTGTGAAGCTGCAGGGTCGAAGCTGTGAAGCTGCAGGGTTGAAGCTGTGAAGGTGCAGGGTCGAAGCTGTGAAGTTGCAGGGTTGAAGCTGTGAAGGTGCAGGGTCGAAGCTGTGAAACTACATCAAGATTGAAGCTATAGGTCGAAGTTGTAGAAATTGTTGTTGGGGGTCAAATTTGTTGGAAGGTCGAAGTTTGTTGTTGGAAGCTGTGAAAATCAAGAAGGAAGGTTGAGTTGGTCTTGGAGGAGCCTTGGTCAAGGGTCGTAGCTCTTGGAATTGGTCAATTGAAGATTCTATAAGAAGAGAAGAATTCTTGTGGGTTTTCCTCTCAAGTAAAGAGGTTTTGGCCCTGGCTGATCGCCTATATCTTCTATCCTCTTGTCTCACTGTTCTTTATGGTTCGGTAGCTGTTTGATGAAAATAACACAATACTAATTAAGATGAAAAAAAGTCTAATCAAAATAAGCAAAAAATACATCACAAGCAGTTATCAAAGTAAGAGAAATCACATAATCTAGCTGCCCTAGATTTCTCAAAACTGTATCAGAGCTAAAGTGACAAGACAAGGAAAGGTAGCTTAAAGGACAGTCAAGGGCCGAAGCACTAGAAAATCATCAAGAGCATCAATCGTTAAGAAGATAAAAGGATCGAAGTAATTTTGGGTCTGTTTTTGGCTGTTCTTGTTCACATGTGCGAGGAGATTAGGGCTCATTTGTTGCAGCAGAAACTGAATGGTTACAATCACCTAAAGAGGTCGAAAACAAGTGAAAGACAAGCCATCTTGCAAGCTGAGTTGCAAAAGAATAAGCCTCTATCCAGGCAAAGAAGAGAGAAGGGTAAAATCTCTGTCACGTGCAAAAACTAGGGTTTCTGTAGTGACCGAAAATTGCAATAAGAAATTGCAGGGGTCAAAAACGAGGTCGAAGAAGAAGCTGCAACTAGTGGAAGGAAAATTTGACTGAAGTTGAGAAAGGGAAGCTCATCAAGGAGAAAGATGTTGTCATCATCATTAAGGAATCGAGGTGATCTCCCTTTCTTTGAAGGAAGACATCTTCATCAAGAAGACATATTCTATTATCAACATCATCATCAAAATCGAGAAGGCATCATGTTGAAGATACTGTCATCAAGGAGTATCTTCACAAGTAAGTATTTTTATGTCCACATTGTGAAAAATTCTGAATCTAAATTACAGAAACCCTATGGTTAAATTCTTGATTTACTTCTCCTACTTACATAAATTATTAATCTGAAAACTGTGAAAATTCTACTGCAGTATCTTTGGTTTATTTCTCCTACTTGATTTAATTAATACAAGTTATTTTCAGAAATTAGATTAAGAAAATACCGAAATAAACACAACTACAACCTACATATGCAGATCATTTACTGAATAATACGCTCATCCAACAAAGTGACACATGGATTTTTGGACATAAGTCCCCGGAAAAACCCAAAGCGGGAAAACTGGTGCAATAGATATGAGGGTTATTTTATTAAGTAGATTCTGAATACAGTAAATCTGGATTCAAGATCTGGAAAACCCGACAGAGAATAAAAGAAATCAAATCTGCAGCTAACCTGATGTTCTAGTGCCAAATATTTGACTGATCCACACCCTCAAACAAGATTTACAAGACTCATCCCGGATCTGGCCCTAGAAACCCTCGGCGCTGCCCCTAAAGCCCCAGCGTCAACCCTGCTAGCCTTAGAGTGCCACTGCGCTGCCCAGAGAGGGACTGCGTAACCCCTGAGAGGGTGACACAGGCCTTACGCTGGCCCTAGAGACCCTCTACGTAACTTCTGAAGCCCCTTGGAGCCTCTGCGCTGTCCTATGTAGCACTTGCGTAGCTGTTGCTCTGCTTCTCTGCGCTGTCCTTGTTCTTGCTCCGCTGAAATGTTCTAAGTGACACACAAGGATTTGCTAGATAAATGTCCCCAGAAAATCCCAATGCGGGAAAACCGGTGCTGCTAGCTTCTGGAGGGTTTTTATTATTAAGCAGATTCTAAGTACAACAAATCTGGGCACCAAACTGGCTAACCCGACAAAGAAATATAAACGGCAACAATACCTCTATCCGGAAGACAGAAAAATTGACTGATTCACACCCTCAAACGGGATTTACAGAACTCAACCCTTTTCCAGCCTCTGGAACCCTAACGCTGCTCTGAAGCTCTCTGCGTTAGCCTGCCTGGCCTGCGTTAGCCTCTGCGCTGCTCAGGAAGGGCATGTGTCACCCTAGATTGGGTTACGCTGCCCCTGCACTGCCCTAGCTGGGACTGCGTCAGCCCTCCTGGCCTCCTACTGCCTCTGCGCTGCCCCTGCTAGGCTCTCAGTTGGACTGCGTAGCTACTTCCTCTGCGCTGCCCTGGTATGCTCATTCTCTGCCCTTGTTGCACTCTTGGTCTGGGATTAGACCATCCCCCTCGCCAATACTGCCCCTTGCTGCAGCTGAAACACTTTTGAAATTCTTAGCTAACCGCGCCCTAGAATCTCAGCTTAGCTTCAGTGCTCTGCTAGTGTGTGTGTTCTCCAACTGACCGCAAGCCCTCTTCTTATACTTTTCTCGTTGAAACATCAACGACCGTGATCTAATCTTGAATCGACGACTAAGATTAGAAGATGCTTGATCCACGTCGCTTAAGTCATTCTCATCACATGTTTTATTTAATTAACTTTAATCTTTTAATTGTCCTAAGTTAGACTTAGGGTCCTTAATTAAAAAGATTAATTAATTAAATATCTCTTAAACAGGATGGAATTTCCCAAAACGCTTTCTGGGTCTTGGAGATCTTATGTACCCTAGTTCCTCCACAAAGTTTGGGAGCTAGAGCACATCCGATGCTACCCCAACACCCCAAAATCTCAACACACATTTGAATCTATCAAAATGACTTCATTTTTTAAGGAAAGCAACAAATTCGTTGGGTCATCAAATTTTCTTGCATGGAAGAAGAGGACAGATTTGATCCTCATAGAAAATGAAGTCGTTGATCATGTTAATGGTTCAATCAAACCTCCAAAGGAAGAAGCTCAAGCTCTAATGAAGTACATGAAAGGGGAAGTAAGGGATCAAAGGATCCTTATAGAATCCATGAAAGATCCCCTCATACCATATGTATCAAAGTTGGAGACATCAAAAGAAATATACGAAAAGCTAGTAGAATTGTTCTCCATAAGTACTACTGGAGAAATGATATCATTAAGACAAGAACTCCACAAGATGAAAATATCAAAGGAAAATGGAATAGCCTCATACTTTATGAGGGTATCAGAAATAAGAGACCAACTACAAGAATTGGGAGAAATAATGTCCGATAAAGAAATGACCACCATGGTGCTCAATGCACTACTAGAGGAATGGGGCAACTTTACCTCAAGCATATACGGAAAGAAGGAAGCTACCCCATTCAATGAACTTTGGTCATTATGTAAGATTGAAGAAACCAAGTTGAAGGAAAAAAGTGACGTGAGGTCAAACAAACAAGTTCAAGCATTCGTTGCCATGACTAAGTGTTAAATTGGCAACTAGGGCCGAATTCCACTTTGGACAACTCATTTGATGGAGATGATTATTGCATTGAATTCCTCTTTTCGAGAGGACAAAATCGACCTAAAGATCATCAAATTCGGATAAGGAGAAATGGGTTTTTGAATTTATGACCACTCATATGCAAATTTTCAAGGTCGGCCTCATCTTCATGTAGGCCAATAAAGCCCAAATGTCATGTCTCTTGACCCTCACAAATTTGTATTTATAGAGGTGTCCTCCAACCTCATTTGTCACATCCAAGAGCTCCAATGTATGTCTGTGGCGGCCAAATTCTAGAAGGAGAATGAAGGGCTATTTTGTTTTGGGTTCTTCTTCTGCAACAGGGCCGAGTTTCTTAGGTAGAAGGCCGAGGTTATCAGGAGCAAGTTTGGGCTGATTTAATGTGTGTTCTGGGTAGTGTTTATCCTCCATTGCAGACCGAGATCCAACAGGAAGATAGCCGCAGGCCTGAGGGTTGGATGGAAGATGTTTTAGGGCTGTTTTGTATGGGGTTCTTCTTGTGCATGTGGGGTGCAGCTCCAAGAGCTTGTTTCAGCTAGGCCACAGGCCTAAAGAAGCTTGTATTGAGGTCAAAAGACAACTCAGATAAGTTGTAGACAACAAGTGGATTTTGTGGTAATCTTGAGGGCCAAATCTAGGCCAGATTAACCCTAAGGACCAGCGAGGAAAACTCCTTGTATGCGAAGGTAAGCCGTGCTTGAAAGAAGGTGCTTTGGAACAGTTGAGCGAGACAACAAGTATTCTGTAAGAAGCCCTAAACAGACTATGAGTGACTACTGTTGACAAAGTACTGGAATTGCTATCGTTTTTTTTGTTTGAGGTTGGATCTTCAAATTGACAAGTCATTTTGAATTTAAGTTATTGTACTCTCTCTCTGCTGAACATTTGATATTAATAATAAGAAGATTTGATCAATGGTTTTCCCCATCTTGGGGTTTTTCCCTAGCTTGAACCAATTCTTGTGTTCTCTTGTCTTGGCTTGTCGTCTGCATTTATGTTGAATGTTCTTTCATCAGTTATTATCATAAGATAATGGTTAATGTGATTGCTAATGGATTAATGGAATTAATGGGCTATTGAAGTAACTGACCTAAGCAAAGAACATTTTAACTCAAAATTAACATGGTATCAAAGCTCAGGAGAGGACAGGCCCAAGCAAGAGTAAAAAGCAATTACAAAAGGTTTGTTGACAGTTCTCTGTGGCGTCATTCACTGATGAACCAAGGTATGTACCAATATTCATAAGGTGTGTTTTGATTGACATCAAGAGATATTTTCTGCTTGCTAGGAGGATTCTTTTGTAGACCTGACCAATCAATCTTGAGGTTGTATCATCACCAATTTTTGAGAAATATCTGAGTCTTTATCCGTGAACTTATGGAGGAATTTTTTGTGCTAAGTCCAAAGCTGATCCAGAGCTTCATTGTGGACTGTTATAAGGAAATTGCAGGTTGGTTATATGCACTAATCACAAGTCACCTGAAAGCATACCTCACACACATTCTCTGAAGATCAATTCTAGTCTTGTCAAGTTTCAATCGTATTCCAAAGACTGTAATGGCTTATATCTTTGTTGATCCTTGATATATCTAGAAGAATTTGCGACCAATTTCTAAAGTTGCATCATCAATGAGTAATGAGATTTGATCCACAGTGATGTATTTTGGCATCCTATTTCTACACATATGTACTCGTCTCTGTGTCTGCCAAAAGGTGAAGCCAACTATAAGTCCTGGACCTATTCATTGCACGCTTGGTCCTGAATTTTGCAGTGAAAATTTTGAAACATAAAGACATCGCTTAGGCATGTCACAATAGATGGTGTTTTATCACTCATAAATCGAAAGTCGGAAGGTTGGTCATCCAAGCACACATAGAGGCATGTCGTATTCATGTAGTCATTGAAGCATAGTAGACACTGAGTTTATTGCTTCCATCCTAAATGTGAATTTCCTACAAGCAAGAGCAATGTTTTGAAGATACATTTTTGAAACCTTCCTTCCAGTATTTGAAGTCTGATCTTGTTATGTTATTGCTGGCCTAAGTTTGGTGATGAATGTTGACCTTCAACAGTAAGAGATTTTACTATTGGAGAAGTCTGTCATATCTTCAAGCAACTTATGCTACAACAATATTTTTTTTATTGCCATATTATCCTTGTAGCTATGCTCAATTATCTGTAACAGGCAGTATGGATTCCATCTTCAGTTGTCAAATCAGTATATGTCCTTGATACAGTTAAGGGTTTCTGATGTACCGTTAACATTATACTACAGCAGTAAGGTTCAGGTACAACCATGAGGATTTCATTGTAAACAGTACATTAATGAGGGTTTCCAAAGATAGAAGTACAGTGGCAACAGTATTAAACACTTGTGTCGAACATCAACCTATGCATCAAAATAAGGGCATCTGTGGTTTCCTATTATGTACTTCAGTTGACTGCTGTGGCATCTATACACGCCTCTGATTGATTAAGGGTCAGAGGCCTTCAAGGTCAAGGATCCATCTTCATCAATTTAGGCAGAAGTATCAGCTCTTAAAGCATGATTGAAGGACTAAAACCCTGATATGAAGCATCATATGGCTTAGGGCTCATTCCTGAGCATTATTTTATGCAGTTTAGGGACAAAAAATAAGTTATGCCAATGACCTAATCAGATCAACCTCTACAGACCTGTTTCTTGTAAAATGGTGCAATCTTATTAGGGCAATATTTTAGCGTATGAAGGTTTCAATCTCTATCTTTTGTGGCAGACTTAATTCAAAGAATAGCGAAGAAGTCTCGAGCATGTTCTGGGCATAAGGAGTCCTTCATGTGTATGTGTACTAGCGAAGAAGCAAGAAAGCACATCCATCCATTGTTGTTTACTTGAGAAGACTTTCATGCACCGACATGAGAATTCAAGATATATGTTTGATGCTCCTGTGATGGACATTACCTCAGAAAATTATTCAGCCTATGAAACAACAACAATAGTGTTCTCAGCCTACACTATGTAGCCTTGTTGACAAATGACATATTATGTGCTGACCGTAATTCATTGTTCTTTTGGCATACTTCTCTGTTGCAAAGAATCCAACCCTCATAAAGCAATTGAGCCGACCTTATTGAGAATCATTAAAGAATACATATTTCAGCCTTGGTTGGTGTCTATTACATTCATTCTGAAGAGAGATCCAAAGTTTCACATCCAAGGTTACAAACTATGTTCTTTTTAAGGAAGCGATATCACAAAGCATATGTGCAACAAAGGGACACATTTTTGCAACAGTTAGAATTCAACTTTGCAGCAGTACTGTAGTGGCATTTTATTAAAAGGTGTGTTGAGAAAGAAACGGTCTCCCTAGAAGCTTGTAGTCCTGAAGCTATCATTAAAGACAAAGATAGCATCACCTTTGAAGAAACAGTCTAAAGCAAGTAGACCATATTAAGAAACACATGAATTGTTAGTTTTTGTAGCATCAGATGTGTTCTAGCCACGAGATTTCGTAGAGAGGCTAGAATACATGTATTCTCCAATACCCATAAATCGTTTCTAGAAATTCCACATAGAGGCAACTTAATTAAATTAATTAGTCAGTTTTTAATATTTCCTAAGTCCAAACTTAGGAAATATGATTAATTAAAAGCTAAGTCACCTGACACGGGGACACGGGACACAATGGACACGTGGATTCGAGTGTTGGATTCAGACACGGTGACCCCCCAAAACAAGACACGTCCGGACACGTTATATATATATATATATTAAAAATTAGATATTTCTTACACAGATTCATACAAATTCATTGATTCAAGCATAGATCTTCATCTAGATGTAAGTTTTACAAAGATACATGATACATGATACAATCATGCAAAGTAATAGACATATTCATCAATGACCCAATAGGAGAAAGACAAGATATTGTAGTTTTCTCATTAAGTCATCAAAATCAAAATGTGTTACTTAAGTACTAGCCTCTACATAGTACAATGCCAATGGCAAATAGAAATAGAAAATACAAAACAACTACAAGTCTACAGGACTACAAGCCTCAAGGCAGTGCTGCGGTAGGTAGCTCATGACTCATGCGTCATCAATCCTCATCATCATAATCAACATCACTGTCCTCATCATGATCATCATGCTCACCACTGCTCTCCTCTGCTGCATCCTTCTCCTCTGTATCCAATGTCATCTCTGCATCTGCTGGTGTGGAGGATGACCCCTCTACTGTATGGCCATCATAAAATGTGACAGGCTCTAGCACTGGCTCTTTGAGATCCAAGTTGGCCAATGCCAACTCAACACTGCTGTCCAGATCCATATCATCAGGAAAGACATCCCACATCTTTGTCTTTCCCTTCAACCAATCCTCCCTCTGCCTGTAAATAAGACGAAGGTTGGTGTGCACATACACCATTGTCTCTGCCCTGGACTGCTCAAGCCTGCTCTTCTTCACATTATACAAATTCCCATATGTGCTCCAATTCCTCTCACAACAAGAGGATGAAGTCACCTGAGAGAGGAGCCTCATGGCTAACCGCTGTAGAGGAAGGCTTGTTGCCCCATGAGTTGCCCACCAATCCTCCTGAATGCATCTTTCCTCCGTTGTGAGATTTCACCATCCATGTGAGGAGGGAATCTGCGGGAAGGTCCATCCTTCAACCACCCATGGTTGTAGTATTTTGGGTTCAAGGAGTGAGCCAAACAATTTAAAGGTGTGCAATTCTTGCCCCATTTGCTGACAAGAATATCCTGTATGCTGGTGAAGAAGGGCTCTGGTGATGTCTCACTTGAGGCACTGACTATGTAAAATAATGTTCCTCACAGACTCAATCATGGAATCCCATCACTCATAAACCTCTCCTAGGATGGGTTGGTCTGTATCTGCAAATCGAAGCAAGGAAATGATAGGGTCCATGATTTGAATAAGTAGATCTACCCTCTCCCACCAGACATCATCCAACATTGTGTCCTTCACTCTTTTTGAGGCTGTTTGATCCGTCTTTCTCCAAAAAGACCAAAACTCTGAAATAACCATGGCCCCAAGAGCGGTCTTGACCTCCCTCAACCTCTTCGACATGATGAATGAAGAGGCAAACCGTGTATCCGCAATCTTCAACAATGATATATTGGTGTTCTCCTTGTAGATAGTGAGGGAATTTGTATGGTTTTGTACAAAGTTGTGGATATGCCGTGCATCCTCAATAATGCTTCCAATCCAAAGCACATCAGAGGAAATAGATTTAGTGCTAAGTTAAATGAACGAACAATGCAAGGTATCCAAAATATTTGTGGATATTTAGCTTCCATAATCATGCCAGCAGCCTTGCAAACAGGTGCATTATCTGTAATGATTTGCACACAAGAATCAACACCTACATATTCAATAACTTTAATAAATAACTCACCCATATATTGTGCATCCTTGTATTGTCCAAGTGCATCCACTGATTTCAAGAAAACTGGACCATTCAAGGAAGACACCATGAAGTTGATGAGTGGGTGCCGTGTTGGATCTGCCCATCCATCAGAAACAATGCTAACCCCAGATGTTGGCCATGCTGATTTAATAGGCTCAAGCATTTTGTCCACCTCTTTCTTTGCCTTCGTCAACAATGTGGTTCTAAGTTTCTTTGATCTAGGAGGCATATACCCTGATGGAGTTGTTTGAGTTAGAGATTGGCACATCTCAATAAATAGAGATGAGCATGCAAAATTGAAGGATATGAAGTTCTGATAGAAAAAAAATGCAATGGTGAGATCAAGCTCTTCCCTCTTCTCTTTCTGGAAAATCTTGTCCATTGGACCATGTGCAGTTGCCTTTATTTTTGCTACTTGTCCCTCGCTAGAATTCTCAAATGGGAACTTGTTGCTGCTTTTCCTCAAGAATGGAAGGGGGTCGTCATTCTTGTTTTGTTTTGTTTTTGATGCCACATTTGCCGAACCAACAAATGCATCTCTCTCCATTTCCTTCCTCTTTGCTAATGGCACCTGTGTACAAGCTGAAATGTCACAACTTGGCAAAGCCAACAAATGAGCTTTCACATGGTAATATGTGCTCATGAAATGGCTGTAGCAAAAACTGCATTTCCAAGCAACATTGCCTCCTCCCTTCGCCTTGCTACTTAGCCCTGACTCTCTTGTCACATATTTTCACAATGGATATTTGGGGTCGTGAGTTTGTTTTCCTTGAACATTTGAAGCTGCTGTTGCAGCCCTACTTACAATAGATGGAATACTTGCAGACCCTGATGAAATAGGGACAGGAGGGGTATCTCCAATGGGACATTCTTCCCCTTTCTTTGCCCCTGCCTTGCTGCCCTTGATTGAGCCATGAATGCTGTAAAAAATAAACGAAAATGTCTAAATTTGTAAAACATATGCACATGCAAACCAAATGCAATAAAATAGAGAGACAATGCACTTACCGGTTGCTTGAATCTCCTTGAAAACGCTCCCTTGCTCATTACTCAACTCACACACTAGCAATTGTGAGAAACAAGGGAGAAAATCGCTAATTTAAAACCCCTCATATGCTTTTTCGCGTTGTTCGAATCCCGTGAAAATGGATTTGATCGTGTCCGTACAGGACACGATCAGGACTCGTCGTGTCTTGTACGAACACGATCGAATCTAGGTAGTTGGACTCGAATCCCCACGAATCGTGTCTGATTCTCCCGATTCGGGACACGATGGGGGGTAAGCACGAAGCCGATTTCAGAGATTAAAAGGAATTAATTAAGTCATGGTGAGAATGTTCTAGAAAAGTGCATGGATCGATTTCTAGTTAATCCTAGCCATCGATTAAGATTTAATCGTGGCTGTTGAAGTCTCAACGGAGGATTATAAGAAGAAGTCGATGGGGCTTGGAGAACACACACCAAATCAGTTGAGCTCTCTTGAGGAGAGTTCCGTTTTGCTAGGGAGAAGGAGAAATTTTGAGCTAGAAGCTGGGCAGAGGGTCCGAAGGCAAAGAGGATTAGTTTCCCAGACAACAGCTTACGAGACAATGAGAGGAGATGCAATTCCGAGCTTGTGGGCTGCATTAATTGCGTAGGCTGACGCAGTGACTGCGTAGAGGGAGCAAGGAGCAGCTCAATTTGAGCTGAGGTCAATGTTGAATTGCTTGTGGAGTGAGATAAATTTCACACAAGTTATTTTTGCCAACATTTGTCTATGTCGATTTCCAGTTTGGGCATCCATAGTTTTGTACTCAGATTTCACTACTGCATAATATAAAAACCCTTAGCTGCTGCACCGGTTTTCCCGAGTTGGGTTTTTTCGGGGACTTAGTCCAATAATAATGGTGTCAGATTGTGTGTGTGCATCTATTTTTCCAACGTTTTTATTTCTTCCATAGTATTTGTTTTGCGAAGGTTGCAATGTGCTTATTTCAATATTTTCTGTAGCACACAACAAATAATTTGTTTAATTTATTTAACAAATAGAAGAAATAATATCAGTTGCTGCAATAGGATTTGGGATTCCCGAATTTTCACATGGTATCAGAGCACAGATTGTAAGCTAGAGAGCTTAGTGGCAGAAGGGAAGACGAATTTCGTAGCTCTGCGTAAGAAGCAGTTCAAAACCCTTAGAGGTAGCGCAGTCCTTTGGCCAGGAGAGTCAATTTCTTGAGGCAAAATCGATTTGTTTGAGAGAGCGACAAAGAAATCACAATTCGTGGATCACCAGAGGCAAAGGGAGCAACTAGTATTTTCCTTACAGAGTAGATCTCTAGCTGGACGCCATATTTTGCAGTAGTTGCTAGTGCAAAATAGCTTGAGGAGGAAGAAAGAGCACACATTGAGGGAAAATTTTCCTTAGGGGACTTCTAGCTTCAGAAGTTCGATTTCTCTTTGCAGATCAGTAGCCGTTGTGAGCAAGTTACTCACTCTAGCAAGGATTGCGTAGAGGCTAGTAGCAGCTAAGCAGAAGAGAAGAGGAGGTTTTCGACTTATTTTTTGAGATGGCATCAACCGGTCTGCGAGATTAGGATAGGTTGGACGAAGCATCCAACTATGTGATCTTTAAGGCAAGGATTTCCTTCCTTCTGGATGAAGACGATCTTAAAGCATACATCGATAATGAGGTGGTTGTCCCCACAGATCTAGGTCAATTGAAGGCGTACAAGAAAGAGATGGAGAAGGCAAAGAGATTGATTCTCGATGGAGTTCGAGATCATGTGGTTTCTCACATAGCAGGGTTGGGAACGACCAAGGAGATGTGGGATTGCCTTTCCACGCTATTTTAGGGATCTTCTGAGCAACGAAAGATGTATTTATAAGAAAAGCTGAGATGTACCCATATGTAGAAGGGGGAGTGCATAGACCCCTTCCTCACTAGGATTTAGGAGATCCGAGATTTGCTGGCAACTGTAGGGTCAACGCCTTAACCTTCAGATATGGTGCATATAGCTCTCAATTCTGTCTCCAAGGAGTGGCAGGTGTTTGTCCAAAGCATTTTGGACAGAGGAACCTTGCCAAGATGGGACATAATGTGGGAAAATTCGCAGCAAGAGGAGTTGAGGCGAGATCTGGTGAAGAGCACCATCAGTGACAGCAACAATAGCAATGGGTCGAAGTAGGTGAAGGAAGAGGAGGATGTGGCCCTCACATCAAAGGGGCAAGGGGAGCGTAGAAAGAAGACGGACTTGTCGAAGGTCAAGTGCTTCAGGTGTGGCAAGCTAGGCCACTACAACACATAGTGTCCTCTCAGTAAGAAGGAGAAGGAGGAGAAGCAAGACCAGCAGGCAAATTTTGCCAAAATCGATAGGCTGTCCTCCAGGCTGGAGGAAGATTTCGCCATGATTGCAAGCATCTCTCCAGGAGCGATGTGGGGTGATTTGGTTTCGTAGCCCCAAAGTGCTACAGGTTGGGCATGATTCTCGAGGAGGTCCACCTCTTGAATTAGTACCTTGCTACGGGAGCCCACAGTATGCAGTAGAAGGATGGACCAGTGGTAGTTGGTGCAGTCAGATGGCAAAGTGACAGATGCAGTAGCTAGTAGCGATCAGATACTGGCCAATGCAGTGCAGAGTTGGTAGCAATGCAGTTAGCACAGTGCAGAGTCAGCAACAACGCAGGGGCTTCAGTGACAACACAAAGACTAGTAGCAGTCAGGACTTGAGTGACAGATGCATCATACTGAACATAGATGGTTCAATATTTTTGGATAGTTCTCAGTTGCTCATGTTGCAATTGTAGCAACAACAAATGAGAGGGAATTGGAGATGTTGCAGTAGAAACAACAACATAGTTGTACTGTTGGCAACATTTTAGCAGGGTTAGCAGCAACACAGATGCAACGCATATCAGAGTTGCGTCGTAGTTGGTGGGCAGCAACAACCAGACATCAATAGCGTAATAGGAGATGGTGCAGAAGCAATGTATTGTAGCATCAGTTGCAGTACTAAAACACTTTCCTCGCGAAGAGGGAGTGTTAGTTTTTGTAGCATCGGATGTGTTCTAGCCACGAGATTTGGCAGAGAGGCTAGAATACATGTATTCTCCAATACCCAGAAATCATTTTTGGAAATTCCACCTAGAGACGACTTAATCAAATTAATTAGTTAGTTTTTAATATTTCCTAAGTCTAAACTTAGGAAATATGATTGATTAAAAGGAATTAATTAAGTCATGGTGAGAATGTTCTAGAAAATTGCATGGATCTATTTCTAGTTAATCCTAGCCATTAATTAAGATTTAATCGTGGTTGTTGAAGTCTCAACAGAGGATTATAAGAAGAAGTCGATGGGGCTTGGAGAACACACACCAAATCAATTGAGCATTCAATTTTCCTAAGAAATTGATCTCCAATGTAGCAGCATTCAGTTTCCGGAGGTGATTCAGTGAGGTCGAAGCAGTGAGAGAGGGGCAAAGATAATGAGGATGGAGGAAGCTTTTCCAGTTCCGGTGAGTACATTGCAGAGAGGCAAAAATTTCCACAGAGAGGCAGCAGAGAGCCCTCTTGACGAGATTTCTGTTTTGCTGGGGAGAAGGAGAAATTTTGAGCCAGAAGTTGGGCATAGGGTCCAGAGGCACAGAGTATTAGTTTCCTAGACAACAGTTGAAGAGACAATGAGAGGAGACGCAGTTCCGAGCTTGTTGGACACAGTAACTGCATAGGCTGACGCAATGATTGCGCAAAGGGAGCAAGGAGCAACACAATTCGAGCTGAGGTCAGTGTTGCATTGCCTGTGGAGTGAGATAAATTTCTCACTGGTTATTTTTGCTAGCATTTCTCTGTTTGGATTGCTAGTTTGGGCATCCATAGTTTTGTACTCAGATTTCACTACTGCATAATATTAAAACCCTTAGCTACTGCATCGATTTTCTCGAGTTGGGTTTTTCCGGGGACTTAGTCCAAAAATAACGGTGTCATATTGTGTGTGTGCATCTATTTTTCCAGCGTTTTTATTTCTTCCGCAATATTTGTTTTGTGAAGGTTGCAGTGTATTTGTTTCGATATTTTTCGTAGCACACAACAAATAATTTGTTTAATTTATTTAACAAATAGAAGAAATAATATCAGTGGTTGCAATAGGATTCAGGATTCTCGAATTTTCACATGAATGTCATCTTTCGAAAGGTGATCCACTATGAAGAAGCTACAAGGATCTATTCCAACACCTTTGTCTTTGGCATCTTGGATAAGGGATAAAGTATCTTTGAAGTCTTCATTCTTGAAGAACAGTTATAAGAGCTTGGGATCGCATTGCAGGCCTTTGATGAAGTACAAAGGTGGCTGTGCACATCTTGATCGCAATGACCCAAGCTATGATAGCAAGGAGAAACCTTACCATCTGGTGGGTTGAAACTCTATTTGAGTCTCTGGAGGAATTCAACAATAAAGAAATATCTTTCTACTGACGATATCTTGCTACTAACGATATGGTTTCAACAACTATTGATCTTCTGATCTGGGTTGTTCGAACTATCACCATTATTTATCTCCATGACAATAGATAGGCATGATTGAGAAAAGTAGATGGCTGCATTGCTCTTGTCCCTGAGCAGGTTAGCAAAGGTTCTGGTAAATTTCCCAACTCAGCAGATGATTTGGCCCTGGATATCCCTGATGTAGCAACATTATTTGTTCCTCGTACAATAGTTGATGTCATACTTCCTCTGGCCTGAGAATTCGAAGGAAGTTGATGTAATTCAGAAGGCAAGAAAAGCTACTTGTCAACTTCTCTTCATACAGAAATGGTCATATGGATACAGATACCTGGATGAGAAGATCATCCTTATAATGGATTGGGTAGTTTAATGCATGTGGCATAGATCATTTAGCAAGCACATCGTTGAAAGCTAGATGACCAACTGACGTAAGACTTTAGAGGGTGATGCAGCAAAGCTGCAAATTTTCAGAGTACGTGCGTGGACCTGTGTTTTATGGGCCCACACAAACGGTGACCAATCGCAACTTATTGCAACTTCGCAAATTTACCAACTTACCTCCCCGCAAACTCCGCAACTTAATAATTTTCGCAATATTTCGATTTTGCGATTTCGCAACTCGCAACAAAATCCCCGTCGCAACTTTAATGTTTAGCAATAATCGTGTTCCTTATCCTATGCGATATGCGATTGCATCACACCGTCACCTCCCGTCTTTATCGCATCGCCGCTTAAATGACTTATCATGCGAAGTCTTAACAAGAACTACAAAAATCGCCGATGTGCGATATCTCACTGGGTTGCGATTTGCTATCCACCGTTGATCTATACCAGATCCAACGATCCCACTGCTCGCTCGTTTAGTCGTCTAGTCGCCCTTCTCCGGATGCGATGTGTGATGGTCGATGCACGAACTTCAAAGCTTGGCTCGAATCAATGACTTCACATAATCCTTTTTCATAGAAACTCTATTGCATGCGACGCCATATCCGTCATTCAACAGAGAAATAAAAAACGATAGTTTAAAATATAGACAACCGAAATTAAAATACAAATATACTTGGAATTAATCAGTGATGAAAATACTAGTGTGGAAAAAGTTGGCAAAAAGTCCCGAATTTTTGCCGACTTTTTCATCCCTGAAAAATTCACGATTTTATCCTCGGAGTCTCGACTTTTTGCCGAATTTTTCCAAAAAATCGTGAGTGAGGTAGTTTCTTTAATAATATTTTAAATTTTTTTTCAAAAAATCAAGATTTTTTTTCTAAAAAGTCTGGATTTTTTCCAAAAATGAATATTTTTGTATTTTTTTAGTTTTGTCGACTTTTTCAAAAACTCCCGACTTTATCGAGTTTTTCAACTTTTGGACCCTTGCCGATTTAATCCTAACTTCGACTTTTTCCACATTGGAAAATACACAGAGTCGAACCCTCGATGGCTGAATTTTACATTGATTCTCCTCTCTGTCCACTCCTCTGTAACACCTCTCTCACACCTATTCCATTTCTTTTCTCTCTATCTCGCCTCACACCTATTCACGCTTATATATCTACTTGAAAGCAGTTCTCTGTCTTTTATTAGCTTTTCGTTGAATCACTCTAACAAACAAATTCTACCCTATCCTCATGATCTAATCTATTTGGCTTAATCTCCTCGCAGGGAGAACCAATTTTTTATTCCTATTTAAGTTAGGAAATCAAAACAAACTAAATCTCACAATTAAAGCTAAATAATATATTAATAATCAATTTTTTTCCACCTCTTGTTAGCCACAACATGTGAACGCACAATCACATTGCTGGCTAAATCCAGATGCTCCTGCATCAGACTCCCAGGGAAGAAAAGATTGATCCATTAATGTTTCAGGATCTGCATTAAACTTTTGTAACTCTGCTGCTGTTATCCAACTGGCATCTTCTACTGGTTGTCCTTTCCATTTGACTAGATACTGATAATAGATTTGTCCCCTGGTCTTCTTTGTTGCTCTTTTCTTCAGATTGGCTTCCACTTCTTTCTTTGCTGTCCTTGGCACCTGTTCCTTCCAATTCAAAGTCTGATCCTTCTCTTCTGTAGGTTCTTCTTGTAGCTCTTCCTCTGTTCCTTTGTATGGGTACAAATCTGCAACATTAAAGATAGGTGATATCCCACCTCCTTCTAGTAGCTCAATCTCATATGCATTTGA
The DNA here is from genome assembly GCA_034641835.2 of Pinus albicaulis. Taxonomy (NCBI): domain Eukaryota; kingdom Viridiplantae; phylum Streptophyta; class Pinopsida; order Pinales; family Pinaceae; genus Pinus; species Pinus albicaulis. The sequence goes on along the minus strand of CM076580.1, from coordinate 1,154,583,787 downwards.
GGGAAACTTCCTCAAAATCCTACATGGCCCTATCTTTTTCATTTTCAGTTTATTATAGGTCCCGACTGGAAACCTTTCCTTCCTTAGATAAACCATGACTAAATCATCTACTTGAAACTCCCTTTCAGTCCTCTTCATATCAACCCTTTGGTTATACTTTTGAGTGTTTTTCTGTAATCTCTGGTTGACATCTTCCTGCAACTTCTGTATCTGTTCTGCAAATTCTTCAGCCTTTGCACTCCTTGTCTCTTGTTTGCTCAAATCTCTAAGTTCATACACACCTCTTGGATGCATCCCAAAAACAATTTGAAACAGACTCATCCCGGTACTTCGGTTAGGAGTATCATTATAGGCAAATTCAGCTTCAGCAAGTGCTAAGTCCCATTGCTTTGGATTTTTATTAACTAAACTCCTTAATATGTTTTCCAAGCTCCTGTTCACCACTTTAGTTTGTCCATCTGTCTGAGGATGATATGCCGAACTGAAACTGAGGTTTGTACCTAGCTTCTTCCATAGAGTCCTCCAGAAGTGTCCTACGAACTTTGTATCCCTGTCTGAAACAATACTCACAGACAATCCATGTAATCTTATAATTTCAGAGAAAAACAAATTAGCAATGTGAGTTGCATCATTAGTTTTCTTACAAGCAATAAAATGAGCCATTTTAGAAAACCTATCTACGAGAACATAGATAGAATCATGTCCTCTTTGAGTCCTCGACAAACCTAAAACAAAATCCATGTTGAGAGCATCCCAAGGTCTATTGGGTATTGGCAATGGCTGATACAACCCAGTGTTTTGGCTTCTTCCTTTGGCATGTTGACAAATCCTGCACTTCTCAACAAACTTTTTGATATTAGCTTGCATTTTTGGCCAATAATAAAAAGCACGCACTTGAGAAAATGTTTTATCCTGTCCAAAGTGTCCGGATAGTCCTCCACTGTGTTTTTCTTTAATCAGATTTTCCCTCATGGAGCACTTAGGTATACACAGTTTATTATTCTTGAACAACAATCCTCCTTGAATCAGGTAGTCCAACCATTGGCTTCTATTATGAATTACAGGATTTTTAACAGCTGCATATATTTCTTTAAAATCAGTGTCTTCCTCATACATATCAATCATCTCTTCAAACCCCAAAATGCCAATCTTCAATTCCTACATAATCAAATTTACTATGCTCAAAGCATCAACAACTTTGTTTGACTTACCACTTGCGTGTTTGATTACAAAGGTAAAACTATGCAAAAACTCCACCCACTTAGCATGCTTTTGGTTCAACTTCGGCTGATTATTTATGAACTGCAGTGCATGGTTATCTAAATACAACACAAATTCTTTGGGCAACAAATAATGCCTCCATTTCTTCAAAGCCTGCACAATAACATAGAACTCCTTATCATAGGATGAATACTTCCTCTTGGCCTCATTTAACTTTTCACTGAAATAATATATCGGTCTCTGCTCTTGACTCAAGACAACTCCAATTGCTATACCACTAGCATCAGTTTCAACTTGGAATATTTTATCAAAATTTGGCAAGGCCAAAACAGGTCTTTCAGTGATCTTCTTTTTCAACAACTTGAAATTCTGATCTGCTGCTTCTGTCCACTTAAATGACTGATTGCTCTCCTTTATTGTTTCAGTTATTGGTCCACAGATTTGACTAAAACCTCTTATAATTTTTCTGTAAAAACTTGCAAGAACATGAAAACTCCTTACCTCAAATACACTTCTCGGGGTTGGCCAATCCAGTATTACATGGATCTTTTTTGGGTCCATCTTCAAGCCTTCTTCTGAGACTATAAATCCCAAGTAAATGAGCTCTTTCTTCATAAAACTACATTTCTTCAAATTTATAAGCAGTTTCTCCTTTTGCAAAGTATTTAACACCAGCTTGACATGCTCCAAATGCTCCTCCTTACTCTGACTGAAAATCAGAATGTCATCAAGATAGACTGTCACAATTTTTCCTTCATACTCTTTCAAGACCTCGTTCATTATTCTCATAAATGTACTTGGTGCATTAGTGAGTCCAAAAGGCATCACTAACCACTCATACAACCCACTGATGGTCTTAAATGTAGTCTTCCATTCATCTCCTTCTCTAATCCTTATTTGATGGTATCCACTCTTCAGATCTATTTTAGTAAAATACTTTGACCCACTTAAACAATCCATCAAATCATCTATGCGTGGCAATGGAGATCTATACCTGATAGTGATCTTGTTTATGGCTCTAGAATCAGTACACATGCGCCACTCACCTCCTTTCTTTGGACTAAGCACAACTGGTACTGCATATGGGCTAAGGATTTCTTTGATCAGTCCTTTATCTAACAACTCCTGTACCTGTCTTCCAACTTCTTCATTCTCCCGAGGTGTCATTCTATATGATGCTTTGTTTGGTAAACTTGCACCAGGTATTAAATCTATGTGATGACTGATACATCTGATTGGTGGCAATTTACTTGGTAATTCATCAACAACTATATCAGCATAATCATCTGACAGATTTTTAATTTCCACAGGCAGATTGTCTAAATTTGTAGAAGTCAGAATTACCTTGGGTTTACCGACAACATCAAAATGCATTTCTTTCTCCTTCTTGACTTCTTGCAACAATTCCTTTCCACTAATCAACATAACATTATTCCCAACTACTCCTTTATCTGCTTCATCCTTCAAAGGTAGCAATGTGTGTTTCTTTCCATCCTTCTCTATGGTATAGGTATGTCTTTTGCCATCATGAATGGATTTTCTGTCAAATTTCCAAGGCCTTCCCAGTAATACATGGCAAACGTCCATTGGCATTACATCACACAATATGACATCCTTATATGTATTGATCTGTATCTCTACTTTTCACTGTTCTGTCACCAAAATCTGATGTCCCTTTTGTAGCCACGACACTCTGTAGGGAGTAGGGTGCACCATCTTAATCAACCCCAATTTCTCAGCCATCTCTGTGGAAACAAGATTATCAGTGCTTCCACTATCAATCACAACTTTGCAACACTTTTCTTTAGACTTGCATACAATCCTGAATAAATTCTTCCTTTGCGCTGGCTCATTTGCTTCTTTCTCTGCCTTAAGCAATACTCTTTTTAGCAATAAGACTCTCCTGCTTCAGGTGGCTCTTCTTTTCCTGTGACTTGAGGATTTTATTCCTTTGCCTCAGCTACATTAACATTCCGCTGATTTGCTGGTTGGTTATGAGGACAATCCCATGATCTGTGTCCCCATTCTCCACATGTGTAACACCAAATTTCTCTTCCTCGGCCTCTACCTTTGGGTGCAAATCTCCCTCTACCAAAGTCTCCTCTCTGCGGTGGTCTACTACTCGAACCTCCTGCTTCATTCTGAGAGTGCTGAAATCTTGATCTGAAAGTTCCTCTTCCTCTTGCTGGACTTTTACCTCTATTCTTTTGACTTTGTTTCCTCAACATTTTCTCCTCTGCCTTCAAAGCTGCTTGGTAGGCATCCTCAATTGTCTTCAGACTCAACAAATTGATTTCATCCTGTATGTCATGCCTTAAACCATTGATGTATCTGGCTACTTTCTCCATATCATCTTCAACATGTCCTGCTCTAATGCTTAGCTTGTAAAACTCCTTTGTATACTTCTTGACAACCATTCCTTTCTGCCTCAAATTCTGCAACTGTTTGAAAAGATTCAACTGATAGTCTTTTGGCATAAATTTAGTCTTCAATTTACTTACCATTTTATCCCATTGCTTGATTTTAGGATTTCCCTTTCTCTCCCTGGATGTCTGTAGTTCATCCCACCAGATAGATGCATGGCCCTTCAACTTGGTAGCTGCAAACTTTACCTTCTTTTTATCTTCGACCTCTTCTAAGTCGAAATATTTATCCACTGAATTGATCCAATCCATAAGCTCGTCCACATCAAGGTTCCCCTCATATGAAGGAATCTCCATTCTTGGTTTTCCACTAACCTTTACTAATAACTTGAAAACTTTAGCTGTCTCGCTTTTTGCCTCTTTTTTTTCCTCAAAAGGTTCTTCTGCAACACTGACATTTCCTTCATCAAGTGCTCTCCTCTGAGCAATCTCCATTATCTCCATCCTTGTACGAAGGTGTCAAATCTCTTTTAGCAAAATTGCATTGGTTACATGTCTTCCCCGACCTATGCCAATTCCTCTCCTGGGTGGCATATTTGCTACAATCCTTGAGAACATAACTCAGTTTCTACTCTGATACCAAATGATGCAGCAAAGAAGCAATTTTTCAGAGTACGCACGCGGACCTGTGGTTTATGGGCCCACACAAACGGTGACCAATCGCAACTTATTGCAACTTCGCAACTTTACCAACTTACCTCCTCGCAAACTCCGCAACTTAATAATTTTCGCAATATTGTGATTTTTCGATTTCGCAACTTGCAGCCAAATCCCCGTCGCAACTTTAATGTTTAGCAATAATCGTGTTCCTTACCCTATGCGATCGCATCACACCGCCACCTTCCGTCTTTATAGCATCGCAGCTTAAATGACTTATCATGTGAAGTCTTAACAAGAACTACAAAAATTGCCGATGTGCGATATCTCACTAGGTTGCGATTTGCTATCCACTGTTGATCTATGCCAGATGCAATGGTCCCACTGCTCGCTCGTTCAGTCGTCTAGCCGCCCTTCTTCGGATGCGATGGCTGATGCACGAACTTCAAAGCTTGGCTCGAATCAATGACTTCACATAATCCTTTTTCATAGAAACTCTGTTGTGTGCGACGCCATATCCGTCATTCAACAGAGAAATAAAAAAATGACAGTTTAAGATACAGACAGCCGAATTAAAATACAGATATACTTGGAATTAATTAGTAATGAAAATACACAGGGTCGAGCCCTTGATGGCTGAATTTTACATTGATTCTCCTCTCTGTCCACTCCTTTGTCACGCCTCTCTCACACCTATTCCATTTCTTTTCTCTCTATCTCGCCTCACACCTATTCACGCTTATATATCTACCTGAAAGCGGTTCTTTGTTTTTTATTAGCTTTTTGTTGAACCACTCTAACAAACAAATTTTACCCTATCCTCATGATCTAATCTATTTGGCTTAATCTCCTCGCAGGGAGAACCAATTTACTATTTTCTTCCTATGTAAGTTAGGAAATCAAAACAAACTAACTTCTCATAATTAAAGCTAAATAAAATATTAATAATCAGTTTTTTTCCACCTCTTGTTAGCCACAACATGTGAACACACAATCACATTGCTGGCTAAATTCGGATGCTCCTGCATCAGAGGGAGCTATAGAATCCCTGTCAGAATGGCTCGATGACTCTTGCCTGATGATTATTTCAAGAAGGATAATCACGTCAAAGGACATTAACAAAGGCAATACACGACAATCGACATGATATGATGACTGATGACTCTAATGATGATATATTTGTTACTTGAGAAGCAAGATGATTATAATTGGCTGAATTTGGTGCATGGAACAAAGGATTAATAGTAGGGTGTAGATAGCTCGATGGTTATGTTTTGAGCAAGCTTACTTTCTCGATGTTCAGAGGGAGATATGATGTTTATTGATGACGTCTGTCCAACATATAATGTTCCTCTCATTTATCAATATAAGAGGAAGCTGATTTTTAAATTCAAGTTTATCTTCCTTTAGAGAGAGGTTGGAAGTCATGGAAAGACCATACTATAAGGGTCCCGGTTGAGCATTGAGCTTTGGGAGCTCCTGGGGGCTTGGGGTACTTCTTGGAGCTATGTATGACCATAGGGTGAGTGGTTCACCTTCCCCAATAGGTACAGGGTGAGTGGTTCACCTTCCCATGTGATGCTCCGTGATGGTATATGCATAGGATGAGGGGTTCACCTTCTTCTCCTATGGCATATGAGCAGGATGAGTGGTTTTACCTTCTCCTGTGGATACCCTAGTGAGAGATGCATATATAGGCATCTATTGATTGTCACATGTGGACATGTCAGTGGGATGTGGTTCGTCCTTTCCCTACATGTAGGATGCTCATTCCCTACGATCGATGGTTGACATGTCGATGGGATGTGGTTCATCCTTTCCCCACGTGTAGGATCCTTCCTACGATTGTTGATTGGCATGCATGTAGGACGTGGTTCATCCTTTCCCTACTCTTGGTGGTTTTCAGGCACGTCGGATGTGGTTTATCCTTTCCCTACGATGGTTGTGACATGTGACTGTAGGATGTGGTTTATCCTTACCCTACGTGTGGTTGTGAGCAGGATGTGATTTATTCTTTCCGTGTTGTTGCCCCAACATCATCCTACCCATATAGTCCACGACACATGGGAAGTACCTCTCATCTGGCCAATGAGTTGGGAAAAGTGTTTAGGGACCATAGGACTTCTGATGGACGGATCGTGTACTACCGTACTCCTTATGACTAGGATGCATGGTGTTCAACATGATTTTGATATGAGATCAAGCTTGGATGGGGTTAAACACCTAGTTATGTGGACTGACTTTTGTCAGTGGAGAGTGGCAAGGTCTTGTGACTTACTCTCGATTCATTCTTCTTCATTATCTATATCAATGTTCAACAGAGTTGAGACGAGATGCAGAGATGGTATATGATGACAAGATGGCATGATGATGGATGAATTGGCAGGTGTAATTCTCCCTAGTTGAGAGGGAGTCTTAAATTGGAAACTAGGGGAAAATTCAACTTTGGACATGTAACCCACCATTTTGTGGGTGATATCCCTAGGAGAAAATTTTCTCCAAGATGGTTCTTAGGCGACAACCAACAACCCCTTGCAGCCACCAACTAGCTCATTGTGCCATTTCTCTACCACATGAGCCAACCATGTGGTCCCTCACCCATTTGTCATGATCGTATGTCCGAAGGTGGGCCTCTCGAACCTAAAGGTATGCCTTGTAATTTGGTAATTGCGTATTGTAGTTTGCTTATCAAAGTTATCATGGACACTTCTGGGCATGGATTAATGGGGGGATTCGACGGAAAGAGTGGGCTAGGCCTGTGCTCCTGTCCCTTAGACCTCTTTTTGTTGTTACCCTTGGATCCTAGTCCCGTGGGATCTCTTTTATTGACCTTTGGGCTTTAAGGATGGTATTACATGGGAAACCCTAATTTCGGTTGCGTGTTCTCGCTTCCCCATACACATACATCACTCCCCTTCTGTTCATTATAACCCCATTCATCATATTTCCATTCTGGGTCCACATTTTTCCAATGGGTCCACATAGGGTTAGCCTCCCTTCCTCTTGCCCACACCTTGGTTTGGGCTTGGAACAACGCCCTGGAGGTTGATGCAGCTGAAAAGAACAAGTAAAAGCATAATTGGCCACATTCAACAAGAAAATGTACCACAAGATGCAAAATATGGCTGGGACAAACATATTTGGCACGTGGGCAAAAGCCAATGCATGAGCTCTACCCCATACCCATGGCCATCACCTTGGTTCAAAGGCCCTAGATGAGCCTCCTCTGTCATTCTAGAACCCATGATTGTCCCAACCCCTGGTAGGCAATGAACTGCCCTACAATAAAGGGGTACCCACTGCTATACCTTACACATCATGCTCTTATGCTTGAGCCCCGGGAAGTTAATCAAAGAAAAATCATAAAAGGAAAAAGGCATATAAAGAAGGGTGGAAAAATCAAGGCTGGGGTATCTCATGCACCACGATTGCTCCCTCCTGTACATTATATACCCAACGGGCTTCCCTTTACTAGCTACCCTTGTACCCTGACTTGTAGCCCAAGATTGCCCCTTTCACTCCCTATTCCATTCATCTCTTTATCACATTCCACCACCATTTGAAGGATGTACCTTGGACATACTATCCCCTCTAAAGGTAGAAACCACCTAAAAGGGTACTTGGTTAACCCACTTTGAAGCTTGGAGATATTAGCACATGCTAAAGCCCACTATGGAAGGGCATGCCATTATGAAGTGCCCACCTGTTGTCCATGGTTTGTAAGCTCTTTAACTCAATTGCCTTAAATGAGTTGTTGTACTGGAAGGCTAGGGGACGCATTGGATCTTATGTAGGATTGCAGATGGTCTCCATTTTGGGTTTGGTCTACCTATACGGGGTCCTATCCCTCTAGAGGGCTAAATTGACACATATAGGGTGTGTGTAGAGAGCCATGGGCCTCCACAGTAGTAGACAACATTCCATGGATCCCCAAAGATGTTCAGAGATTGCTCGATACTTAGCTATTGGACGAGGAAGATGCACCTGGTTCACCATGCCCAATCGACCCCACAATTGTACCATGCACTTGGTAGATGACCAAGACTTGTATGCTGATGTGGCATCACTTACACTATCATGTGAGCCCTTACAGATGGTCTACATGCATCTTCAATCGACTTGGAGACCCATGAGGTTACTTGTGTGCCCCCACACCCATTGGGAGCAACACATGTTTATTATTTTGAGAACAAGGGGCCAACCCCTTGTCCACTACTTTTGGGAGTCCTATTCATCATTATGGCACTTATGGACTTCATCAGGCTTCTTAGAAGGTCCAACGACATGTATTATTCATCATTCGACCTCTTGAGAGGCCTATTCTTTTGTTTATGAACTAGTTTGGTGGGCTTGTCACCAAAAGTTAGTTATTTTGCACATTATTTTATTTTAGGGACTAATGTAGGCCTAATTAGCTGAATCAAACTCATTAGAAGTGTATAAATACAAGTGATGTGAATTCATTTTAGCATCATCACTTGGTTGGATTTGTATCTCTTTAGAGAACTTCGCTATCCTTCTTAGAGGACGAAACTTTGGAGTATCGAATGAGTTTTGATGTTTGGATTATTTTCTCTTGTCTTGGAGCTTCTTGAATGACAAAGTTTTGATGGTTGGATATACTCTTTATACATTTAAGTACAATTTAATGCTATTTTATCTTTATATTTTGTCACATACATTATTGCTGGGATTTCGCTATACTAGGGCTAATTTACTGCATCCATTTATGCGAGGTCATGGAAATTCGGTTTCTAGATAGAGATGCTTCATGTATGGGCCATGTATTATGAAAGAATGTTCCTAGAGATGCTTCTTCACTGAAATTCATCTTTATAAGCCATCTCTTTTGCAAAACAAACTATAAAGTTATTGAAGTTGCTTTTGCTGCTGCCCTAATGCTATGCGAAGTTGTCTTTGAGGTCTCCTTGACATAGAAAATTGAATGTACATAGTCATAATTGTTGAGAATTTAGTATGGCAGAGTTCAATTCAATTCTCTTACATAAAAACTACTTGTTATGCTTCTATTACTTAGATCTTATCCTCATTAGCTTATTATGTCTTTCATTAAGTCAATTATCAAAACATAAAGGACACTGAATTTTTTCTCTTCAAGCCAGGGCCAAAACCTTTCCCTCTTGGAGAGGAAAAACCAAAAGTAATTCTTCTTCTAGATCTTCAATTGACAACTACCATGACCATGACACAGACCCTTAACACCAGTATGCCTCTAAGACCTTGTCACTACTCTTTCTTGACGCCTTATGCTGATCTCCTTTTTTGCACCGTTTTGCACTAGTATTAGGGAAACTCGGTCCCTAACTGATATGCTTCTCTTTGATTCTTCTATGGACTGAGCTCGGCCTCTAGTGGATTCTTCCTCGGTCTTCTTCTCTTTGATACCTTAGACCAAGATCCCTTGACTTTGTTGTAGTATCTTCTTCCTCGCACTTCCTTTCAACACTTGATGACACTGTTTCTTCTTGAAGTGATCTAGTGGATTCTTCCTCGGTCTTCTTCTCTTTGATACCTTAGACCAAGATCCCTTGACATTGTTGTAGTATCTTCTTCCTCGCACTTCCTTTCAACACTTGATGACGGTGTTTCTTCTTGAAGTGATCTTCAACCTTCCTTAAATGAGCGAGGTGGGTACAAACCTTAAAACAAAGATATAATATCCTTGATTTCTTTCGCTGGACAACCTTCCTAACTATGGTATATTACTCCTCTTTTACGCACTGTAATCCTTGCACTTATTACAAACTTTAACCCAAAAACAAGAGACCTTATTTCTGCGCTTATATAGTGATCCTTCTCTGCTGAATTACCTCCTTATTACGCACCCATAAACATGATCTTTCTCACACTACAATCTTAAGATTTGACCGAACCGATGGTTCCTTAATCCTTTGCTGGAATGCCCCTCTTTCCTACGCACTTTATCACATAATTGATCCAAATTGCTCACTCCAAATGAGGCCGCAGTTCTGTCAATTTATAGAGGTTAATCCACTATCCTAGGCTGACATGTCTTGCTGAGGGTAAGACAACTTCTTCAAGGTTGTAGGCCAACATCTTCAAGTAGATATTCCCATCATATTTGAGCTGACTTTGTGGAGCATCTTGACAAGGTCTTGAGGCATACATTTACATCAATAATCTATCTTTACAAGTGTAACAATACTTCATATACATGACTCTAAATTATACATTTATGACAAGGTGACAACCTTTAAAGACATCAAGAAGAAGTCTTTCACCTATAATAAAAACACCTTGCTCAGAAATCCATGAGGCAGGCATTACAAAATACATTTTATTATCTTTGTCTTCTTCATTACATAAATTCATAATTATAAGTCATTATGAAGACTGAACCTAGTTACACTTTTTCAACACTCCCTCTTAACTAGGGAGGTATTCATAATGGTACATGGTCACTCTCAATCTGAAGAATCTCATAAGAAGAATTTGATTGGTAATCGATCTATTATAGCATCACATTAACCAACATTGTTACAGTGCAAGGCCTTGACTAATAGCTCCATCTCTCCACGAGACCATGAGCTACAATGTTGGCGAGACCAATGATTATAAACACCTTCATCATTTTCTCCAAGGTACATATTCCATCCGGGTGTTCACCGAGTATGACCTCCTAAGACTATTCTTATCGGGATAGCTAATCCTCAAAGAATATTTATCCTTCCACGACTACTCTTTACTTTGATGCCCTAATACATCCCCCAAAAGAGTATCTGATGCCAGATGATTACCCAATCCTCCATTCTATCTTCCCAGGTGAAGACCAGAACGACGTGTCTATCTTCCCATTTTAACTAGAGAGGACATACCCATTCCTATAAAGAAATGTTCTCAAGCTCCCTCTTATCCAAGGACTTGTCCAGACTCCCAGGGACTTGCTTCCAAGCTTCCTCTTAGCCAAGGACTTGTCCAGGCTCCCAAGGACTTGCTTCCAAGTTTCTACCAAGTAAGAAACTTATTACCAGGCTCCCTCTTAATTAGGGACCCGCAACAACAATGATGAAAACACCCAACTGCTCATGAAGAACTCCTTTCGTTGATGTCATGATTTGAGGAGCCTTCATCTTTGGGATCTCTTCATTATGGCACAAATCATCCATCACTTTCATCCATGAGTCATGTCTTCAAAAAGTGATCCATCAATATTCTGGTCTAGCTTCATGTCATGTTGCTCTCCTTTGAACCATATTTCTTTCAAGGATCTTTCATCCTGCCATATGGTTATCAATTGTGGAAGACATATACTTCCCTTTGGCAACCCTACATAAGCTCATTAGATATTATTCAATTATAAACATGAATACTTAAATATTTTTTTTAGCTTAGTGATGATCTTTCACCATGGTATCTTCTTGTAGGCATCAACATCCTTTGTTTACAGATTGACACATCTCCTAAAGATATGGATTGTCAAGGGTCTCCATCTTTTCTAGACTTCTTATCAGAGTTTACATATCTTCCCAGGAGATTTTCTAGTCAAGTCATCTTGGTTTCCTTGGATGTTGATTGCCTCTGACTATGGTTCACGATATCTTCCTTTCTTTCTCCACACAGTTTTATTTCATTCCCAGGAACTTCCAATATGCAGTTCCTTGCTAATATACAATCACCTCATATTCCATACGAGGACATATTATGTTGATTTCATTTGGTGTAGATCATGCCTTTTGGCAACCTGTGCATCAAAAGAGTTTCTGCTTTCTATTTTGATCGTACTTCTAAAAATAGAAGTATACTACTTGTAACCACATGTCATGACTTCATAGCATCCAATGTCAGCATACATATATATCTATATATATATATATATATATATATATATATACACACACACACACACACACATACAAGTACCTCATTCTTTTTCTTTTGAGTCATCCTGCAACAAGTTTCCTTAGAATGAAGAGTTTCATTCCCTTGACCTGCTTCATTAGTATGTCATCATATCTAATCCTAGAATTCTTAGAATTCTCGATGAAACCTTTTGCATACTTTCTAATCATTAAGTCCAAAGAGGACTTCATTAGAAAAATGTCAGCACCTGTTTCCATATTGATTATTGAATGATGACCCATGATCTTGATGACTGCTTTCTATGAATGTTGTTTTTAGTGAGCTTCCCAAGAGCCACTATAGCATGGTTGTCATATCAATGTGCTACAAACATCCTTCTATGATGAGTGCTCCTTCTTCAATGCTTCCAGCATGATGCCAATTCTAACAGATACCTCTTAAAGAGGAAGATGATATCAATCATAGTAGAGATATTTTCACTTCTTCTTTCTTAGATTTCTTTGAATCTGGTTCTTCCATTTCTTTGACGACATGGGCTTCTTCCTTTTTTCTCTTGTCCTTAGATTTGGGACAATCTTTCTTATAGTGCCCAAGTTCATTACATCCATAACATCATATCTTATCCATGTTCCTTCTTTTCTTTTGAGGACCAAACTTACCAAATTTTCCTTTCCTCCTTGACATGGCAACATAGGTTGAATTTTCTTCATTTGTTCCAGTGTCAATTTTAGCTTTTAACCTCATCTCTTCTATCTTGCATAGAGACCATAGATCCTGAAATGGTGTTGCTTCTTTCTTCCCATAGATACTTGAAGTGAAATTTCCCCATCCTTCGGGTAGAGCATTTAATACCACTGTAGTCATTTCTCTATCAGACATTACTTCTCCCAATTCTGAGAATAGCTCCACCAATTTGTCACATATTTCTTTTAAAGATTCTAGTTTTGATACATAGGGGATGAGAAAGTCCTTTATGGGTTCTATAAGAATCCTTTGGGCTCTTATGTCTCCCTTCATGTATTTGGCATGTGCTTGAGTGTCTAGTTGTAGACCCTTTGATGTAGTCCATGAATTCATTCTCAATAAGGTTTAGATCTGTCCTTTTCTTCCATGCAAGAAATTTTGAAACCCCAACCAATTTGTTGCTTTCTTTGCAAAATACATTTTGACAGATTCAGATGAAGTCATAAATATACTTACTTGAATAGATGCTTTTGTTCTTCTATCAGCTTCCTTGTTGATAATGATGTAGACAGCAGCAGGAACTCCCTATTAGATTAGCTTCTTCAATAGTGGTGAATGAGAGCTAGATCACCTTGAATCCTTGATGATGATGATGTCTTCAACAAAGTGGCTTGATGATGTCTTCAACAATGTTGATTTGATTTCAACACCAAATAGTTGTTGATGTATAGGTCCTTTGAGAAAGGTCCTTGATCTTTTTGAGATGACTTTCCAATTTCTGCAAAAGTAGAATCCAAGTAGAATCCTTGATCTCTTGATACTTGTGTGTCTTCTTGCCAAACAACCCTTTCTTGTCTTCAACACCTTAGCTTTGATACCATTTTGAGAATTTAGTAAGACAGAGTTTAATTCAATTCTCTTACTTGATAACTACTTGTTATGCTTCTATTACTTAGATCTTATCTTCATTAGCTTATTATGTCTTTCATCAAGTCAATTATCAAAACATAAGAGACACACAATTTTAGCTCTTCAAGCAAGGGCCAAAACCTCTCCCTCTTGGAGAGGAAAACCCGAAAGTAATTCTTCTTCTAGATCATCAATTGACTAGTACCATGACCATGACGCAGACCCTTGACACCAGTATGCCTCCAAGACCTCGTTACTGCTCTTTCTTGACTCCTTTTGTTGATCTCCTATTCTACGCCGTTCTGCACCAGTACTAGGGAAACTCAGTCCCTAACTAATGTGCTTCTCTTTGATTCTTCTATTGACTGAGCTCAGCCTCTGGTGGATTCTTCCTCGGTCTTCTTCTCTTTGATACCTTGACCAAGATCCCTTGACTTTGTTGTAGTATCTTCTTCCTCGCACTTCCTTTCAACACTTGATGACACTATTTCTTCCTGAAGTGATCTTCGGCCTTCCATAGATGAGCGAGGTGGGTACTGACCTTAAAACATAGATTAATATCCTTTATTTCTTTTGCTGGACATCCTTCCTAACTGCGGTGTATTCCTCCTCTTTTACGCACTGTAATCGATGCACTTATTACAGACTTTAACCCAAAAACAAGAGAGCTTATTTCTGTGCTTATATAGTGATCCTTCTCTGTTGAATTGCCTTCTTACGCATCGAGAATCAACCTCTTTGCCTTCACCATCTCCTTTTTGTAGGATTTCAGCTGATCTGGGTTCGTGGGTACAACCACCACGTTACTGATATAGGCCTTGAGATCGTATTCATCTAGAAGGCAGGAAATCCTGGCCTTCCAGATCACATAGTTGGATGAACCGTCCAACTGATCTTGATCTCTCAACCTTGCTGATGCCATCTCTTTAAAAGTGTCGAACTCTTCCTCTTCTCCTCTGCACAACTACTGCTAGGCTCTACACACTCCCTGCTGGAGCGAGCAAATCTGCTTACAACTACTACTGCTCTGCAGGGAGAAATTGAATTTTTAGGCTAGAAATTCCCCGAGGAAAGAATTCCCTCAGTGTGTGCTCTTCCTTCCTCCTGATGCTATTTTGCTCTAACAAACTGCTGCAGAATAACTGCGTCCGAGCTAAAGATCTGCTCTGCAAGGAAAATGCTGCTGCTCCCTTTTCCTCTGACAATCTTCAATCTAGAAATTTGATTCTCTGTCGACTCACTCAGAGAAATAATTTTTCCTCAACAATCTGCCCTCCTGGCCAATGGACTGCGTAGCCTCTTGGGGTTTCGAGTAGTTGCGCACGCAGTGCTTCAGAGCTCCCTCTTTCTGTCTGCAACTGAGCTCTTCCTGCTTCTTCTGCACTCTAATACCATGTGAAAATTCCACAAATTGGAATCCTACTGTAGCAACTGATTAAGTTTCTTCTATTTGTTAAACAAACTGAACAAATTATTTATTGTGTTCTACGGTAAATATTGAAACCAATACATTGTAGCCTTCACAAATAAAATATTGTGGAATAAAATAATGCTGGAAAGATAGATGCACACACACACACACACAAATAACACTGTTATTTTTGGACTAATTCCCCAGAAAAACCCAACTCGAGAAAACCTGTGCAGCAGTTGAGGGTTTGATTATTATGCAGTAGTAAATTTGAGTACATATCTATGGTCGCTTTAAATCTAACAAACCATACAGAGAAAAATCTGACAAGAAGTCTAGTGAGAAAAATCTGACCCCCACTAGTGATCCGACACTGACCTTGGCTCAAGATGAGCTACTCTGCGCTGCCTCTGTGCAGTCACTGTGTCAGCCTACGTAGTACTGTGTCCCCACAGCTAGGAACAACTTTCCCTCTCGCTAACTGATCAATTGCTGTTTGGAAACTGGACCCTCTTGGCCTCCGGACTCTCTCTCCGGCTTCTAGCACTGAATCAACTCTGCTTCCCAGCAAAAATGCGGATCTCCTCTGAAGCACTGCTCTACCTCTACGTGGCCTCTGCATTGCCTCTTTGTGGCACTCACTGCCTCACTGCTGTGCACTCATCTGATTTGGAAAATCTTCCTACGACCTTACTATCCCTGCCCCTCTGTCACTGCAACGAGCTCACTAGCTCTCTCTTCAGCAACTCAGCACTGCTACTCAGGAAATCGATCTGCCAGTGAATTCGATCTCTGCAAGTGTGTTCTCCAAGCCCCATCGAGTTTCTTCTTATAATCTCTCGTTGAGATATCAACGACCATGATTAAAACATAATTGATGGCTAAGATTAACTAGAACTCGATCCATGTCTTTTTCTAGAAGATTCATATCATGACTTAATTAATACCTGTTAATTAATCATATTTTCTAAGTTTAGGCTTAGGAAGTATTAAAAACTGATTAATTATTTTAATTAAGTTGTCTCTAGATGGAATTTCCAGAAACAATTTCTGGGTTTTGGAGAATGCATGTATTCTAATCTCTCTGCCAAATCTCGAGGCTAGAACACATCCAATGCTAAAAAAACTAAACATATAGATGAGAGGTGAAGAGTGGGAAGAAGAGAAAGATAGAGAGAGGGAGGGAGGAAGGGAGATATAGATAGGTATGGAGAGAGAGAGCGTGTGTTTGGGGGGGTGAGATAGAGAGACAAAGAAGGAGAGATGGAGGGAGATATAGATATAGATGGAGGGCGGAGAGAGGGAAGAAGATTTCTTGCACTAGGTGCATTGATTTTAGTGTAGATGATGATTCCTAATCCTATTTGATTGCTTGCACTAGATGCATTGATTTCAGTGTAGATGTTGATTTCTAATTATATTTGATTGCTTGCTTGCACTAGATGCATTGATTTCAATGTAGATGTTGATTTCTAATCCTATTTGTTTGATTTTTCTAGATGCATCGATTTTAGTGTATATGGTGATTTCTAATCCTATTTGATTGCATGCACTAGATGCATTGATTTCAGTGCAGATGTCGATTTCTAATCTTATTTGATTGCTTGCATTAGATGCATTGATTCCAATGTAGATGTTGTTTTCTAATCCTATTTGATTGCTTGCATTAGATGGATTAGATGTTGTTAATCTTAAGGCTGTAAATTATTAAAAATATTTTTCAAGATTAGATGGAGGGGGAGAGAGGGAAGAAGATTTCTTGCACTAGATGTTTTGATTTCAATGTAGAGGATGATTTCTAATCCTATTTGATTGCTTGCACTAGATGCATTGATTTCAGTGTAGATGTTGATTTCTAATTATATTTGATTGCTTGCACTAGATGCATTGATTTTAGTGTAGATGTTGATTTCTAATCCTATTTGATTGCTTGCACTAGATGCATTGATTTCAGTGTAGATGTGGATTTCTAATCCTATTTGATTGCTTGCACTAGATGCATTGATTTCAGTGTAGATGTTGATTTATAATATCATCTAATTGCTTGTATTAGATGCATTGATTTCAGTGTAGATGTTGTTTTCTAATCCTATTCGATTTCTTGCATTAGATGTTGTTAATCTTGAGGTTGTAGACTATTAAAAAAATATTTTTCAAGATATATTTAGTAATACCTAGAGGGACACTATTAAGAATTAATTAGCTGTCAAAAGTTGCGATACCTAGAATTAAAATGAAATAGATGCACAAAATCAATCTTCCTGCAAAGTGCAAATTAATCCTTGACAAAAACGTCTCCCTAGTTCATCATCGATTGATTACTAATAGACAATTACATATATTCAAAATTACTAATAGATAATTGTATACAACAATGTATTCAAAATATTTATAAAAGGAAAAGATATATTTATAAACATTCAAAACAAATCAAGATCTTCTTGAAGGAGATGTGATAATTGTTTGGAGAAATAAATAATGTAAATGTTTTATAAATCAGCTACTCATTAAAAAAATTCAAAAATACATTATTTCTTGACTTTACAAAATAGTCTATAGATAAAAAAAAATCATAAAAATATTCTTGAAGGAAATAAATTATTTCAAACATTAGCAAAGAACCAAATTATTTTGAGAGTAATCTTGACACAGTAAATTATTAAAACTACTCTTCAAGATATATTTAGTAATACCTGCAGGGACACTATTAAGAATTGATTAGTTGTTAGAAGTTGTAATACCTAAAATTAAATGAAATAAATGTGCAGTATCAATCCTCCTGCAAACTATTGACAAGATTGTCTCCCTTTTTCATCGCCAACTAATTACTAATAGACAATTACATACACATATAAAAATATAACACAACAACGGTAACATTCACATCCAAATCCAAACACAGAAACACACAAACCACTCAAAGCATCTGGATTCTGAACACAAAAGTACAAACCATTCAAGGCAAGGAACACAGACTAAATTAAAGAGGAGAATGATATGGTCATGCCAAACATCTAAAAATGTGACATTGTTGCCCTCAATTGGAACCAGCTTAGATCCATCTAACACTGGATCTATCATGCGCTGAGAGGGATCAAATCCCTCAAGGTGCAAACCCTCTGTTTGGAGTGTAAAACTTGAGGAAAGGTTTGCACCTCGAGGGATTTGATCCCTCTCGGCGCATGATAGATCCAATGTTAGGTGGATCTAAGCTGGTTAATTCCAATGGACATTATTCTTGATTGCATTCTTGGCATACTTCTTTAATAAATTGATTTATTGAAATATAACTACCCGTTTGAAGTAGCCATATTGTCTGCATTTTTTCAAAAATCCCAAGACCAATTTATAGCCTACTTTGTGAGATCTTATGCCTAATATTAAAACTTGATATTGAAGAAAATATTCTCTTAAGAAACTTGAGATAAGATGACTGGGCATGCTCAATGCAGGAACTAATGCGAATAGTACTTGTAAGTGAGTGTGAGCTCCAGGGGCCTTAATCATACATGCTACTTAACTGCTTATGAACACATCTCTCCTTTCTACTTATGGTCATCACGTTTGGTTCTTCTGCAGGAAATGTGTTTCAAATGTTTATAGAAACACCTTTGAAGATCGATTAAATGCAGTCCAAAATGATGCTGCAGCTGATCTTTTTGGCCCAATTACACCTGCAACAGAATGTTTGTTACCTCAAATAAAAAGGATGCATGAAGAAGATTTGGAACTTAATAAGAATCCAGGACTTTCATCCGTTTCATATCCAAACAAAAGGAGAAAACTAATTGAGGCTTTAAGGGGAGATGGACTGGAGCAGGGAGGAGATTGGGAAAAAACAAGATCAAAGTTTGAATTTCTTGATCCTTTGGTCAAACGAGATGCTAACCTAAGGAAGCCAAGTGATTCTTTTTATGACAAGAGGACATTGCACATTCCAAAAGATGCTTTAGACAAAATGTCGGCATCCCAGAAACAGTACTGGAAAACAAAAAGCCAGTATATGGACACAATACTCTTTTTTAAAGTGGTAAATTTGCGTTTCTGCATGAGGCCTTTCAAAGTGTGCATCATCTTTAATTGGAAATTCTGTTTGTTGTTCTTAGCAAGGAAATATGATCAAGGTGTATATCATTTCCTTTAATATGTTTTCTTGCCTTGAATCTTTTGAGTGTGAGTTATGCAACAAATTGTGATATTTGCCATGCCTATTGGGGGCTGGCAGTTTCAACTTATGTTAGACATTTTAACCTTGTTCTGGTCAAACTTAAGTTTGATTGATAAGTGAAAGCAAGGCAATTTCATTGAAAAACATGAAAAATGGCCAGAATAAAACAAAACAACTCACAGCTAACAAATTGCAATTAATAGTGGTACGAGTAGTTGTTATTACTTACATTGATCAATCTGCAGGGGTACTTATATAAGCATCCTATCTCTACTTACTTTGTTACCTCAATATGTTTATGTACAGGGTAAGTTTTATGAACTCTATGAGCTGGATGCTGAGATTGGGCATAAAGAATTGGACTGGAAAATGATCACTAGTGGTGTTGGCAAATGTAGGCAGGTAACAGTGCAGTTCTTTCAATCATAAAATTAAGAAAAATCTTGCTGCGGATGTTTTTCAACCAGAACTGTTGAATGGACATCAATGATGTCCAATCCTTTGACTTTGTTCGAAATTGTTCATTAAATATATGTGAACACATTGACTAAAAACTCTTTTTGACAAAAAGTGTTTTCTCAGCTAAAAAAATTAATGTTACTAAAATTTCAAAATTGAAGATGCTTTCATTTGTTGTTTGACACTAATTTTTATTTACATCCCTTCTATGGCAGCCACCTCTTCACGTTACCTCACTCTATTGACTTGATTTTTGAATTGCTTATATATTCAACTTCTTTTTAACTTTATCCATATTTCAAACTGCCATTTAGTTATTTTATTAATTGCTATTGTATTGAAATCATGTTTTTCCAGTAGGTCAAGAGTTTCTAGGCTTAGTATATTTCTTATGAAAACTCACCTGTTGTTGACCTTTCAAAAGCAGTTGTCATTTGGAGTATATTTGGTTCCTGTTTTTTAAGTTAAATTCATATTGTCCACTGAAATTGAAATTTTGATTGGATTGTACTTGTTACCCACTTGGGTGGGTAACCCCTAGGAGAAATTTTTCTCCTATATGATCAGCTTGCCAGCCAAAAGCCCTATGATGATCCACAAACAGCTATGCCTCAGAGTTCTCCACATATGTCTGGTCAATGCTTTCTTCCATCTATAATACTTCTTGAAGGAACGTGGGTCATCTATTGTAAGGTACACTAAACATTTCTTTAGTCATGTGCTTTCATTTAATGTTAAGGGAATCTAATACGGTTCACAAGTTGAGCTGGATGATTGACCAATCTTGATTGTATCTTTGTTCCCATGCTTCACTTGGGAGGTTATCCCCTTGTCCCTAGTCTAGTGTGACCTTCCCCGAGGCCTTTCTTTCCATTGTTCAAGAGGGGCACAAATAGGAGACACTGATTGATATAGCATGCCCCGAGTAATCCATACTTATCACTTTCCATCAATCCCTTATATCTACTATTTTTGTAGCATCAGACAAGTGTTCTAGTGTCAACTTATGTCAGAGAGGCTAAGAACATGATATCTTCAAAACCTAGAAAAGGTTTCTCAATATAAGCTTGGGAAACGCCTTAATTAAATTAATTAATCATCATTTAAATTTTTCCTAAGTCTAACTTAGGAAAACTGGTTAGTTAATAGGAATTAATTAAAATAAAGTGAGAATGCTCTAGAAACTCACACGGATTGAGTTTGAGATGATCTTAGCCGTTGATGGAGATCTAATCATGGCCGTTGGTTCACCAACTATTGATATTTTTGAGTGTTGGGGTAGCATCGGATGTGTTCTAGCTCCCAAACTTTGTGGAGGGACTAGAGTACATGAGATCTCCAAGACCCAGAAAGGGATTTGAAAAATTCCATCCTCTTTAAGAGAAAATTAATTAATTAATCTTTTTAATTAAGGACTCTAAGTCTAACTTAGGAAAATTAAAAGATTAAAGGTAATTAATTTAAACATGTGATGGAAATGACTTAAGTCACACCGATCAAGCTTTTTTTTTAATTTTAGGTGTCGATTCAAGATTAGATCACGACCGTTGGTTTTCCAATGAGAAAAGTATAAAGGAAAGGCTTGGGGTCAGTTGGAGAACACACACACAGTGGCAGAGCATTGAGACTAAGCTGGGATTCTAGGGTGTGGTTTGCTAAGAATTTCTAGAAGTGTTTCAACTGCAGCGAGGGGTAGTATTGGCGAGAGGGATGATTTGACCCCAAGCCAAGACTGCAGCAAGAGGCAGAGAAGCAACAGACAGAGTTGCGCAGAGGGAGTAGCAGTTGCGCAGCGCAAAGGGTTTCAGGTGCTACGCAGGCCCAGAAAGGGCAGCGTAGAGGCAACAGGAGGCCAATAGAGCTGACGTAGGCCCAGCCAGGGCAATGTAGGGGCAATGTAACCTAGTTTGGGGTGATGCAGGCCCTTCCTGAGCAGCACAGGGGCTGACGTAGGCTAGCAGAGCTGATGCAGAGGGCTTTAGAGTAGCGTTGGGGTTTCTGAAGACTCAAAAAGGCTGAGTTTTGTAAATCCCGTTTGAGGGTGTGAATCAGTCAATTTTTTTGTCTTCGGAACATAGGTATTGCTGCAGATTTTGTATTTCTCTGTCGGGTTAGCGAGTAAGGTGCCCACGTTGTACTTAGAATCTACGTAATAATATAAACCCTCCAGCAGTGAGAAGACCGGTTTTCCAGCATTGGGTTTTTCCGAGGACAGTTGTCCAGAAAATCCCGTGTGTCACTTTGTCATTGTGCATGTATTTAGTTTAGATCTGTATATGTGTAGACTATTAATGTGTTTACTTTGATGTTAATGCTGAATAATTTAGATTAATAACTTGATTAAGTAGGAGAAGTAAAACCAGATTTAACTATAGGGTTTTTGCATAAGTAATATTCAGAAATTTTCACACCGACGAGAGATTATAAGAACAACTCTATGGGTGGAGGGGAAGACACACTTCAGCACACTAGGAGAGTGAGTTCCTTGGCAGATCGAGCTATCCAGCTGCAGAAGTCGAGCAAGGAAGAAGAGTTCAAGCGAGAAGGATGCAAAGGTGAGAGGCAACAACAAAAGTGATATCCGGAGGAGTTTCTAGTTTCGGAGAGTCAACAACAAGAGGGCTGAGTTATTCTCAATGAGGCTGCGCAGGGCTTGCGTAGACAACTTTTAAGGAGGGTTTGATTTAGCTTAAGAGGAGAAGGATTCAATTGCATCTAGCCAAAAAAATTTCCAGAAGGCCAAGTAAATCATTTCTAGAGGATGAGTTGGACAGAACAACAACATCAAGTTCTAGAGGTAGTACAAATTGGCTTGCACAGAGGCAACACAGGGGTGTTTGAGCAGCTAGTTTCAGAGCTGAGATCATTGTCAGGTGAGACAAAAATTGTCTCACTAATTTTTGGCTAGATTATTTTGCTGAGGATTGCACTGATTTTGCCACATTGAGTTTTTTTGGGGACATTAGTCCAAAATAACAGTGTCATTTTTTTTTTGTGTGTGTGCTCTATTTTCTCAATTCCAGTTTTATTTATGTAGTGCATTTTATTTTTGTGAAAATTGCAGTTGTGATTTTATTTGTTGTTTGGTGTTATAGCAAATAAACTGCACATAATAATATTTAGTTAGAAGAATAATTTCCAGTCACTGCAATAGAGTAAAAATATCACATGGTGTCAAAGCAAGTTTGAAGACAGATTAGTGGCTCAGTTACGAGGGAGAAATTTTGCAGCTTCAGAGGGAGTCTCTGGGAAAAAATTATGGATCTGCGCAGAGGCCAGCCAGGAGTGCGAATTAGCAAAGGCAAGGGTTTGATCTTCAGTTTGCAGGCATCAAAAAATTCATAAAGCTTCAGTTGCAGTGATTTGCAGGTAGTGGTGTTGCTGGGAAGCAGTTCCGGTGAGCAGACCAACAACTTTGTTGAGAAGAACTGGGCGTAGTGATTTTGCAGCAGTTTTGCAGGAGCAGATTAGCACTGGAAGGAAGAGAAAAAGCACACAAAATTATACTGAGAAGTCTTCAAAAAATCCTTCAGAATTCTTTAGTATAACCACAAACACATTTAATAATCAGGGGGCTACAAATTTGTCTTCTAGATTGGAGGATGAATTTGCTCAGACAACTTGCCTAAATAACTCAGCTTCACAGGGAGTCTGGTATATAGACAGTGGAGTGTCAAACCACATGGTAGGAATTAGAGACTACTTCTCCAACTACAATAAGGAGGAGATGGATTTCCAGATAAGAATGGGAAACAGGAGTAAATGTACTCTAGTTGGGAGAAACACCATTGACATTTAAAGGGAGTTAGGAGCAAGCACCAGTGTTACAGTTGTATTGCATGTGCTGGGACTAGGTATGAACCTAATTTTAGTATCCTAGTTACAAGATAAGGGATATAATTTCCACTTTATAGGGAAGAAAGTGTTCATCAAACACTAGAATTGGAAGAAGGTGAAACAGATTGGGGTATGAAGCAATAGATTGTATAGGTTGCAATTCGACTCTCCAATGGCAGTAACAGTGGGAGAGCCTGAATGAGTTATGGCTTAGGAGGATGGGACATTTACATCATGGAGCACTTGGAATGCTTAGGGAGACAATAACAAGTGTTCTAGAATTAGGCACAAACATGATGATGTGTGCAAAGGGTGCGTTCTTGGGAAGTATGCTAAGGCAACGTTCCCAAGAAGTGACAACAAATCAAATGTTGTGTTACAACTTATACACTTAAATATTTGTGGCTCTATGTCCACTAGATCTCTTGGAGGGAACAAGTTCTTCATCACTTCCATTGATGATCATTTCAGGAAAACCTGGATCTATTTCTTGAAGACCAAGGGTAAGGTTTTCAGTTGCTTCAAGGAGTTCAAGGCTCTAGTAGAGAATGCGACAGGGAAGAAGATCAAGGTGCTTCGTTCGGATGATATAGGTGAGTACACAGATAGTGACTTCATGAGTTTCTGTGCGAAGGAAGGCATCAAGAGAGAATGGACAACTCCATACAATCCACAACAGAATGAGGTAGCAGAACGAAAGAAAAGGTCTATAGTCGGGGCTGCAAAGGTGATGTTATATGACTAGGATTTTCCCAAGTTCTTATGGGCAGAGGCATGTAAAACAACTGTGTATATACAAAACAGGGTTTCTTAGAATAAGTATTATGAGGGAAGAAGCCAAGAGTCAGTCACTTCATGATCTTTGGCAGTATAGCTTATTGCCATATACCATATGTGAGAAACGCACTAAGTTGGATCAAACTGCAGATAAGGGGTATTTCATTGGGTATAGTGAGACCTCTAAGGAATACTGGATCTATGTTCTTAGCAGTAGGAAGATTATCGTGAGACAGGATGTGAAGTTTATGGAGGATAGAGCCTTTAAGGAAAATCTTGCGAGTTTCCAGTGGGTGATTAGAGTGAGGCAACAAAAGCTCCATTAGTCTAACAACAGCGGTAGCCACAGGGGCAGTCGTAGGGACAACCACCAAGACATTCACAGGGATCTAGTACTGTTACCAGTACTAGCACATCCTTAGGTGTAGGAGATCCAATGAGTTTGCAGCAGACAAAGCTGTAGAGGCAGGATGAGGAGCTGATCTATCCTCCCACCACTGGTGGTTAAACCAGTAGAGAAGTTCGTCTGACATTGAGGGATGCAGAGGAGTTCATTGGAGCTCCTAGGACGAACAAGAGAGAACGCAAACAACCAAACCAATACCAAGCATTGGTGGCACAAGTTGTGGAACCTTCCAGCTATCAGGAGGCCACACATCATCAAGTGTCGATAGATGCCATGGTGGAAGAGTATAACTCCATCAGGCCAAACGATGTTTGGGAGGTGGTGTCGAGGCTTGAGGATAGGTCAGTTGTGGGCTCTTGATGGATCTATAAGATCAAGTACGTTGTAGATGGTAGCATGGAGAAGTACAAGGCTAGGTTCGTGGCAAAAGGGTATGCACAGAAAGAAGGGATTGACTATGAGGAGACCTACGCCCTTTTGAAGATTGTAATTAGGTTCAGTCTTCATAAATTGTACTTGTCAAAATATATTGTACTTATCAAAAGAATAAAGAAAATAATTTTATATTAATATTAAATGACTTATTAAAGCATGGGTTTCATGCTTGGGTCATATTATTTTAGTTCAAATTCCCCATTGTGGACTTCTAGGATTTATTCTGAGTTTATAAAGTCATTACAGATTTAAATTGACCCATCCTGGGCTTTTGAATCATGTAAAAAGGTTTAATATTGAGTCAAAAATGAATTATGGAACCTCCACACCAAGTCGACCTTAATGTGATCAAGTCAGTCTCAACCCCATGAATTCGAGCTCATAACAAGCCTATATATACAAGCAGATCGAACTCATTTGGAGAACTCCAATGTTCCACCAAGTCCCTTGGAGGTGGGAGCGAGGGGGCGAGGGAGCGCGGGGGCGGCCTATGCAAAAGCTCCCTACCAATTTTCAGGAAACGTGGGGGACGTCGGGGTCATAAAAATTATAAAATATAAAAATATAGGATATATCATTGAAAATTAAATATTTATAATGTAACTGTATTTTTTCAAGGAATGTATATACAGTCATCATACACTTACATGATGAAAGATAAATCATAAATAATGAAAGTAAGTTAACTAACACCAAACCTAAAGTCTCATAAACCTAAAAAAAATCGTTTTTTTTTTCATTTAAAAAAAGTCTGTTTTTTTGGGCCCCGCACGCCCCCCCATGCTGCCCCCATTGTAATATCCCGAAAGGGAAATAGAGAGCAATACAAGCATACAACAGTATAGAAAATGCCAGAGATAGAACATTAAGCAAATACTCATAAAAATGCTGGGAATGCTAAGCCATTTTATTAATCTGAGAATATAAAGAAATACAATAGATGATCGGAATGATAGCACCTATTCTTGCTCAAGGCAAGTGGAGAACTCTCTCAGAAAGACAGAAAATGGCTGCTCTAAGAAACTGCGTCCCAGCTGCTGGAAATCTGCCGTAAAACTACTGCTACTGGAATAGACTGAAAACTAGGGGCTGATCCCCTTGCCGGAATGAGCTGAAAATCTGCAGACCACC
Organism: Pinus albicaulis; assembly: GCA_034641835.2. Classification (NCBI taxonomy): domain Eukaryota; kingdom Viridiplantae; phylum Streptophyta; class Pinopsida; order Pinales; family Pinaceae; genus Pinus; species Pinus albicaulis. Next base: position 1,154,557,487 of record CM076580.1, on the reverse strand, counting down.
TGTACTCACCAACCCGGACAAAACCCAGAAACCATATAAAAAATGGTCAGCCTCCGAAAACCACTGAAGAAACCCTCCTTAAGGAATTACGCTGCCCTCCAAGGCTCAGCGCAGATGCGAAATGATAATAGCTGAAGCAGTGCCACAAACTCCTCGGGAAACCTCCTACTGGCAAAGACTGATCCTCCACTTCGGATATCAACTGAAACTCCTGCAGAAACCCCGCAACGGAACACCTCCAAGTAGAACTGCGTCCTCTCTCCCAGGGACTACGCAGTCACAAGAGAAGCCCAGCTCCTCAGCAAAACAACCAACCAAACCTCCTGCTAAAGACTGAAGAAATAACCTTACCCGAGCAGGCACTCGAAGTCCCCCGGGGCTAAGGGCGAGATCTCCGACCGGAGACACTCAACACACTAAACAGTGCTGCAGACAGGCTAAACAGCCAGCGTGCTCAAGAAGACAAATGTCTAGCTCAAATATCATCAACAACAAGAATACCAAATGAGAAGGCTCTCCCACCTTTTATAACGCTGGCCTCTCTCCAAAACCCTAACGTGGTCTCCCTCTCCTCCACGTGCTCCTCCTCAATCTGCGCAGAAGCTCCTAGAGGCTACGTGGGCCCCCTCCTCTATGTGGTGTTGGACCCTAATGGCTCCCCATAAGTTATAACGTTGTGCTACTAGGGAGATACTTTATTTTACTTAAGTGAGTTAGACCCCTCTTCTCACTTTTATTTATTAATAAACTATAGTCGGCAAAACTATACAAAAATCGAATATTCCAATTAGCTGTTGCTAATTAGGAATATTACAGTCTCCCCCAGCAAAATGTTGCTTGTCCTCAAGAACTGAAGTGATGGATGCTACAGAATCTTCTCATTCTCCCAAGTGGCATCCTCATTCGGCAAAAACTGCTTGTCCTCCAGCAATGCCTGAACAAGCCTCCTCTCTAGCTGATGCTCCCCACTAACCCTGCAAAATGTGCCTGGGTCCCAGATGTGCCACTGAACCCTCTCTGACCTCTGCATCATCCTGATATGAAGGGACCTCTCAATGCCAGGATCCCAAACTAATCTCTCACCAATCGATAGTCCTCTTGGATCCCAATGCCACCATGGCCAATCATCGCCCAAGTCCCACGGTTCAGACTGCGCACTATCTCTAGCTATAGCTGATGCTCTAAGAGGTGAAGACAACCGATAAGCATCAATGCTCCTAGGCTCCTGTAGTGTTGTACCTGTAACTGCATATACTGCCCCTCCAACTGCATACCATCTCATCACCTCTATCTAATCCAAGTCCTGACTCCATCCCATGCTGATCCTGCTCTCCTGAGATCGGGAAGGAGTCCTAAAGTAACAACAACCGGTGCCCTCTTGCCAACTGGGATCTGTAACATCTTCTATGTCCAAGGGCCCCTGCTCCGCTGTGCTCCCTACGAAGAATACCATACCATCAAGAGGGTACCAACTCATGATCTCCCGCCAGTCCATCCTGGAAGAAGAGTCCAATGTAGCAACAACCACACATGGATCATGCCCAAGGTGTTGCCACCAGCCCGTGATAAACTCCCACTGCTCTGCCCTGTCTGCCAATGGAAGCTGCCTGTAGAGGGAAGCCCCTCTCTCTATAGTGGGCCAAAGTGGGCGAGACATGCCGCAAGCCCCATCGATGTACTCCTGCAGAGTACTACTCACCGAAAGCACTGCAGCTTGGTCGACTGTATGGACATCTACTTGTATCTCATTAATGTGTCGGTCTGAAGATGGATGTTCCACCGTCTCCAACAACTCATCCCTCTCATCGGGAATGTAGAACTCCTGCTGTCCCCCAGCTCCCTATAGAACTATCCCATCGACCTCCAACATCTCTAGAGGATATGGATCTGTAGCTGCTGTCACCATACTCGATGTTAGGGCATCTGACTGCTCCTCCTCAATGGCTGACCCTGTGGTTAGCCGCATATCCATCATAGACTTGATGTGGGTGTCCATCTGGCTCTCTCTCAAAGGAATATCATGCCTGATGTGAGTAGTGTCCTCCTCTGTCGACTCAGGCTCCATCACCTGCTGCTCTAACTGAATCGTCACAAGTGACTCTTCACCCAGAGTATCTCCCGAAGAGTCCCGTGACTGCTCACCCTGGACACTAAAATGTAGCTCCAATCTACTGTCACCATCTATGCATGACTGCTCTCGCTCCCCAAAAGCATCCTCAACTGATCCTATGGACTCATATGGAAAAGAGTCCTCACCCTAGCATACAAAAGGAATGCCCTTCGGTTCTACCTCCGTCATCTCATCTGCATCGAACATGCCACCCATCCTCTCGATAAAGTGTCGATACAGTGTCTGGAGTCCAGACGCATGTTGGGATGCTACCTCTGCTGAACCCAGTATCCTCTGCTCATGCATGATCGCGACATGCCCTGAGGGAAACGTGACGTATGTCTCCCTCATGACTTGCTCCCCAAGTGTAGGCTCAGCGATGACTGATGTGCCACCCCTGCAGAGGATCATATCATCCCCTAACCTGTGGCGGTCAACTAGCGCACCAACCCAGTGCCACTGCTGAGAGGTCTCTCGCCTAGTGTGTTGAGTGCCATCCAAATATCTTGGGTGTGCCTCGCTTACCCTGCTGCTCATGTCCAAAGTGCCAAAGGACAACAACAAAATCGGCTGTGCCCATGAGTGATGTAGAAGAGGGTCGGGTGCGTGAGTCCCCACAAATACCGTCAAGTATCGCTCATCTGTCTCCCCATCGATCCTGGGGGTAAATTGTAATACCGCCAAAGGTAAACCTGGTGTCCCTGTCCATGAGTCTCCCTGGATGCAGTACTCTAAGACCCTGCCGTGCAGCCCGTATGCCCTCGCATACCACCGATCATCCATGTACTCCTCGACATGCCACTGCACACTGAGGCATACCCCTGTATACTGCTGGATACCCCAAGCTACTGTTGCACCACCCTGTACCGTCTCGTGCCCTGACTGTGTCCAGGCATCTGTCACTCCCCGCATGCTCTCAATGTGATGTAGGGCACTCCTACTCCACAATGCAGTCCCACACACTACGGTACACCACCATGCAACTCCATGTCCACCGGTAGTCCATGGCTCAATGCTAGAGGCTCCCACACATCCCTGGATGTGACGATCTAGAGCTGTGCCTCTACATTTCAAACTACCACCAATCGGTATCATCATCTCCACTGTCGCATCGCTATACCCGCCGACGAATGGATCATCACTCCAAATCCTCCTCGAGGGGTCCGAGAAGTGAATCTCCCTATGTGTCAGTAGTGTTACCACCACTGCTCGGCTCCGCTGCGTCCTCTGTGCCCCACACAAAGGTGAAGAGTCCTTGGCCCCATACAAGGCGCCATCTGGTGGCCTGCCAATGCCACCTCCTCCGACAAGCTCCTGCCAAGGTATGTTGACCACCCCGTGATCCCGTGTATGAGTGTCATACCAAGACAACCTAGGGAGTCTACCCATAAACTGGTTGGCCACTGGAGCTGACCGAAACTCCCCTAGTGGATGCACATGCTCTACTGCTAGGCCAACTGTACCCTCCAAGACATAGTCAACCGACCTGCTTGGGAAATGATAGGTGATCCCATTTGGATCCCAATGCCAATCTGGGGTTCCTATATTCCCTGCACCTGGGAACTCCTGTTGAATTCCACCTAGGTCCACCACCATCTCCATAACCCACTCCACCGGGTACCAACTCAAAATCTCTCGCCATCCAACTTCGACAAGTGGATGTTGTACCCTGTGCAACTCTGATCGTCTCATACCGCTACCCAAGTCAACGTATGAGATTTGACTAGGTGGCTCCGTCTCTCTCTCTCCAATGGGAAGAGGTGACCCCACAATGCTGCTAGTCCCGTCCATGCATGCCTGAAGGGGAATGATCTGATGCTCCAACGTGCCCTCTGGTTGTACCATCAGGGAATCCAGTCGTTCCCCAATGCGAACCAACTTGGCCGCCGACTTGGCACAAGTCACTCTCATGCCCTCCAGCTCCTTGTCTTGCAACAAAATGGCCTCCCGTACTGACGTGGCCTTCCCTTTCAAAACTAGAAGGTTTGCCTGAAGCCAATGATATCGCTGTCTGCGACCATCATCCAATACCTCTGTATCTCCTAGTGCCTCATCGAAGGTGGATACATCTCCTGACACCTCACCCATCTGTCATGTGCTGCTACCACCCGAAGAATCGGACACGACTCCGGTCATCACCTCGATGAATGGCTCTACTGGGGTAAGCTCTACCTTCTCCGCTATGATATCAACCGACACAGTCAAGGAGGTCTCCAATGAGGGTGAGTCCTGTGTCACACTAGGTGTATCCTCGAACTCCCTGCAATCCTGTGTGCCCTCATCCTCCAAGTGCGAGGTAACCATTTTGGTGGTTTCCCCCTCCGATACTCAGTCAAGCTGGAAAGAGGTATCCAACTTCTCCACCCAAGCCTTTTCCGAACGCTTGGATGACCTGTCAAATGTCGGTAAATGGGATCTGCCTACTGTGCACTGTGAGCCCCCGTCATGTGAGTGCTTGTTCCCTCTGTGAAAGTTGTGGGGTCTACTATCCCGCTGAAGCTGAACAAAATCTCTGAATGGAAGGGCATCCCTGAACCCCTGCCCATATGCCTGATACTCAGCGAAATAATCACCCATGTGGCTAGGCTCTGGCTCTTGCTGTGCTCCTGCCCCTGTGTCTGCACCCAGAAAAGTGGGCATAGTGGAACGTGTGGGTGTATGTGATGCCATATGCTGAGTGACATCATGCTCCGGCAAATGGTGGGATGTGCTTGATCCCTCGCCAATCTGGAAACCCCTTGGGGTTTCACGCTATCTAGCCTCCACATTGGTGAATCTCTGTCTCATCACCTCAATCTGCCTTGATAGATCCTGTATTGATTTGAGGAGCATCTCCCCAAATCTCTTCGCACCATCATCACCTGCCATCGGCACTTTCTGCTATGTGTCTACAGGCTCCTCATGAAACTGTATTGTTGCTTGACTTCGGCCTCCGACTTACCCAATAAAAACTACTCAGAAAATTCTAGGAATTTGGGAAGGTGATCCTTGCCCAAAACCCAGAAAAACCCAGAAATGGTTTCTTCTAATTCCAACCTTCAAAATTTAACCCCTTTGTAGTTTGGCCCTTTTCCAATTTCGTTTTTGGTACTGCAACTGCTATTGCTCTCCAAAATCCTAGCAAACCTCTGTATGATCTCTTTCCCAATGTCATAGACCACAGGCTAAGCCAGAACTATGCTCTGATACCACTGTAATATCCCGAAAGGGAAATAGACAGCAATACAAGCATACGACAGTATAGAAAATGCCAAAGATAGAACATTAAGCAAATACTCATAAAAATGCCGGGAATGCTAAGCCATTTTATTAATTTGAGAATATAAAGAAATACAATAGATGATCGGAATGATAGCACCTATTCTTGCTCAAGGCAAGTGGAGAACTCTCTCAGAAAGACAGAAAATGGTTGCTCTAAGAAACTGCGTCCCAGCTGCTGGAAATCTGCTGTAAAACTGTTGCTGTTGGAATAGACTGAAAACTAGGGGCTGATCCCCTTGTCGGAATGAGCTGAAAATCTGCGGACCACCTGTACTCACCAACCCGGACAAAACCCAGAAACCATATCAAAAATGGCCAGCCTCTGAAAACCACTGAGGAAACCCTCCTCAAGGAATTCCTCCAAGGCTCAGCACAGATGCCAATGATAATAGTTGAAGCAGTGCCACAAACTCCTCGGGAAACCTCCTACTGGAAAAGACTGATCCTCCACTCCGGATATCAACTGAAACTCCTGTAGAAACCCTGCAACGGAACACCTCCAAGTAGAACTGCGTCCTCTCTCCCAGGGACTACGCAGTCACAAGAGAAGCCCAGCTCCTCAGCAAAACAACCAACCAAACCTCCTGCTAAAGACTGAAGAAATAACCTTACCCGAGAAGGCACTCGAAGTCCCCCGGGGCTAAGGGCGAGATCTCCGACCGAAGACACTCAACGCACTAAACAGTGCTGCAGACAGGCTAAATAGCCAGCGTGCTCAAGAAGACAAATGTTTAGCTCAAATATCATCAACAACAAGAATACCAAATGAGAAGGCTCTCCCACCTTTTATAATGCTGGCCTCTCTCCAAAACCTTAACGTGCTCCTCCTCAATCTGCGCAGAAGCTCCTAGAGGGTACGTGGGCCCCCTCCTCTACGTGGTGTTGGACCCCCATGGCTCCCCATAAGTTATAACGTTGTGCTACTAGGGAGATACTTTATTTTACTTAAGTGAGTTAGACCCCTCTTCTCACTTTTATTTATTAATAAACTATAGTCGGCAAAACTATACAAAAATCGAATATTCCAATTAGCTGTTGCTAATTAGGAATATTACACCCACCCCCACGCCCCCTTCACGCCCCCTCACACCCCCTAAATTTGAGGAAACGTCCCCCTTGACACCCCACTTAGTTTCTTGATTTTTGGGGGCGTGGGGAAACGCCCCCTAGAAGTCCCCAAGACCTCGGAGCGCGAGGAATCTAGACCCCTAGTTGAGGGGGCGAGACCCCGTGTAACACTGGAGAACTCTCTCTCACACAGAAATTCGATGTCTACTGTTGCATTAGAAAAAGTGCGAATTCAAGGAAGGAGCCAAAAAGTTTGCGAGTTTGGACAAGTTGAAGGAGTGAAGAAAAATCAAAATTTTGGTGTCTCTTTGTCTCTCTCACGTGCCCTAGATTGGAAGATCGAAGTCCCTCATTGTTTTGCTGTTGCCAGTTGCTGCATGTTGCTGCTGCCAAGAGAAGAACAGGTTGAAGTTGATTTTGTTGGGTGCTGGTGCCTTGATAAGTTGTATTGGGTCAAAATTGAACTCTTAGAAGCAATATCAAAGTCTTTCCTCGAAGATTGAAGTCTCAGAAGCAAGGTCGAAAGTTTCCAGGTCGAAGGAAGTGTTGCATACTGCTGCTGTTGCCATTAGGTCGAAAGGAGGATCAAAGGGAAGGCTGATTTGGTGTGGAAGAAGTGTGAGTCAAGTTCTAGAGTCTTAGGAAAACTATTGAAGGAAGAATTACTGATTAGGTTTTCCCCTAGAGAGGGGTTTTGTCCTGGCTGTTGGCCTATATCGGGTGTCCTTGTTCTAGGTGCTATTACTTTGATATTTGCTTGATGAATTAAGAAGAAAGAAGAAAATAAGAAACTAATAAGAACTAAGGAACATCACAAGTAAAATATCAAGAACAAGAAAATCTTTCTACCTTTCTAATTTTCTAACATTGAATCAGAGCTTTGGTGAAGAAAGAAAGAAAAAAGCAGTCTCAAGGAATTGATCAAGGAATTAGAAGAGGAAGCTCTTTAAGGAAATAAGTTTCACTATCTTCAAGAAAAATGTCTAAATCAAGGGAGAGAACAAGTTTGAAGGAGCCTCAAACTACAGATCTTGGAAGAAGAGGATTGACCTCATCTTTGAAAAGAACAAAGTATTAGATATAGTGAAGGGAAAAGTAAAGAAGCCCACAAAAGACTCCAGTGATGCAGATAAGGTGAAATACAGGGAATTGGAATTGGTGGCCATGACTCTAATGGTTGAAGGCATAAAGGACAACCTTGTCCCTTACATAGCTAACATTGACCATGCTCAAGAGATGTATGATGCCTTGTCAAAACTATTTGCCATCAAGAACATTGGAAAAGTAGCAAGCTTGAAAAAGGAACTAAGGACCACTAAAATGACTAAGGAAGATACTGTGGCCACTTTCTTTGTGAAGATAGCAAGAATAAGAGATAATATTCTTGCCATTGATGAAATAGTACTAGACAAGGAATTTGTGATCACAACCCTATTAGGGTTTCCACCTTCTTGGAGTGCTTTTGCTTCAGGTCTTAGCAACTGGAAAGAAGCTCCCACTTTTGAAGAACTATGGAAAACTTGCAATGAAGAAGAGTTAAGAAATTCATTATCAACCAACAATGAAGAAGTCTCAAATGCCTAAATTGCTCATCATAAGGGAAACTCCAAAAAGAAGGGGCCAAGAAAGAAGGTTGACATGTCTAAGATAGAATGCTATTATTGCCATAAAATGGGTCACTATAAAAGTGAGTGTCCTGATAATCCTAGAAATAAGAAAAGAGAAAGAGGTCATGCAAATGTGGATGAAGAAGAAGCCTCTCCCAAGAGAGTGAAACCCGAAGAGAATGCCATAAGGGACTTACACTACTAAGCCCTTTGATATTAGCTTTAGATATTTCATTTGTATATTTTATATTTATTTGTAGGTTTAAAATATTTTGGGAAAAGACATTTTCTTGTTTTATAAGTTTTTAGGTATCCCTTAAAGCTTTGGAGGGAGCCCACAACAACTCCTCAAGATAGGTATCTCTTTCCCTCTCAATTTTGGTTTCATATACTTGTTTAATGTTTTTTTTATATTAAATACTAATCACCTTTCTACCTCTGTCTCCTTGTCTAGGAAATGTCTCCCTAAATGCTCAAAGAATATGAAAGAAGGCATCACAGGACAAAGCATTGAAGTTAAAAAGGTTTGTCAAGAAACAAAGGTAAGTCTTAGATCATAAAGCTTTGTTATTCTTTTTGGCATATCCATTCTACATTACTAACAATTGTTGTGTTTAGTTCTCCTGAATCTTAAAGATTCTTGTTTGGGGTGGTTCATCATCTGATAAATCTACCCACCTTATATATTTGATTGTTTGTATAAAAGAACCCTAAAAGGTTCTCTAGAAAACCCTAACCTAAGGGTATGCTATGAATGTGTGAAATCGTAAACCTACTTAGGGCTATTGATGAAGTAATTGCTATTATGATGATGTCATGTTTGGGATCTTGGTATGACCATGAAAACTCTAACTCGTTAGGGTTGAGATGATGCTGTCTGAAATCCTGAACCTTTGAAGTGTTGATAAAGAAGGGTTTGCTATAATATGAACTAAAAGTCTAAAATCATAAATTATTGGGGTTTGGTTGGATCTATAAGCAATATTCTTGTCTTTATAACAAGCTCCTAGGGACAAAACCCTAAGTATGTGTCCATTCTAGCTTGATTGATATATGTCTGATGTATTAATATTTCCTGACATATGAAATGCTCGTGTTTAATGATAATTTCCTAGATATATGTGTTGATCTAATTATTAATGGTCATAAGTCCTAGGGTTTGGAAACAAGCCCTAGCCAATATTTAAAGTTCTAGGATAATGTTTTGAAAATCTAGGGTTTTGCAACTAAATCCTAGTAGTAGTTAAAATTATCTAGTATAAAATCTATAATGTTTGTTGAGAATTTGTAGATAGAAAATCTAGGGTTTACATCAAACCCTAGTAGAATTTATTCATGTTGATCATACTATATGAAATCCAGGGGTCACATGAAACCCTAGTGGAAAGTCTATCATATGACTTACGAAAGTTAGTAGATACTTAATTTCCTTTTGACTTATTTTTTAGGGATCACTATATGACAAAGCTAATCTTCTGTCATCTTGGTTGAGTTGCTGATGTGACTTAGGGTTTGTAACAACCTAGGCTAGAAGTATTGAAGTATATTCTCTTGATGATTATGTCTGTAAAGTCTAAATGCTTCCGCTACTACAAGATCTCGTTATTTGCTATCTAAGTTGTGCAGGTACATCATGTACAAGTTAATGAAGATGCTCGTAAGAGAAGTTGATATGATAAGCATGATGAGAAGGATGGAAGCCGTAAAAGATTCTCCAACACCAAAGGAAGAAGTTAATCTCACTACATTAAGAAGGAGGCTGGATAGAAGAAATCTCGCTGGTTAAGAGGAAGGGCACAACATAGTTTTTGATTGGAGAATGCACTCTGAAATATATGTTGCTACATGTATAGTAGGAAAGTAAATGATTAAGGAATCTTCTCTCAAAGATTGATAGTTCTACTGAGATAAGTTGAAGAGAAACATTGAGACCCCGAAGGTTTGTTTTGATAATATATTTGAAAGTGTATTGCTGATTGGGGTTTGTGCTTGTACATGTGAATCTCTCGAAGGTTTGATAGCATGATCATTACCAATCAGTTTTATAGAGAGAGATTTATTGTTGAGACTTTGCGAGTGAAACATTGCCTAGAAAGACATCAGGCCGACACTTTGTTTTGATGTCTGGTAGGGAGGGTGGCATTGGGTAGATGTGCACCTAGTTCCCTAGGTTGATGGTTAGTAAGTAAGCCCGATGGCACCTATAGAGGCTGAAAGTTTTAGTCCATATTAGTCCCATTTGGATAGACTGCCTTGGTCAGGAATCTAGTCCATGGCATTGCGGTGCCTAAATTGTTGAGAGACCACTGGATAGATTTCCCTAGTCAGGAATCTAATCCATGGCATTGAGGTGTCTAAAAATTCTTCATGGTTCACATGGTTGAGATCTTCCTTGTACTTGTATATTATGAATACCTCCCTGGTTAAGAGGAAGTGTTGAAGATTTTAACTAGGTTCGGTCTTCAAAAATTGTACTTGAGTCAAAATATATTGTACTTATCAAAAGAATAAATAAAATGACTTATTAAAGCATGGGTTTCATGCTTAGGTCATATTATTTTAGGTCAAAGTCCCCATTGTGGACTTCTAGGATTAATCCTGAGTTTATAGAGTCATTATAGATTTAAATTGACCCATCTTGGGCTTTTGAATCATGTAAAAAGGTTTAATATTGAGTCAAAAATGAATTATGGAACCTCCACACCAAGTCGGCCTTAATGTGATCAAGTCGGCCTCAACCCCAGGAATTCGAGCTCATCACAAGCCTATATATACAAGTAGATCGAACTCATTTGGAGAACTCTCTCTCTCTCACATAAATTCAATGTCTACTATTGCATTAGAAAAAGTGTGAAGTCAAGGAAGGAGCCAAAAAGTTTGCGAGTTTGGACAAGTTGAAGGAGTGAAGAAAAATCGAAATTTTGGTGTATGTGTCTCTCTCTCACATGCCCTAGATTGGAAGATCGAAGTCCCTCATTGTTTTGCTGCAGCCCGTTGCTGTTGTCAAGAGAAGAATAGGTTGAAGTTGATTTTGCTGGGTTCTGGTGCCTTGCGAAGTTGTATTGGGTCAAAATCGAACTCCTAGAAGCAAGATCGAAGTATTTTCTCCAAGATCGAAGTCTCAGAAGCAAGGTCGAAAGTTTCCAGGTCGAAGGGAGTGTTGCATAGTGCTGTTGCTGCTACCAAGTCGAATCAAGAATAAAAAAGAAGGCTGACTTGGTGTGTAGGAAGTGTGAGTCAAGGTCTAGATTCTCAAGAAAACTATTGAAGGAAGAATTACTGACTGGGTTTTCCCCTAGAGAGGGGTTGTCCGTGGCTGTTGACCTATATCTGGTGTCCTTGATCTATGTGCTATTACTTTGATATTTTCTTGATGAACTAAGAAGAAAGAAGATAATATGAAACTAATAAGAACTAAGGAACATCACAAGTAAAATATCAAGAACAAGAAAATCTTTCTGCGTTTATGATTTTCTAACACGCCCTAGTTGCCTGATACACTTCTATCCGGTTGGTTATATCTCTAGCAACGCAGATGGGATGGCAGATTCACTAGATGGACGTACAGACAACCTTCTTGAATGGGGTGATAGAGGAGGAGGTATATATAGAACAACCAAAGGGCTTCGAGACACATGAGAGAGGCGCACATGTGTGCAGATTGAAGAAAGCTCTATATGGGCTCAAGTAGGCTCCCAGGGCATGGTATGGTCGGATTGACAGCTACTTGCAGCAGATGGGATTCGTCAAGAGTGACGGAAATCCCAACCTTTACTATTTGATGGTAGAGGATGAGCCACTTATCCTAGTGTTGTATGTGGATGACCTCTTCTTAACAATGTCATCAGGGCTCATAGAGGACTGCAAGAGGAACTTGGCAGAAAAATTTGACATGAAGGATTTTGGGTTGATGCATTACTTCCAAGCCCTGAAAGTATGGTAGAAGGATGACGAGATCTTTCTTGGGCAAGGGAGATATGCTACAGAGATTTTGAAGATATTCCGGATGCAGGACAGTAGACCAATGTCCACGCCTATGATTACGAACTGGAGGAAGATCGATGCATCAGAGGACGAGGACGTTGACCCAGCCTTGTATAGACCAATGTTGCACGACTCGTACTGGTAGAAGACTTGTCTAGCTATTGACCCGGCTACCCGTACAAGACTCGACAAAATTTTCGAACATTTTCCCTTTCCCTCCATATGATCTCAAAAAAAAAAAATCGAATTTTGAGGGTCTCCACGGGTCTTGTGCAGGTCATATGTGGTTCTTCATGGGCTCAATGCGGGTAGCCGTGTTTTATGCAAGTTTTGGCGAGTACGGGTAGAAACCATAGGTTCTCTGTGAGTGACCCGTCTCGCTATAAAACCTGTCAGGACGCGCGGGTAATCGCGGGTCTTATAAGAGTCGTGTTTTACTGGTATAAATAGCTTATTGATTCCCTCATGTATCTGGTCAACACTAGGCTAGATATCTGCTGCGCGGTCAACACTTTCAGTCAGTTTTTTGTGGGACCTAAGAGAGTGCATTGGACAACAACAAGGCACATTCTGAGGTATTTGCGCGGCACAATCGAGTATGGATTGAGGTATACTTGAGGTGATGGTGTCAGACTATGTTGATTCACAGATGCAAATTGGGCGACAGTTCAGTGGACAAAAAGAGCACATAAGGGTGTCGCTTCAGCATTCGATCAAGAGTTTGTATCTTGGTGCACCATGAAGTAGAAGTCGGTGGCACAGAGCTCTGCAGAAGCAGAGTATATGGCAGCTATATTGCTTCGAAAGCTGCTTGTGAGCTTGTTCAGTCAGAAGTTGGAGGCAACTAGTATCTACTGCGATAATCATAGTTGCATCAGGCTCTCTGAAAATCTAGTGTTTCATGATAGGTCAAAACACATAAATATCCGATATCACTTCATCAGAGATTGTGTTCAGCGTGGAGCAATTCAACTACAACATGTTCCCAATAAAGAGCAAGTTGCAGATATACTCACGGAAGCTCTAGGGAGAGCTATGTTTGTCTATTTTAGAGAACATATGGGTATAGTGGAGAACCCTTTTCAGTAGCAGATGGATCAGTGTCAGTTGGCGCAGTCAGATCTTGAGGGACAATTGCAGAACTAGTTGCAGTCAGTTATTGAGGGGTGCAGAACCAGTCATGGCACAGACAGATACTCAATAGATAATGTAAAGACTAGTTGTAGTTAAATACTCAGGAGATAGGTGCAAAGCCAATACAAGGACATAGTTGATTCAAAGTTGAGTTCTCAGTTGTAGTAGTTGCAGGAGTAACAACAACATGAGATCAATTGGAACATAGAGCAGAGTTGGCAGCAATGCAGGAGGCACAGTGCTGTGTCAGCAATAGTGCATATGCAAGGTGAGTCAACTATAGAGTGGCAGATGAATAAGTGTATGCGCAGTGGTTTGGTGGACAGTGGTAGGGTTTCACAGATGTCAGACATCAGCAACGTGAGGGAAGATGTTATGGGGGAAAGACAAAACACGTTCTTGGCTAGGAGGGAATGTTAGTTTTTGTAGCATCGAACAAGTGTTCTAGTCTCAACTTGTGTCAGAGAGGCTAAGAACACACGATATTCAAAACCCAGAAAATGTTTCTCAAGATAAACTTGGGTAACGCCTTAATTAAATTAATTAACCATCATTTAAATTTTTCCTAAGTCTAACTTAGGAAAACTTGTTAATTAATAGGAATAAATTAAGGAAAAGTGAGAATGCTTTAAAAAGTCACACAGATTGATTTTGAGATGATCTTAGCCATTGATGGATATCTAATCATGGCCGTTGGTTCACCAATGAGAGATTATAAGAGTAACTCTATGGGTAGAGGGGAAGACACATTTGAGCACACCAGGAGAGCGAGTTCCTTGGCAGATTGAGCTAACCAACTGCAAAATTCGAGTAGGGAATAAGAGTTTGAGCCAAAAGGATGTTAGTTTCTGTAGCATCGGATGTGTTCTACCCACGAAATTTGGTGGAGAGGCTAGAATACATGAGATCTCCAAAACTCAGAAATCCTTTATGGAAATTCCACCTAGAGATGACTTAATTAGATTATTAACCTATTTTTTTAATGTTTCCTAAGTCTAAAATTAGGAAAACTGGTTCATTAATTAGAATTAATTAAGTCAAGGTGAGAATTCTCTAGAAACTCGCACAGATCGATCTAGAAATGATATGAGCCATCGATTAAGATTTAATATTGGTTGTTGGAGTCCCAACAAGAGGATATGAGAAGGGATCGATGTGGTAATGGAGAATACACCGGTGCAGATACTCAGTTATCGAGGCAATTCGATTTTCTCAGTGGTAGAGACTCAGCAGAGAGGATAAAGCTAGTTGGTGAGCAACACGTGGTAGAGGAGTTTAGCATCATTTCAGGAGGAAGTGTTCTAAGTTCCGGGAGAGGCAGTAAGAGGAAGGCTGAAATTCCCAGAGGTTCTGCGCAAGCACTGTGCATAGGTTGATGCAGAAGAATTTGCGTGTGGCTAGGGAGGCGATTTCGGGGGTAGAAATTAGCTGTGGGGTGAGAGAAAATTCTCACAATAATTTTGCCAGTATTTTTCCTCAGAGTTAGATAGCCAGTAAAGCATCTAAATTATTGTACTCAGAATTGCCGCTGGAGAATCATAATAAAACCCTCATCTACTACACCAGTTTTCCTACATTGGGTTTTTTTGGGGTCAATTGTCCAAAAATAACAATGTCAAAATTCTTGTGTGCTAGAATTTCTCAGTTTCCAATATTTTATTTTCCGCAGTATTTTTATGGTGAAAATTGCACTTTTGATTTTATTCATTGTTTGCCGTAGAAATAAACTGCATAATTAAATTTACATTTAGGAGAATAATTTCCAGTTGCTGCAATATTGAAATTTTCACATGGTATTAGAGCTAGTTTAGTAGATTGGTAGCTCAGATTGAAGAAGCAGGAATTTTGCTGTTCAGAGGGAGCAACAGTAGAAAATTCACAGAGGCTGGGCATATTACCTAGCCAGGCAGTACAAATTGCTAGGGAAATTCAATTTTCAGTTGCAGGTGGCAAAAAGAGATCGATTTCCCGAGATCAGTGATTCTAGCAGGCAAAGGGAGCAACAACAGAGTTATTTTTGAGAGCAGATTACTTAACTGTGGCACAAAGGTTTTTGTAGTAGTTTCAGTGCTGGGGGGGAAGAGGAATGTGAAAATTCGGGAATCCCGAATCCTATTGCAACAACTGATATTATTTCTTCTATTTTTTAAATAAATTAAAAAAATTATTTGTTGTGTGCTACGACAAATATCGAAACAAATACACTGCAACCTTCACAAAACAAATACTGTGGAAGAAAATAAAAACGCTGGAAAAATAGATGCACACACACAATATGACACTATTATTTTTGGATTAAGTCCCCGGAAAAACTCAACTCAGGAAAACCAGTGCAACAACTAAGGGTTTTTTATATTATGCAGTAGTGAAATTTGAGTACAAAACTATGGATGCCCAAACTGGCAATCCAAACAGAGAAATGCTGGCAAAAATAACTAGTGAGAAATTTACCTCCCTCCACAGGCGATTCGACACTGACCTCAACTCAAGAGTCGATTTGAGCTGCTCCTTGCTCCCTCTGTGTAGTCACTACGTCGGCCTACGCAGTTACTGCGTCCCACAAGCTCGGAACTGCGTCTCCTCTCACTGTCTCGTCAACTACTGTCTGTGAAACTAATACTCTTTGCCTCGGGAACCTCTGTCCAACTTTTGGCTTAGAATTTCTCCTTCTCCCCAGCAAAACATAAATCTCCTCAAGAGGGCTCTACACTGCCTGTCTGTTGCAATCACTGCCTCTGCAATGTACTCACCGGAACTAGAAAAACTTCCTCTGACCTCACTATCTCTGCCCCTCTTTGATTGCTTCGACCTCACTGAATCACCTCCGACAACTAAATGCTGCTACTCTGGAGATCGATTTCTCAGGAAAATCGAATACTCAACTGATTTGGTGTGTCTTCTCCAAGCCCCATCGACTTCTTCTTGTAATCCTATGTTGAGACTTCAACAACCACGATTAAATATTAATCGATTGCTAGGATTAACTAGAAATCGATCCATGCACCTTGTTATCTCAAAATCAGACCCTGATAGGCTGCTGATCAAGAAGACTCTGAGTAACTATTTCAAACCAGACTTTTAGTTGAGGCTTAGCCTCCTCAACCTGAGAGGGCTCTCTCAATGGGTTTATGATTTTCAAATAAGGATTAGATGGCTAACTCTATGAGTAAAATGGATAAAAATGAATAATTGGTTGTACTGCTAATCAACAAACATCTATTGGGCTTATGGAGTCAAGTGTGTTTTCACAAAACATGAGTATCAACTTCATATGGAAGTCAGGGCATTTCAGGGTTTAGATGCATCAACAAAACAGTAGGACAGAAAATAACACAGTTCATGAACATATGAAGGAAGTTAGAGCCCCTTCAGAGAATTCTAAGTAACATACATTCATGCCACTGTAAGTAATTGAAAAAGGAAGATCATGAGAATATCAAACATCAATAACCCTTTCTGAATCCTGATTGATGAAACCAATATCTCTATATTCTATAAAAACACAGTTTCTGCTACAATAAAACAATACGCTTGTTAATGAAAATTGCCAACCCTATGCAATTCCATTTCTTGTCTCTTATAGAATTATTATTACATTCTTGGATTCTCCCCAAACACTTGAGAAAATTTCGAATTTGCTAGCTTGACACCTATCAACTGCTAAAACAAACTTTTAATTACATCTGACAGTTAAACAGTCTGTTCTAGAGTCCTAATACAACTAGGATTAAAACTCTTTGTTATAACTTAACAACCTTGTCTAAACATTAAATCTTCTATCTGACAGCTGCTCCTCCTAAACTTCGACCTTGATGATGTTCATCTCCTTGCTGTTAGACTGTATTGATTTGCCTCTTATCTGCCCTGAAAGATAGGAACATGCTCCCTGTAAAATAGCTATAGTGCTTCATTTATGTTTCTTCAAACCATCTGCTGACCAACTTGTGCTCAAAAACATGTGGCAATTTCTTATTTAAACTCATGTGACTTCGCCCTTCCAGCTGTGCCCAAACCAAAATTTTGAAGGAGTGCCAAAACTTGTTAAGATTGTTGTGCTACGAAACTGTCTGCTCTTTTCGTAGCGCAGAACTTCACCTTTGAAAACTTCACTTGGAACCCTCATTTTTCTGTGTTTTGTCATTGGATCTTCACTTGTGGTTTTTACACATTCTTCAGCAGCATCAAGGTTTTAAAAAACAAGCGTTTTCTCCCTTTGAAACCTTGCAAAATTGTTCAAACTGCATCCTACAGCAGTTTCGTAGCGCGCTACGAAACCGCTGTGTCTATCTTTACACAAAATTTTCCAAAATTTTAAGTTTCAAACTATTACTGCCATCCTTTCAATTATATATATAAGTTCTCATAATCAACAAAAATCAACTCTGAACTGCTTTCAAAAATGAAATCTTTCCACATAACCCCAAAAATGGTTTTAGGAGATGTCACTTACTGTTCACACTCATTTTTGCTGTGGTTGATCTTCAGGCTTTGCTAGCTGTATCTCAAGATCTTCAACCTGCCTTTTAAGCCTTCTATTATTAGCTCTTAGTGTGGTATTAACCATCCTTATGAACCTTGCTTCCTTGATTGCAGGGACGGTCCATATGTAGAATTGATCTTGACTGCTGATTGACTCAATGTTTGAAACCTTTTCTAGCTCCCACAGACCTTTCAACCTCTCAAAGTTTGACCTTTCTACAACATGCATTCTCACTTTCTTCTTCGATTTATCAATTTCAATGTTTGCAAGTCTGAGTTTGTCTTTAACCTCCTCATAACTACTCTTTTCTCTTTGAGTATTAAAAACTCTGTTTCTGTCTTCTTCAAACATTTGAGATGATATATTTATGGGTTCTTCAAAAAAATTTGCATCCTCACCTCCTGTTTGATCTATCTCCATGTCTGGCTGCTACAATTTCTTACACTGCCTAGTCAAAGGTTTTCTAGGCTTAAAGACAAACTCTGACACTTCATCCTCAAAATCTAACTTTTTGGATGTTTTCAATTTCTTTGATTTGCCACCTGTATCCAGTTTGATGAACTCTGCTTGAACCAGGGGGGACTCTTCAATGTCAATAGCTTGTAATATATCATTCAAGTCACCTCTTAATTCCAAGTTTTCATTTGTGTCCACAACCTTACCCTTCTCGTTTGACCTTTGACTCCTAGTCAACCTCTTCTGAACTGTTTTACTAGTTGACTGTTCCTGAATTGTTTCTTTGACATGAGTTCTCTTCTTTTGTGCAGATTGATGAGACCTTTGGATATTCAGTGCCGTGTTTATCATTGGTTCCTTAACCTGTTTCCTGGGCTTGAGCTTGAAAAACCTCCTTGATTTTGTTTTTGTAGGTTTAGTAGTCTTTGATGGAGATGTTTCTTTGACTTGAGGGCTAGCACCTGTTCCTTCAACCCCTATTCCACTCAAAAAGAGAAATGCAGACCATTCTCTATTCACTTTCTGAAGCTCATGCAAAACTATTAACTTGACTAGACCATGATGAAATAATGAGGTTTCACATGCTTGAGTTTTCATTTGTACTTTGTCTGCCATCTTGGCCAGACTTCAAAATAGAAAGAAAGGTAAGTCTAGAGAGATTATTCCTGTGAAGTGCAATAAGAGTTTAAAGTGGTAAGCGTACACCTTGTGGTATCTCCCTTCGCAGGTGAAGTACCTTTGGATGTTGTAGAGCAGATTGGCAAATGCATCCTTGACATAACTTCTTGGCACAACTTTGTTCAAATCAGTATCCATAAACTCTGGTTTCAAAAAGATTTTGCAGGGTTGCATTTCAAACCTAAAATTCTTGAACCATCTATCTTCCCCCCTTGGAATTTCTGTGACTGCTAATATAACTTCAGGAGAAATTGGTAAATTGAGAAAACCAACCTTTGTGTTTGACCCTGTGAAGTTCATAGCAAACTCTTTGGTAACCTGATTATGCCCTCCTTGGAGCTTTTCGCAGAACCTCCAGCACCCTACCTTCTTGAAGGCTTCTTCAACAGATTTATCTCTTGTGAGAGCTTCTAAACCTTCAGGTTCTGTTCTTAGACAGTGACCAGACCTGTGATTTCTTTTTTCTTCTGTCATCTTCCTCCTGAAAAACTTGTGTCTTCAAACCTGTAATAGACCTCCTTGTTGGATGAACTAGCTCGCTTGAAAATTTGGTTCAACCTCGCTTGAATGAAATTCTGCCTCGCTTGGAAACTTAAGGAAAACTCTAGTTTCTTATCATGAGCTTCTCTTTCAAACAATAGATGTGCATGCAGTGTGTTCTTTGCATGAGACAAAATCGATGATAACCAACCCTTTTTTCAAAATTTGGAAAGGACTAATGACATATGACCCCTAACGAATCTCATAATGGTTTCATAAGTGCTTTGGATGGTTGCATGTGTGAGGGAGGATTCGTGGACTGACACCTAATCATGAAAATTTAACCAAAATTGATGGATATGACAGCTGAATCGAAAAATTTTGAATCCCCGATTTCGTAGCGCTGGTAGTGTGATTTTAGGATTTTGCGCTATGAAAAGACCAGCGTTTTCGTAGCGCAGAAGCAGTTTTTTACACTGAGCGTGCTACGAAAACGTGGTTTTGTGGCTTATTCAATTTTATTTTTTAAAAGACTTAAAATATGGTTTTCAAAATGTGGTATGAGACTTCTAAAGAGTAAAGCAAGGTTTATGAATTTTATTTGGTGATGAAATGAGACTTGTAACCTATGGCTTAGACCCTATAAAACAAAAAAAATGACTCAAACCCTATCTAATACCATGAATTAGGAGCAAGTATAAACTGACCAAGTTTAGAAAATTTTAATAGTGATAACACACCTTTCTAGAACATTCTCACCATGAATTAATAATGCCTTTTAATTAATCATATTTCCTAAGTTTAGACTTAAGAATTATTAAAAACTGGCTAATTGATTTAATTAGGTCGTCTCTAGGTGGAATTTCTAGAAACGATTTCTAGGTATTGGAGAATACATGTATTCTAGCCTCTTTTCCAAATCTCGTGGCTAGAACACATCCGATGCTGCAAAAACTAACACTCCCTCTTAGCGAGGAAAGTGTTCTAGTACTCCAACTGCTGCTACAATACACTACCTCTGCACCATCTCTTGTCACGCTGTCGATGTCTAGCCAAATTGCCGACCAACCATTGCGCAAGTCTGATATGCGTTGCATCTGTGCTGCTGAAAACCCTGCTGAACTGTTGCCAACACTGCAACTCTGTCGCTGCTGCTACTGCAACAACTACAACTCCCTCTCATTTGTTGTTGCTGCAACTGAGAACTATCCAAGATATCAAACCATCTGTGTTCAGTATGATGCATTTGTCACCCGAGTCCTAACTACTACTAGTCTCTGCGCTATCACTGAAGTCTCTGCGCTGCTGCTGACTCTGTATTGTGCCAACTGCACTGCTGCCAACTCTGCACTGCACTGCCCAGTATTTGACCGCTATTAGCTACTGCATCTGTCACTCTGGCATCTGACTGTACCAACTGGCACTGGTCCTTCTTGCTATTGAATACTGTGGGTGCTCTATAGCAGGGTATTGATCCAAGAGGTGGACACCTCATGGATCTTGTGTTGTAGAAAATCTACCAATGAGATTCAATCTGATATTATAATGTACTAAAATAAGATACTGAATCCTTCTACAATTTGTGGAAACAAAACATGATCGCGCAATCACATATAATCAAGAGAAAGAGACAATCAATTGCACAACACAAGATGTATCTAGGGAAAGCAACTGCTCAAAACCCCTCTATATTGCATATCGTCAAGATCATGAAACAATACAATGCTATTCCTCACACTGAGAAACCTTTGCACTCTCCTGACTGTCTCACTCTGATCTTGCTCGAATCTGACTTGCAATCTAAGAACAATCGGTCAAGTATTTAACCTTTTGCTTGCCTCTGCCTGGCCTGCCTTGCCTACGCATTCTTGGGCTAATTGAGCCCTTATTAATTAGGAAATTACAAATTGATGATTGTGCAATCCTTCAAGGCCTTCTTGATGACCTCATGCATGACATGTACAATTTTCTAATAGTACAACTGATAAATCTCTTTCCTTTAACCTCAAACTCAACTGGGTCTTCCTTAGAACTGACATGAAACAACTATTTATAGCGAATTATCAGTTAACTGATTGATCACTACTTGTGAATTAAATACAATTTAATTCACTGCACCTCTCACTAGCTCATCTCTCAATTAGAACTAGTTAAACTGATTTTAACTCAATTAATCGAGTTAACTAATTACAACTCACAAATAACTATATCTGGACCCCCTAAAAATAGAAAATTCCTTTGCAAGTATCCTCTTAGACCTCTAACTCGAATTTCCTAAGATAACTAAGTCTTCCTCAATCAATTAACTAATACAAGTTGTCATGAGATGAAATTACAATTTTCTTCCAATTTAATTAAGGGAAAATTAAATTAGAAGCCTCATATGGTACCATTTCTGGGTGCCATTTTCTGGATTTCATTTCTTGATGCCAATTTCATCGTTTCTTGTTGCAAATTTCAACATGCCCATCTGTAGCACTATGGGGCTACAAAACCAAGTCACCCCCCGCCTCACTCCTGGAGGGATGTCCGCTATAATGGAAAAGTCTCTCTCCAACCTAGAGGACAACCTATCGATCTCGGTTGAAGCTGCCTGCTGGTCGCTTCTCCTCCTTGTCCTTCTTCCTGAGAGGACATTGAGTGTTTTAGTGGCATAACTCGCCACACCTGAAGCACTTGACCTTAGACATGTGCTTCTTCTTCCTACGTTGATGCGAGAGCCACATTCTCCTCCTCCTTCACCGTCTCCGACCCACTGCTGCTACTGCTGTTGCCAATGATGGTGCTCTTCAACAAATCTCGCCTCAACTCCTCTTGCTGCAAATATGCCCAAATTCTGTCCCATCTTGGAAATGTTTCTTTGCCCAAAATGCTTTGGACGAACACTTACCACTCCTCGGAAACAAAATTGAGAGCTATATGCACCATCTCTGAAGGCTGAGGTGCTGACCCTACCGTTGCTAACAAATCTCAGATCTCTTGAATCCCAGTGAGGAAGGGGTCTATGCGCTCCCCCTTCTACATACGGGTACATCTCAACTTTTATTCTAAATACATCTTTCGTTGCTCGGAAGACCCCTAAAATAGCGTGGAATATCCCTAGGCCGTTCGCAACCTTGCTATGTGAGAAACCACATGATCTCGAACGCCATCGAGAATCAATCTCTTCGCTTTCGCCATCTCTTTCTTGTACATCTTTAGCTAATCTGGATCCATGGGAACAACCACCACGTTATCGATGTTGGATATTCGTTTCAACACTCCCCATGTGTTTTGCGACATGGACTAACCGCCTCTCGTGGATCCTAACTCTGGCGATTGTAGCGGAGACTAAAGCCTGCGAGTTTTGGTCTAACGACAATCATGATTCCAACAATTGGTATCAGAGCGACAGGTCTCGAGTTCGAAACTCACCCGGCTCGCGTTGGGGGGGAGATTGTTGGACATTGGTTTCAACGCCCCCCGTGTGTTTCGCGACATGGACTAACTGCCTGTTGTGAATCCTAACTCTGGCGATTGTAGGGGAGACTAAAGCCTGCGGGTTTTGGTCTAACGACATTCGTGATTCCAACGATCGATGTATTCTTTGAGATTGTATTCATCCAGAAGGAAGGAAATCCTTGCTTTCCAAATCACATAGTTGGATGCTCTATCCAACCTATCTTGATCTCGCAGCTCGGCTGATGCCATCTCAAAAATTAAGTCCAAAACCTCCTCTTCTCTTCTGCTCAGCCGCTGCTAGGCTCTACGCACTCCCTTTTGGAGTGAGATACTCTGTCCACAACGACTGTTGATCTGCAAGGGAAATTGAACTTCTTGAGAGTAGAAGTTCTTTGAGGAAAATTTTCCCTCAGTATGTGCTCTTTCTTCCTCCTGAAGCTATTTTGCACTAGAAATTGTTGCAAAATACTGCGTCCAACTAAAGATCTGCTCTGCAAGGAAAATACTGGTTGCTCCCTTTGCCTCTAGTAAATCCTCGAACTTGAGAAATCCGATTTCTTTGTTGCTCTCTCAGAGAAATCGATTTTTCCTCAAGAAATCGACCCTCCTGGCCAAAGGACTTCGCTACCTCTGAGAATTTTGAGCTGCTGCTTACACAGAGCTACGGAATTGCTATTCCCTTCTGCTACTGAGCTCTCTGACTTACAATCTGTGCTCTGATACCATGTGAAAATTTCGGGAATCCCGAATCCTATTGCAACGACTTATATTATTTTTTCAATTTGTTATTTAAATTAAATAAATTATTTGCTGTGTGCTACGACAAATATTGAAACAAGTTCACTGCAACCTTCAAAAAGAAAATACCGCGGAAGAAAATAAAGACGCTAGAAAAATAGATGCACACACACAATATGACACCATTATTTTTGGACTAAGTCCTCGGAAAAACCCAACTCGGGAAAACCAGTGCAAAAACTGAGGGTTTTAATATTATGCAGTAGTGAAATCTGAATACAAAACTATGGACGCCCAAACTGGCAATCCGAACAGAGAAATGCTGGCGAAAATAACTAGTGAGAAATTTATCTCACTCCATAGGTTATCCAACACTAACCTCAACTCGATTTGAGTTGCTCCTTGCTCCCTCTACGTAGTCACTACGTCAGCCTATGTATTTACTACGTTCCACAAGCTCAGAATTGCGTCTCCTCTCACTGTCTCGTCAGCGACTGTCTGGGAAACTGATACTCTTTTCCTCTGGACCCTCTGCCCTGCTTCTGGCTCTAAATTTCTCCTTATCCCTAGCAAAACGAAAATCTCCTTAGGAGGCCTCTGCGCTGCCTCTCTGTGGCAATCATTGCCTCTTTGCAATGTACTCAGCGGAATTGGAAAAGCTTCTTCTGGCCTCACTATCTCTGCCCCTCTCTCACTGCTTCGACCTCATTAAATCACCTCCGACAACTGAATGCTGCTACTCTAGAGATCGATTTCTCAGGAAAATCGAA
This sequence comes from Pinus albicaulis, assembly GCA_034641835.2. Classification (NCBI taxonomy): domain Eukaryota; kingdom Viridiplantae; phylum Streptophyta; class Pinopsida; order Pinales; family Pinaceae; genus Pinus; species Pinus albicaulis. The sequence goes on along the minus strand of CM076580.1, from coordinate 1,154,533,280 downwards.
TACTCAATTGATTTGGTGTGTCTTCTCTAGGCCCCATCGACTTCTTATAATCCTCCGTTGAGACTTCAACGACCACGATTAAATCTTAATCGATGGCTAGGTTTAACTAGAATTTGATCCATGCACTTTTCTAAACATTTTCACCATGACTTAATTAATTCCTTTTAATTAATCATATTTACTAAGTTTAGAATTAGGAAATATTAAAAATTGACTAATTAATTTAATTAAGTCATCTCTAGGTGGAATTTCCAGAAACGATTTCTGGGTATTGGAGAATTCATGTATTCTAGCCTCTCTGCCAAATCTCGTGACTAGAACGCATCCGATGCTACAAAAACTAACAAGGAATAGCACATAGAAGAATTCTTCAGTATGGCCATGGATCAATTTGATATTCAAGGAGCTTCAGAGTTGTCTTCCAGATTGGAGGACGAATTTTCTTGCTTATCAGGCTCAGCTTCATAGGGTGTTTGGTATAGAGACAGTGGAGCGTCACCTCATATGACAGGGGTTAGAGAATATATTATATTTCTATAGCTACAATGAGGAGCAGATGGATTTCCAGATTACGACGAGAAACAAAACAAAATGTACTCCAGTAGGGAGAGGTGCCATCGATTTTCAGAGGGAATCAAGAGCAAGTACCAACGCTACAAAGGTACTGCATGTGCTAGGATTGGGTTTGAACTTGATTTCAATATCCCAGCTACAATATAAGAGAAAATGTAGAGAAGAAAAAGTTTTTCAAACACGCAAGCTGGAAGAGGGTGAGACATATTGGAGTTCGAAGCAACAGGTTATACTGGTTGCAACTCGATTCTCTAATGGCACTGGTAGGTAATGGCAATAGCAATAGGAAGGAGTTGAATGAGCTATGACATAGAAGAATGAGACATTTACATCATGGAACACTCAAGATGCTCAAGGAGACAATAACTTGGGTTCCAGAACTGGGCACTGATCATGATGATGTATGCAGAGGGCGCGTGCTTGGGAAATATGCTAAGGCAACATTCCCAAGAAGTGACAACAGAGCAGATGGTGTGTTAGGACTTATACACTCAGATATTTATGGCCCGATGTCCACTAGAGCTCTTAGTGCGGCCAAATATTTCGTCACCTTTATTGATGATTATTCTAGAAAAAACCTGGATCTATTTCTTGAAGGCCAAGGATGAGTTCTTCGATCGATTCAGGGAGTTTAAGGCTCTCGTGGATAATGCGATAGGGAAAAATATCAAGGTGCTTCTCTCAGATAATGGTGGAGAGTATATTGATAAAGACTTCATAGATTTTTGTGCGAAGGAAGACATTAAAAGAGAGTGGACAACTCTACAATCCACAACAAAATGGAGTAGCGGAGTGGAAGAACATAACTATAGTCGGGGCTGCAAAAGCGATGTTATATGACTAGGATTTGCCCAAGTTTCCATGGGCAGAGGCATGTAACACAACAATGTATATTCAGAATAAGACTCCTCATAGAGCATTGGGGAAGAAAACGCCAAAAGGAGTCTTCTTAGGGAAGAAGCCAAAAGTTAGTCACTTCAGGATCTTTGGCAGCATTGCTTATTGCCATGTGCTAGATGAGAAGCACACTAAATTGGATCAGACTGCAGAGAAGGGGTTTCTCGTTGTGTATAGCGAAACCTCAAAGGCATACAGGATCTACATTCCTAACAATAGGAAGATTTTAGTGAGACGAGACGTAAAGTTCATGGAGGACAGAGCTTTCAAGAGATATCGCGAGATGCTTGCAGGTGATCAAAATAAGCTAACAAAAGCTCCAATGGTCTAGTAGCAATGGCAACCACAAGGGAAACTAGTGAGAGCACCAATAAAACAATGACACGGATCTAGTACAGTGACCAATACCAACATTTCCTCAGGTGTACGAGATCCAGTGAGTTCACAACAGTCAGAGTAGCAGAGGTAGGATGAGGAGGAGCTGGTTGAACCTCCCACCACTAGTGGTCGAGCCAACAGAGAGGTTCGTCAGACATTGAGAGATGCAAAAGAGTTTATTGGAACTCCTAGGACGAACAAGGGATAGCGCAGACAACCTGATAGGTACCAAGCATTGGTGGCTCAGGTTGCAGAACCTTCTAGGTTTCAGGAAGCCACACAACATCAAGTATGGGTAGATGCCATGGTAGAAGAATACAACTCTATCATGACGAATGATGTTTGCGAGGTGGTGTCGAGGCCTGAGGATAGGTCAGTTGAAGGTTATCGATGGATCTACAAGATCAAGTATGTTGCATATGGTAGTATGGAGAAGTACAAGGCTAGGTTCGTGGCAAAGGGGTATGTACAGAAAGAAAGGATAGATTATGAGGAGACCTTCGCCCCAGTTGCCAGATACATGTCTATTCGGTCAGTTCTATCCCTAGCAGCTCAGATGTAATGTGAGATTCACTAGACAAACATTAAGACAACATTCTTGAACAAGGTGATAGAGGAAGAGGTGTACATTGAACGACCAAAGGGCTTCGAAACTCATGAGAGGTGCACTCATGTGTACAGATTGAAGAAAGCCTTATATAGGCTTAAGCAGGCTCCCAAGGCATGGTATGGTTGGATCAACAACTACTTGCAACAGACGGGATTTGTCAAGTGTGACGCAGATCCAAACCTTTACTATTTTATGGTAGAGGGTGAGCCACTCATCCTAGTATTGTATGTGGATGATCTCTTCTTGACAGGATCATCAGGGCTCATAGAGGACTCTAAGAGGAACCTGTCAACAGAGTTTGATATGAAGGATTTGGGCTTGATGCACTATTTCTTAGGATTGGAAGTGTGGCAAAAGGACGGGGAGATCTTCTTTGGGCAGGGAAGATACACTACCGACATTCTAAAGAGATTCAGAATGCAGGATTGTAGACCCATGTCTACGCCCATGATCACCAACTGGAAGAAGATAAACACATCAGATGACAAGGATGTCAACCCCACCTTGTATAGACAGCTTAACGGTTCTCTCATGTATCTGGTCAACACTAGGCCAGATATTTGCTTCACAGTCAATACCCTCAGTCAGTTTATGGTAGAGCCGAAGATGGTAAACTGGGCAGCAGCGGGGCATATTTTGAGGTATGTGCGCGGTACAGTTGAGTATGGGTTGAGATATACCCGAGGGGATGATGTCAGACTGTGTGGATTCCCATATGCAGACTAGGCAGGTTGTTCAGTCGACAGGTAAAGTACCTTTGGGTACTGCTTCAACGTTGGATCAAGGATGGTTTCTTGGTGTAGCAGGAAGCCGAAGTCAATAGCACTGAGCTCTGCAAAGGCAGAGTATATGGCAGCAAGCACAACCACGTGCGAAACGATATGGCTTCAGAAGCTGCTAGTAAGCTTGTTCAAGCAGAGGATGGAGGCGACCATTGTCTACTATGATAATCAGAGTTACATTAAGGTCTCTGAGAATCCAATGTTTCATGACAGGTTGAAACACATAGATATTCAGTGTCATTTAATCAGATATGGTGTACAACGTGGAGTGGTCGAGCTACAGTATGTTCCCACAGAAGAGAAGGTTGTAGATATACTCACAAAAGCTCTAGGGAGAGCTAAGTTCGTCTATTTCAGAGAACAGATGGGTATGGTGGAGAACCCTTTTTAGTAGTAGGGACAAATTATTTCAGATGCTTCTCAGTTGCAGTTGCAGCAACAACAGATGAGAGGGAGTTGCAATGCAGATGCAGTGTTGGCAACAATACAGCAGGGTCAACAGCAACACAGATGCAACATCAGAGTTGCGCAGTGGTTGGTGGGCAGTGGCAAGCAGTCACAGTGGCGAGACATCAACAACGTGACAAAAGGTGATAAAGAGACAGAGTGTTGTGGCAGAATGTGCAGCACTAGAGAGAACATAGTCCTAGCTTAGAGGGAGTGTTAGTTTCTATAGCATCGTATGTGTTCTAGCCACGAAATTCGGCGAGAGATGCTAGAATACATGAGATCTCCAAAACCCAGAAATCGTTTATGGAAATTAAACCTAGAGATGACTTAATTAGATTTTTAACCTATTCTTTTAAGGTTTCCTAAGTCTAAACTTAGGAAAACTGCTTAATTAATCAGAATTAATTAAGTCAAGGTGAGAATTCTCTAGAAACACACACAGATTGATCCAGAGATGATCAGAGCCAACGATTAAGATTTAATCTTGGCTCGTTTGAGTCCCAATGTGGTGTGCATCCAACTCTTTAATCGATGATTCCATTCGTTTAAGACTTTTTCAAAGAACTTTGATTGGCTTAACCGCTAAGTGGTACAATGAGTTACCACAAGACTCTTTCAACAATTTCAATGCCTTACCAATGCTTTCCTTACTCATTTTCAGTTACCAGTCCGTTATGATAACGGCACAAAACTTTTGGCTTCACTTAAACAAAGTACATCTACGTACAATTCAGATCACATCCACGAATGGCGACGTAGACGTCGTTGAGTTAAAGTTTTCATTCCGGATCAAATTCTGGCTGAATGGTTTATCAAATTATTACTCGCTAAGATTACTGATGATGTAGCTAAAGGAGGCGTTGTAACAGAAGAACATTTTATTGCTCAAGCCCAATATCTGGACCTTGTTTACACAGTCTGGTATTTTTTATGAAAAAATACCTGATTTACCTCGCCTAGGTCAACTTACTACAACTCCTTCCGGTTCTCATGCCATCGATGGTGTAATTGGTATAGTTAACACATCAAAAGAGTAAAAAGAAACAATCCAAGTCTACTATTCCAATCATACCTTTACCTGATTCACCTAAAGGAGACTCTTCTCTAGAAACTTCTATCGAAATCCATGTCATAGATTCATCTATTGCCAAAACCAAATCATCTGGGAGTAAGAAGAAAGGGAAGGGTAAAAACAAACAAAACAATTCTCCAAAAGAGAAAGCAGAAAAACCGAACCATTCGACGAGAAAATGAAACCTTGTTATCCCTGTATAATCTGTGACGAGGATTACTACACAAAACAGTGCCCGCATCGGGCCGAGGTATCTAAATTTGTCGAAGGTTCGTCCACACCTGTTGTTCTTAAAGATCCTTTTCCATCACAAGACATCAAAATGATTTCTCACAACAGATCTTCTTCCAATTCATCGACAGATATCCTGATGATGTCCTCCTAGGTCATGGTTGCAACACGATCTCAAGATTATGGATCTAAGAGTCCTGTAACTGGAAACGAAACTGGATCATCCAGTCAACCTCCGATGTCAACTCCTATTTCCGAACCATTACATATCGAGAAACCTAGTCCTGATTTAGTAATTAAATCGCTTGCCAAAGGTGTACTTCGAAAATCGGCTTTCAATCCACATGCAAGGGCGCTCAGAACTACAACATTGTTGAAGATCTGGCTATGTCACCTTCAGCAATGTCATCCCTGGAAGTGTTGCAGTCTTGTACAGCTTAGAGGAAATTACTATTGTTAGCTATTGGAGGGACTGACCCTCAAGACTCTAATCTTATCGTCTTTGATCTCGAGAACTTTGTACCTAGACTCCCACACCAAATGGCTTTTCAAATGCCTGTTTTAGTAAAATCTAGGCGAGTTTTTCGCATAGTGATTGACGAGGGAGCGTCTACATGCATTATGTCTTTGGCTTGTTGGAAAACTCTTGGTTTTCCAACAATCAATCAATCACCCACGATTCTGAAAGCCTTTAATGGAAGAGGTTTTCGTCCATTTGGAATACTCTAGGATTTACCCACAGAGGTAGAAGGAAATACGTTACGCTTGAGGTGGAATTCATTGATGCCCCTCTTGACTACAACCTTCTTTTAGGTCGGAGTTGGTCTTATGCCATGACAGCTCTCGTTTCATCAGTATTTAGGTTAATCATGTTTCCTCATAAAGGAAAGTTTGTGAAAATGGATTTGTTCTCTTAATACACTTCCGATCTTGCCTCTACGGATAGTATCCCATATGTTGGAAAGTCGGTTATCCCTTACGAAGATGTTGGGGTAGGACTAGTTAGGGATTCCGCTCTTATGGGAACTTTCATTACACCTCCTGCTAACGCACCTCGTACTATTGTCAATATCAACATGATTACATCAAGCACATTGCCATTTGATGACCCATGGATTGTGCCTTTAGAATCTGAGTTGAACTACTACGACAATGAAATGCCTTTGAGTCCATATGAATTGGCATATGTAGCGGTGCAATCGCTTTCTGACCTTTCATCAAGCGATAATGATCAAGTGAATGTGATCAGTGATGAGTCTTCTTCTCTACCATGTTTAACCACAATATCTTTTTATGATCCTTTTCAACCCATATTGTCAAGTGATGAAAATATTCGGGAAATTTTGGCATTGGACAAATTACCTTGGGACGATATTCACCATAGCTCCTCTTTTCTACCAGATCTTGATAGAGTTGAAAATAACTTTTCAATGATCTTTCCGATTGAATATGTTAAGGAACTTCAAAATCCTATGTCAATCCTTCATTCGGATTCTGAGACGAATTTAGGAAACATTTCGGCAACAATTCTGTTTGACATATCAATCAAACCAGGAATAACTGAAAACATTCATATAGGTGCTTCATGCTCAATTGACGAAATTAACATGTACAAAGCCCTATTTCAGGAATTCCGAGACATCTTTGCCTGGTTTTACGAAGAAATGCCAGGAATTGATCCTAAGATTGTAGTTCACGAAATTAAGACATACCCGGTGTAAGGACCTTAACTTTCAGAATTTAACCATCATTAACAAAATTGATACTACACAATCCAGAGTGAGATTTTTGAAGCAGAATATATATCAATTGACTATTTAATACTTACCTGGAATCGTGTTGGAAGATGTTCCTGATCCGCCATGGCTCCAGCTCCCGTTACCAAACCGCCGTTTTCCTCCCAGGCTATCTGAGGTCAACCTCTCTGGTCCCTAGATCCAGAAGACAAGTCTTCTAGCCCCCGTGCCCAAAACTCCAATAACAATCGAGATCACTCTGTGACTCTGTTAGAACTCACTGCTCATGTCTCCCATAGTTAAAACTCTTCTAACAGCATCCGGGTCAGTTTACCCAGCTCACTGACCCATGCCCATCAAGTTCACAACCCCCCCTCCCTCCTCTCCTTTTACACACAAATCCCCTAAGATATTAATTAAAATATCCTCTAATAAATATCTTAGTCAAATATCTTCTTTTAAAATATCTTAGTCAAATATCTTTTCAAGATATTTATTAAGATATCTTCTTTTAAACTATCTTAGAGTTTATATTAAAATATTATTATTTAATAAATATCTTGGATTTCTAAAATATCTTAGAAATATTATTATTTAATAAATATCTTGGATTTACTAAAATATCATCATTTATTTGCATAAGTCAATGCTTTTACTTTCCTTTGAACAAATTATTAGTTTATATTATGATAGTCGTAGGTATAACTTTTACTTTACAATACATTCATTATATTCTGGTGAGTTAGGGATTTACTCAATACTTTCAATAATTCACTCATTACTCTATATTGAGATTTTATTATAATTGATTAGTGCATGTACTAGTGCAGTACACGTGATACATGCATATGTAGCTATCATATGTTTGGGTCATTACATACACCCCTCCTTTTGAAAAATTCATCCCAAAGTTAAGTTTTATGTCGTATATCATTAATTATTTAAGTGATTAGTATAATCATATAAGGTTGGTGTACCATAATTGAATTTTTGTTTAATGTGTGAGAACACTTTAACATTTATGTTTTGATCATTTATTGGTTTACAAATTTTAGTAGTCACGTCTTGCCCCAACAGTGTTCCCAAGCTATTCCATAATCATCCTATCCTCTCTAATCTCTTCCGCTCCCATCCCATCCGTCTTCTACAGGAATATGCCATGGCATTAGTTTTATTGATCCAACCATTCATAGACCTTAAGGGTGTTAGCGTCGATTACATCGACCTGATTGACTAGTAGGCGTCCGACAATCATCATCACACGTCTAGGGGAGTGTGACTCGCACATCCCTCCCATGACTCCAGGTTTTGGAGAATAAACGGTGGGAAATACCTCCACCCCTCCTAGTAGGACTAGGGTTAACAACCTATGATGGAATCTCAGTGCATCTCAATTGTTATTCGAGTTTTGTCATCACGCGATCGGTTTGGTAACGATATCATCTGTGATGTAAAACACTTGTCCACAAATTCTAACATATGTATCAATATGTTCAAAGCAAATTGTTACCCATATAACAATTTTTACACATTCCAAATATGTTGCTATCTACGATATTGATCTTTGAGTTCATATAACATATTTGGTTATGTTTATCCAACAGGTTTGGAAATTCATTTTCACCTTGAATAGTCAAGTGCAGTCACTCTTTTATTTCTATCTCATCATTTATGTTGATATGTAAAATTATAGATACCATATCCATAACATAATTCATAATTTAGATTAGTATCTCTGTACCAACAATGTTTAAGCAAAACTTTATTCATATTGGTATCCATGTACTAACAATGTTTAAGCAATTAATATATTCTCACATGTCATAGTACAAAATGACAGTCTGAAGTATCCATCCAAAATAAGGTAAGATTATACAAAATAAGTTTTTAAATGCTTATAAATATAACCCACAATTATAAATGTCACATAGAATAATTGAACACGGATATACAAATAAGGGTGTAGCCACTATTTTCTATACTATATTAACCGATTAACCTTATAAAAGTCACAGGTTGAGACTCTAAATCCAAATGGAGGGATGCTCCAACCTTTATGATTGCATATATAAAAACGAAATGAATTGAAACAAGAGCACAAAACACTTACTTTTTAGTCGAAGCATGATCTAATTTCTTGATACAGGTTGATTAAGAACTCTAAAACACAAAACTACATATGGATCTAGCCAATCTTTTAATTCTTGTTACTTATTTGTATTTTAAGTCTAATTATCTTTGATCTGTAATCTGGATCCCAAGAGATAATAATAAGATTAACTTCTTTATCATGTTATTTCAGCTCATCTTCAACCTAAAATCTAGAAGCCAAGGGGTAGGGTTTTGCAGGGCTAATCATTTGGGTTGTGCTGGAGATGGAGGAAGAGTTAATTGACTACTCTAAAGATCCTTTAGTGAGGGGTTTATTTTCATTGAAGGAATTTGTCACTGCTTGAAAATGCATTATTCACTTTGCATTATACTTGGTCTACTAAGATGTCAATTGTTGACAAACATATAATTTCCTCCTTTTAATAAGAAATTCACAATTTACAAGATATGCATAATTACATTATTAGTATGTTACAGTTTTGATAGACTCTTTACTTGCAAGTTTCACCATTTAGAGTCTTAACTCTAGTTAGGATATTACTAGCTTTACCATCATTCCTGTAATATTCCCAATTAGCGATAGCTAATTGGAAATATTAATTTTGATCAATTTTGCCTTCTATAGTTAAATTATAAATAATAGTGAGTAAGAGGGGGATATAACTCACTTAGAATAAAGTGCACTCCCTAAAGTCACCTAGTAACATCAACGTTGTGACTAAGGTGGGCCAAGGGGGGGCTAAGTGACCACGTGAAGGGGGATCCACATGGACTGCGTGAGCATGGCCAGCGCAGTTGAGTTGGCAACGTGGGCCAAATGGAGGCAACGTGGGCCAAATGGTGGGGCCTAGGGTTGAGAGAGGCCCATCGTTATAAAAAGGAGGAGAGCCTCCTCATTTCCTCATTCAAGTTTATGCATATTGAGCTGGTCACTTCGACTTAGAGCACGCTGGCTGTTTAGCTTGTCTGCAGCACTGTTTAGTGCATTGGGTGTCTCCGTTAGGAGATCCCACCCTCAGCCCCGGGAGACTTCGAGTGCTTGCTCGGGTGAGGTAGTCTCATCAGTATTTTGCGGGTGGATTGGTGTTGGCATTCGTGGGAGGAGCAGAGCCATAGAGACTGCGCAGTTCTTGAGAGGGAGGACGCAGTCCATTTTGAGGGAGCTCCGGTGGAGGTTTTTGGGTCGGGAGATTGAGCAAGGGGCCAGCCCTTGCCTATTGGAGACTTTTGGCAGAGCGGGAGGCTGTCTTTTGGAGGATTTCATTCAGCCTCGGCGTGGCCCTTGGGAGGATAGCGTGGATCCTCAAGGGAGGTATTTTCGGGGGTCATCCATTCTAGAAACGCTCTCTGGGCTTTTCTGGGTATTGTGAGTAGAGGCGGATTCCAGAGTTTCAGCTCATTCTGAGTAGGGGAGCAACCTCGAATACTCATTTGGTTCCAGTAGTAGCAACAGCATGGCAGTTTTCTAGCCGCTTGGACGCAGAGCAAAGAGCAGCCATTCCTTTTATATTCTGACAGTATTCCTACACTTTCCTGGTGCAAGTCGAGGTGCCATCACTCTGATCACCTCTTGTATTCATTTCCACTTCTCAGTATAATAAAATGGCTCAGTATTCTCTCTATTTCATGTGTATCTACTTCATGTTCAGTTTATAGCATTTTGTATCTTGTTGTATGCTTTGTATTACTGGTTATTTCCCTTTCGGGATATTACAGTGGTATTAGAGCTCATAGACCTGGCTCAGCCTGTGGAGCAAGTTGTCTATGACACCGGGAGAGAAGCCATACATTTGCTATAGGGGTAGGAAGTACCATGACAAAGAATGTAGGTTGCAGATCACCTACAGAGAGGGGGGTGACTGCGTTCCAGTAGTGGATGTAGAACAGGATCCAGTAGTGGACGCAGAACAGGATCCAGTAGTGAACATAAAACAGGAGGAGCCAATGGCAGATGATAGTGATGCAAAGAAGTTTGGGGACATGATCTTCAAGTCAGTACAGGATCTGTCGAGGCAGATTGAGATGATGGGGCAGAGATTCACTGCTGCAGAGGCTAGACAGCGTGAAACCCCAAGGGGTTTTCAGATTGGTGAGGGATCAGGCACGTCCCACCATTTGCAGGAGCACGATGCCACTCCGCACATGGCATCACATGCCTCCACACGTTCCACTATGCCCACTTTTCTGGGTGCAGACACTGGGGCAGGAGCACAGCAGGAGCCAGAGCATGGCCACATGGGTGATTATTTTGTTGAGTATCAGGCATATGGGCAGGAGTTCAGGGATGTCCTTCCATTCAGAGATTTTGTTTAGCTCCAACGGGACAACAGACCCCGCGACCATCACAGAGGGCACCGGCATTATCATGAGGGAGACACTCATCGTACAGTGAGCAGGTTCCATTTGCCCACGTTTGATGATTCATCAAACAGTTCAGCAAAGGCTTGGGTGGAGAAGCTGGACATATACTTCCAGCTCAACCAGTTGATAGAGACGGAGGCCATCAAGGTGGCAACACTGCATCTGGATGGAGAGGCCCAGGATTGGTGGTTCCATGAGATGGTTACACTCGGACATTCGACAGTGATTACATATGCCGAGTTCACCCGAAGATTGATAGACAGGTTTGACAGGAGAGATCCGGAGGAGCATTTTGTTGAGCTGACGAGGCTCAAGCAGACCGGGAGCTCGGATACTTATATCTCAGATTTCCTGAGACTTTCAATGATGGTGCCAGATCTATCCGCGACACAGATGATCTACATGTTCATTGAGGGGTTAGCGGAGCCACTTCGGGGTTTGGTCAGATCCACTAGACCAACCACACTCCATGACGCAGTTGGCAGGACCTAGGATTTACAGGATGCCTTACCCAGGACCAGGACACCTTACCCCCAGAGACAGGCTTTCCAGCCTAAGGGGAAGGACGTGAGGATTCCACCTCCAAAGGGGAATCCAGGTAGGGGACAGTTGGATGATGATGCCAGGAGGGAGCTGAAGAAGAAGAGGCTGTGTTTTACATGTCAGGAGTCGTGGGCGCCAGGACACAGGTGTGCTGTTGGCAAAGCACACTTTATTGAGGTCTTCTCCGAGAGTAGCGGAGAAGAGGACGAGTATGATGACGTGGAGGCAGGAGGCAGCCATGCAGCGCAGGACCATTTGCCACCTCCACCACCAGGAGCAGGAGGTGTAGCTTTTGCACCCACGACGGGGACCCTTGCAGCATTGCGGGGAGTACCCAAGTATTTGACGCTGCGTGTCCGAGGGACAGTGCGAGGGCAGTGAGTTTCAGTACTGGTGGACAGTGGGGCAACACACAACTTCATCGATGCACAGATGGTTGAGTGGAGAGGCATACCGACAGAGAGCTTCGATGGATTTTCTGTGTTGGTCCTAGGAGATCAGACGATGCAGTGTGCCAGATATGTTCCAGAGCTAGCTGTGACGATGGGCACCTACACAGTGATTGACCACTTTTTCGTGGTTAACATATCGAATACGAATGTGGTATTAGGTGTACAGTGGCTGATCACTCTAGGGAAGGTCACCACAAATTGGGAGGCCTTGGAGATGGAGTGGGATGATAAGAAGACCGGGAAGCATGAGAAGATACGGGGAATGCACATTTACCCACCCCAGACTGTTTTAGCTCACCGAATGGAGGCAGACTTCCGGAAGGGAGACATAGAGTGGGCAGTAGAGCTGCGTGCATCAGAGGCAGGGACTATCGGGCAGACAGTTCATCTTGAGATACAGACCATCCTTAATAGGTATGCCACGGTGTTTGGGGAGATACCACCAGGTCAGTCACCAAATCGGGGATTTGAGCATACTATTAAGCTAGAGCAGGGCATTCAGGCCGTTATTACCACACCCTATAGGCACCCCAAGGCCTATCGGGATGAGATTGAGCGGGCTATCCGTGAGCTGTTGGCTCTTGGACACATACGGCCCAGCACCAGTCCCTTCGCTTCTTCAGTAGTGTTGGTGAAGAAGAAGGACGGCACATTGCGGATGTGCATTGATTACAGGGCTTTGAACAAGAAAACCATGAAGAACAAGCACCCCATACCGCGGATTGATGAGCTGATGGATGAGTTGAGAGGAGCACAGTTCTTCTCAAAGATTGATTTGAGATTCGAGTACCACCAGATTCGTGTGAGGGAACAAGACATTCCCAAGACCGCTTTCAGATGCCATTATGGCCATTTCGAGTTCTTGGTGATGCCCTTCGGGCTAACCAACGCACCAGCCACATTCCAGTCATGCATGAACCACATCTTTCGCAATCACTTGAGGAAGTTTGTGCTGGTTTTCTTTGATGATATATTGATATACAATAGGACATGGAAGGAGCATCTCCAGCACATAGAGGCAGTATTGTGTATTTTGGAGGAGCAGCAGTTTTATGCTAAGCTCTCCAAGTGCGAGTTTGGACTGACAGAGATGGTATATTTGGGACGCATTATAGGGGTGGACGGAGAGAGGGTCCACGAGGAGAAGATCAGGGCCATCAGAGATTGGCCAGAGCTGAGAAATGTGACAAAACTTCGTGGGTTTGTAGGTATCTGCACCTACTACAAGAAGTTCGTCAAGAGTTTCTCTCAGCTTGCTGCACCCCTGACAGATTTGACGAAGAAGGGGGCATTCAATTGGTCAGATACAGCGTAGCGGGCCTTTGACAGGCTCAAGGAGGTGATGAGCAGCTGCCTAGTACTTGCATTGCCAGATTTCACACAACCATTTGTTTTGGAGTGTGATGCATCGGGAGAGGGGATTGGTGCAGTGTTGATGCAGGGAGGTCACCCGATAGCTTTTGAGAGCCGGAAGCTCCTTCCACATGAGCGGTTATATGCCATATATGACAAGGATATGTTGGCCATCATGCATGCCTTGGCCAAATTCCGGCAGTATCTGGTAGGTAACAGGTTCAGGGTGAGGACTGACCACAACAGCCTCAGATTCTTTTTAGAGCAGAAGCAGCTACAGGAGAGGCAGTAGAAGTGGGTCAGCAAGATCCAGGCCTACGACTTTGACATTGAGTATGTCAAAGGGAAGAACAACGTGGTGGCTGATGCACTTTCACGCAGACCAGCCGCGTTGTCTCTGATGAGTTTGGACGTAGATTGGAGGGCTCGACTGTTGGTGGAGTACTCCAAGGACAGGTTTGCTTGCGAGGTTCTGGATGGGCAGGTAACAGATGATAGATACAGGGTGATGGATGAGATCATCTACTACAGAGCTAGGATCTTCTTGACTGAGGGCTCTCAGCTCAAGAAGAAGATACTACAGGCTTCTCATGATTCACCATTGGCTGGTGACCAGGGGTTTACCAAAACCTACAGGGCCATCAGAGAGAGGTTCTCATGGAAGGGCCTCAAGGAGGACGTACTCCAGCATGTCAGGGAGTGCGAAGTTTGTCAGTGCAACAAGGGGGAGATGAACCATCCAGCAGGTTTGTTGCAGGCTCTTTCCATTCCAGAGGGGAAATGGGAGAGTATATCGATGGACTTCACCATAGGGTTGCCCATGGTCCAGGGCAAGGACTGCATATTTGTCGTCGTTGATCGACTGACAAAACATGCACATTTTTCGCCATATCCGCGCACTATACAGCAGCACAGGTGGCAGAGCTGTTCTTCCGGGATATCTTCAGGTTACATGGTCTTCCCAAGACCATTGTCAGTGACAGGGACAGCCGCTTCATGGGCGGATTTTGGCAAGAGCTTTTCCGGTTGGTGGGGACAGAGTTGACACCGAGCACCAGCTATCACCCACAGACAGATGGGCAGACAAAGATAGTTAAAAAGTGGCTGGAGGGCTACTTGCGTAACTATGTCAGTGGGCAGCAGAGAGCATGGTTGAAGTGGCTGCACCTAGGAGAGTACTGCTACAACAACACACATCACATGTCTATCGGTATGTCTCCGTTCTATGCATTATATGGTTATCATGCTTTATCTTTCATTGATGTGATGTTTGGTGTCAACAAGGCTCCGAGAGCCAAGGATTGGATCCAAGAGAGTCAGGACATCCTCCGAGCTCTCAAGGATAACATGGCTACAACGCAGAACCAGCAGAAGCTGTATGCCTACAAGGGTCGGGTGGAGAGACAGTTTGAAGTAGGGGACTTGGTCTACCTACGCTTGCAGCCATACCGACAGTCGACTCTGAAGCAGAAGGGGGCTGAAAAGCTCAAGCTCCGCTTTTATGGACCTTACAGGGTGATACACAGGGTTGGACAGGTTTCCTATGAGTTGGAGCTGCCCCAAGGCAGCAAGATTCATAACATTTTTCACGTATCATGCCTGAAGAAGGCTTTGGGACAACAGGTGATAGTGACAGAGGAGCTTCCGCCTACAGATGATGAGGGGCATTTGGTGCTACAGCTGGAGGCCATTATTGATGTCAGAGAGAGACAGCTGCAGAGCAAAACAGTTCGGGAGTTCTTGGTGAGGTGGAAGAATTTGCCGGATGAGGATGCCACTTGGGAGAGTGAGAAGATCTTGCAGCATCCATCACTACAGTTTCTTGGGGTCAAGCAACATTTTGCAGAGGGAGACTGTAATATTCCCAATTAGCGATAGCTAATTGGAAATATTAATTTTGATCAATTTTGCCTTCTATAGTTAAAATATAAATAAAAGTGAGTAAGAGGGGGATATAACTCACTTAGAATAAAGTGCACTCCCTAAAGTCACCTAGTAACATCAACGTTGTGACTAAGGTGGGCCAAGGGGGGGCCAAGTGACCACGTGAAGGGGGACCCGCATGCACTGCGTGAGCATGGCCAACGCAGTTGAGTTGGCAACGTGGGCCAAATGGAGGCAACATAGGAGATGGTGGGGCCTAGGGTTGAGAGAGGCCCATTGTTATAAAAAGGAGGAGAGCCTCCTCATTTCCTCATTCGAGTTTATGCATATTGAGCTGGTCACTTTGACTTAGAGCACGCTGGTTGTTTAGCTTGTCTGCAGCACTGTTTAGTGCATCAGGGGTCTCTGTTCGGAGATCCCACCCTCAGCCCCGGGAGACTTCGAGTGCTTGCTCGAGTGAGGTAGTCTCATTAGTATTTTGCGGGTGGATTGGTGTTGGCATTCGTGGGAGGAGCAGAGCCATAGAGACTGCGCAGTTCTTGAGAGGGAGGATGCAGTCCATTTTGAAGGAGCTCCGGAGTGGCATTGTTTGGAGGTTTTTGGGTCGGGAGATTGAGCAAGGGGCCAACCCTTGCCTATTGGAGACTTTTGGCAGAGTGGGAGGTCGTCTTTTGGAGGATTTCATTCAGCCTCAGCGTGGCCCTTGGGAGGATAGCGTGGATCCTCAAGGGAGGTATTTTCAGGGGTCATCCATTCCAGAAACGCTCTCTGGGCTTTTCTGGGTATTGTGAGTAGAGGCGGATTCCAGAGTTTCAGCTCATTCCGAGTAGGGGAGCAACCCCGAATACTCATTTGGTTCCAGCAGTAGCAGTATCACGACAATTTTCCAGCCGCTTGGAAGCAGAGCAGAGAGCAGCCATTCCTTTGATATTCTGAGAGTATTCCTACATTTTCCTGGTGCAAGTCGAGGTGCCATCACTCTGATCACCTCTTGTATTCATTTCCACTTCTCAGTATAATAAAATGGCTCAATATTCTCTCTATTTCATGTGTATCTGCTTCATGTTCAGTTTATAGAATTTTGTATCTTGTTGTATGCTTTGTATCACTGGTTATTTCCCTTTCGGGATATTACAATTCCTTAAACTATTGTTTCATTTCTATTATATTGACTCATTTAATCCAAACACATAACACATCACTGGTATACAATCTCCTTATTCTTCACATTAATCGTTTCCTTATTAGTCCTTAGGCCTCATCTTATCACCAAATTTATTTTCTTTTCTAATGGTGTATAATTATTATCTTTAATATTTACCTTTAACCATTTTCCTAGTTTATCACTTGTTATTCTTAACAAATTAGGAGTGTTCACAACTCCTTACAGGTCATTGCTTTGACCCTTAACAATCATGTTGCTCATATCCTTAAGAAAATTCTTCTTGATAGAAAACATCCCTTCACCTCCTTATACCAGATATTCCTAATATTCCATGTCTATTTCAATTTGAAAAAGAACACATTATCAAATTGACTTTGTTTTCTCACCTCTAGTCATCGCGGTTTTCTTTTCTTCTCTTAATGCATACAATTATTACACTTGGAAATGTCGTTACTATTTCCCAACTTGGGTAAGACCCTATAAATAAATTCAATAATGTGGATATCGAATGTAATCTACTTATCATTTCAGGTTTTAAGGCATCACGGGATAGAATTTCCTAATCATACTTCCTGATGTCCATAATCCATGGATATAGTTAGTCACTTAAGAAAATTTTTATGATTTGACTCTCCCATTAGAGGGAGAAACTATTATAGATGTTGTCATGAACATAAATTATCCTATAATTGATCAATTTTATTATAGATTCACTCTTTACTCTAATGTCATTGACTTCTTATGTTGCTTTGTGGAAATTCCACTCACTCACCTTTGGTGCTATTTTGTTGATCTCAATATTCTAAGTTGATTATGATAACTAACATTTATTATCATCATCAGAAGTTTGCCATTTCGTTCTTTTCCCGTCCTCCCTAGGTACTATATTGATTATATTATGGTAACAATGGAGATCAAACTTTGACATTTTCCGCTGCACTCTCTTGGTAACTATAACGTCTTGTTCTAATAGTGTGTTTACTACCTTACAGGGTGGTTTCTTACCGTCTTAACATATGTTTCATCCATTTTGTTTTTGATTTGATGTGTACCTTTAGTGAACTTATATTTGTACTCTCAAGTTGATTACTCATGATTTCTCCCAACATTTCTTGAATAGTTAGTGTCTTCTTTCATCCATTAATTTACCTCAAACTAGCTTACCCTTTTGTGTGGTTGTAGTTCCACATCTAATGGTCTTGCCATAATGTCCATAGTCATGCTTTCATTACCATTCTTCCTTTCTTCAAGAGTTAACTTCTTTGGAGCAACTCCGCCAACTAATCTTTATATATGCCTAAATAATTACCACGAATCATCTTTTTTAGTGTCATAATGTCCCTAAATTCTCCTTCTTAAACCACATTGTTTTCCTTTCCATGAAAATGCTATGTTGCAATATTATTTTGTTTTGGACATCGATATATCCTTACGGTTGTAAATGTCTCATTATCTATCTTAACAATGACATAATGGTTGAATATCAAAATGTCCAATTTAGTGTATATTTGAACTATAAAAATTTAAACCTTCACTCTATTCCTTAAACCACTTACACATATACTTGGATAGTAATTAAAGTATTAACATAAGAAAACGGTATAAAAGATATTTGCATAAATTCATATCATCAAAGGTTATAGTTATTAGCTAGTAAGATATATATATGGAAATCTCAACGTCACTTGAAGAATGAAGTGTTTTATTTGCATAAAGGCAATTAGGATAGTTTCCATTCTAATGTTCAAAAGTTACATAAAAAGTTTAATGTCTCAAGTGATGTTAATGTGCTCATTTTAATATAATAATTTGAATGTACTTCAAACTTTACTTGTACGATATACAAAGTCTTAAACTTCATTGTGGAATAATTTGCAGCTGATATCTATGAGTTGTCTCGACTCCTTTGTCGGATGGAATGTAAAGTAAAAGTAATAGATTAAGAATCAAGTGGGATTGAGTTTGATATATGTCTTCAATACATAGATTAGCATTAAATATCTCGTCTCTTCTAATAAAAATGTATCATCCTAGGGTTCATAGCTTTTGAATATCGAATCATGTAAAATTTCATTTTATCATTAAAAGCTTCAATTTCTTTCAAAAGTTGAAAATCACTTTTCTTATCATTGAATATTACATAACATTGAATACTTTGGGTAAATTATCAAAGATTACTCGGAGTAATACAACTCGGGTTATATTAGGATTGTTGCTATAATTATGAAAATAAAGCTGTGATATCCAGGAATTAACACAAGATCTCGGGAAATAGTTAGAAACTAAGTTATTTCCCATTGTGATCATTCATCTTAGTACTTTTAACCTAGTCTAACTGACCCCTAGATTAACTTTGTATTCCTCCACACTTTAACCTATGGACTGAAGTTCTCCCGAAGCCATTTCTACCTGTCTGAAATCATTTTGCTTGCAAACTGCCAACCCACATCTATTTAATGCATATGATGAAATAAAACCATCAGTAGCACCAGTATCAAATAAAATTCTGAGTTTTATTCCAATGATAGAACCTGAAGATTCCACAGTAGTGGACTGATGCACTACCTAATTATTGTTGACTACAACATGGATTCTATGATTTCCTTGAGTATTTGATGACGGTTCTTTAAACATGGCTATAAGTATTTGATGTACAATTGGAGCATGGAAGTACACAAGTCGATGTATTAGAAAGGTCTTGGCGATACACAATAGAGAGTAACCTTTCGAATTGGTGCTAAGTGGAGTCACTGTGTTTGTATTACTATACCACAATTTTAACATAAAGTCTCAGTAATTATAGATATTAAAATAAAAGAAAATCAACCCCTAGTTAGATAATTCCTCTAAATTTAACCCTTACTAAAAATAGTGAAAACTCACCTCAACAACCTTGAATTAATATATGTATATATATATTATTTTAACGTAATATCAAAATATTTATAAATTATTATGAAAATATCTGTTCAATTATTATGGTTAAAAATATTCAACATACTTTCCAATTATCGGTTCATGTCCTTCTTTGGAATCAACAATGGGCTCAGCAGGTCTTGATTTGGTATGTGAAGCTGACTCAATAATACAAATAATACGAAGGAAAGTTTATCATGGGACTAACCTTACAAATGCTAATATGACATCGACGGGTGTCTATGTGGCTCTTTTAGTTGAAAAATAGAACTTATGATTCCCAGAAAAGAATAACATGATATAATCGTCAACCCGACTACCACTTTTATCTACAATTGTCAACCCACCTACCACTTTTATCTACCTGGATCAACCCTAACAAGCCATATCTTATTACATATAATACCTTTATAATAACCATCAACTCTCCTTTCCTATAGATTCCTTCTAACTAAATTCCCATTATTTATAATTTTTTTTAATTAATTAATTAAAACATCCTTATCACAATTTTAATAAAATATTTCGCAATTTTTATTATTATTATTATTTTTTATTTATTTATTTTTTTAAATGAATTAATTAAAACATCCTTATCACAATTTTAATAATAATAATATATATATATATATATATATATATATATTTTTTTTTTTTTAAATTTTTTTTAATTAATTAAAACATCCTTATCACAATTTTAATAAAATATTTCGCGAATATATATATATATATATATATATATATATATATATTTTTTTTTTTTTTTTTTTGTGGTATTGAATTTTGGTTTTGCAGTGAAATACCAGGAATTCGAGCTCTCCTTTTTGGGAAATTTGTAGTCTGGTTCTATCATATCTATCTTTGAGGGAAGGCTTTGAATCACTATGGCCGTGAGCCTCAAAGAGGTTGGGTTCCTCTCACACCTAAAGCAAACACTATTTACCATAGTAATTTTGCAATTAAATTTGATTCGCTAATTGAGGTTATAGAACTTATTGTCACTGTATGTTTCGCTGGACTAACCTTTGTCTTTTTGCAGAAGAGGGATCTTAGCATTTTAGGAGGATTCGCGCATAGATTTCTGTTGTTGACAATGCCATATTTAAGCCTGGGCTATCATTGAAATATCTTGATTATACCCGCTGAGATTTGAAGCATTTTTGGGACAGCTGAAATAATTGAATTCATTGTCTAACCCTTCACGTACTCGCAGATTTTCCTAATGGATTTTCGAAAGGGTTTTTGGCACTTATTTTCTCTGACAAATTGTCATTGTAGGATCTGCCCACAACTACATATTATAAATTATCATATTATCTCAGATATGAAATATTATTTGCAGTAATTGATTACATAAGTTACTGACAATAGTAAGGTCCAAGGAAACAAAAGAAACTAAAAAAAAATTTATCGCATATGAATCACAAAAGTTTGTGATTGTTCCATCTCATATCCTTACTCTATTTTCTTACTCTTTTGTGGATTGATCTTAATTGACAGTGGGCTGGTTTTACCTTGACAGTGGCATTTGTGCCTTTGAGAAGGCATGGCTTGTTCACAAGTTTAATGTTCACTGTTTCAATTATCTTTACCTCTCTAATTGCTCCAGAACACAAGTAAATGACTGCTGTCATAAGCAATCTCTTGCTGTCACACATCTACTCATTGCTCGGGTCTACCACAATCCCAACCTCTAGCACACTGCAGGCTTCATTACCCAACTCAGCTCTGTCACATAATTTATCAGAGGTTCAGACTTCAGCTACAGGTGACACCATAGGTTCGATTTACTTGTACAGGTAATCTATTGCAGACTTCAGACTTCTCTTAAAGAAACGAGCCACAAAACTGATTACCATTGACTTCGGTTTATGCACAGGATACATATTACTTCTAGAGACTTTCACAGAATACGTAGTATTCAAAGACTCTTCATATGTTTTTATTCTTAAAGTATTGTATGCTGGGATGCAGGTAGGAGAGAGAGCAATACAAGCTAAGTTCCAAAAAGGAAAGCATTAAAATACCTGGTGTTAAAATGGTCACTGAAATCAACTCCATACAGTAGATGCCTGAAGATACTAATATTTTTATTGGGTTCCTCTTTTCGTGAGAGGTGTAAGATCGATATAAAATTGATCTTAATCTCGATGAGGAACATTTATTTTGACTATTTTTTAATAATTTCAAATATGTGCAGTGGCGGCCTTAAGGTTTACACCCCTGCCAGATGTGTCACACACCTCAATGATGGATATATATACAAAATAACGTTGGAGATCATTCGACTCACTCTCATCACACAATTCCTCCTTCGATTTAGTACGAGCTCCTTGAGGCAAATTGCCCACATGTGGGAAAGAGGATGCATCATCATGTTAAAGGGTTTGACCGAATTTACCGGCAGCCACCGCAAATTTGGGGTTTCCAATGCTTGCTAGTTTGACCAAAGGTTGACTTTGGTCAACGCATGGTCCAAAAAGAGCTGAAAATTGGTGGAGACTTCGATTTTGGAAGGGCCGTACACATTGGCACAAGAACCGAGGTCAAAAGGTTGATTGAAGACTCGAGCCGTGCTGACTTTATTGCTGCTGCTCCGTGTTGACTTTTCCTATCAAATATTTGACTTTTCCGGGGTTGACTTTGGGTTGACCAGGTGACTCGTTTTGAGGGTTGCTGTGACACAAGTCAAGGGTTTGACCAAAAAGACTTTTGTTGGTTGAAGCATCCCGTTGACCGCCGTAACGCACCACCACATTCTTTTGTTTTTGGTTTGTCTTCTATAGATCCTTCCGGGTATGTTCTATCAACATTTTACTTGATTGTTTATGTGATTGCCGTAGTAAAAAAGTTGCATCAAGCATAGAACATCTACATAAATTTACATGGTATCGCCGCCGAGAGAAGACAAGCCCTATTTGTAGCAATCATCGAAGAGGATAATGGGTTCCACAAACTACGGCTTCAAGGAGGATGACAAATTGACTGGGAAGGATGATTTCCATGTTTGGAAGATGATATTGATCTCAAATTGGAAGACTAAGATGTCATGGACTATGTGCAAGCTAAATCCAAGAACCTCCATCCACTACTAACAAGCATCGCCAAAACAAAGTACAAGAAGGGGGAGATCAAAGCAAAGTTGATGATTAGGGAATCCATTCATAAAAGCCTAGTGGCCTACATCTCTGAGTTGGGCACATCCAAAGAGATGTATGATAAATTGATCCTCATGTTGATAAATTGATCCTCATGTTCAAGGCCAACAATGCGAATCAAGTACTATTCTTCAAGAATCAATTGAAGAAAATGAAGAAAGGGCAGATGAGTCCGTCCAATCATACTTTCCGGCCTGACCAAGATCAAGAACACCCGTCACAGTCAAGAGACAATAGCTGGTTGAGAGATGGTACTCACCGCACTTGGAGGGCTCTCATCTGAATGGCATGTGTTCAACACTACCATTCTAAATAATAATGTGATACCTTCAAGATGCGTTCAAGAAGAATCAAGAATGAAGGAGTATGGAAATGGAGGAAATGCTGCATACGCTGCTCATTCTAGAAAGAAGAACTCTGGTGGTCCAAAGAACAAGGGAAAAGCAGGGGCCCAAGGAAAGAAGGGCAAGTGCTTCAATTGGTCATAGGCCTCGGTCACTATGCTAGAGAATGTCCTTTCAAGAAGGATTTTCCCGATGGTGATGATAACAACAACAACCTAGGAATGACAATCAAAGGAACACCAGGTCCAAGGAAAGAGGAAGGCTCCTCCGACGAAATGATCAACCTTTTAAAAGGTCAAGAAACTGTGTATGATAGTAACTGCATGTTGTCATAAAAGAAATGAATACATTCTTTGCATTCGCCTTCCGTTACATCCCCACCCAACACTATGGAATCCGGATGTCCGGATGATAGATAGTGGTGCCTCAGCATATCACCTGGTTCAAGGAAGCACTTTCTCGATATGGTTGAGAAGGATACTATCAATCCGGGAAATTATCCTCGGAGATAATGCCACATATCCTGTGAGCGGGATAGGACCGTGACCCTCCACTTGTCTCAAGGTCAAGTCCTCCACTTGGGTCGGATGTACTCTATGTACCAAATTTGAAGAAGAACTCAGTCTATATCTACTATGGAAGACAAAGGTTTCAATGTGGTATACTCCACTGATGGAAAGGTGCTCATGTGGAAGAAGAGCTTCACAGCTATCACGTTTGGGTCTAGAATTGATACACTCTACTGTGTTGGAGGAAGTCCACCGGGAGCAATGACATGAGATGCTATCCAACGTACCGATAATGGCACCGAATATGAGACGAACGAATTCAAGAACTTTTGCAGAGGAGCTAGCATCAAGAGGGAGACGACAATGTTTGTGGGCTACAGTGAAACTTCGAAGGCCTATAGATTCTATGTGCTTGGTCAAAGGGAAGTGGAGATATGCCACGATGTCACCTTTCACGAAGATACTTCCATGAGGAAAGTAGTCGATCTTCCGAGATCTGAGGAAGATCATGAAGCAAGGCCTGGAAATCAAGAAGAACCTAAGGATGAAACAATGCCTGATGTTGAAGGACCGATGGACCCGATTGATCCACCTCCTTCACCGGGAAAGAGACCATCATGGCTCAAAGGACACTCTCGAGGACGCTCGAGGGACATGTAGCCCCAAGGGGGACATTCCGTGAAAGCAAGAAGCCGAGTAGATACCAAGGGTATCTAGTGCCTATAAGTACTATCAGTATTACCCGAGCCCGGATATTTTTTGAGGAAGCCGAAAAGCATCAAGTCCTGGAAGGATGCTATGCACGAAGAGTATGAGTCCATAATAAAGAATGATGTCTCGGGGATGTGGTTCCTAGACCGTGAGGACAAAGCAAACTGTCACCTCAAAATGGCTCTGCAAGATCAAGCATGGATCTGATGGAAGTAGCCGGTACCCCCAAGGCAAGATTCGTTGCCCGTGGCTTCTCTCAAAAAGGAAGGCATAGATTATGATGACATATTTGCACATGTGGCCGTATACACCACCATTCGATCTATTATAGGCCCTTGCCGCTACGCAAGGATGGAGTTCTACTCGCATGGAATGTGAAGACCGCATTTCTGCATGGTGTGGTAAAGGAAGAGGTATATGTGGAGCAACCTCTGGGGTTCGAAGTCCAGGATCGAAACACCCATGTCTGCAGGTTGAAGAAAGCCCTCTATGGGCTGAAGCAAGCACCCAAAGCTTGGTATGAGAGAATAGATAGCTACTTGATGAAGCTAGGCTTCACTCGAGGTAATGTTGATCCGAACCTTTACTTCAAGGTTGTCAAGGGAAAACCTCTCATTCTGGTGCTGTATGTGGATGACCTCTTCCTGACAAGTGCTGACCCTCTCATTCATTAGTGCAAGAGGGAGTTCGCTGCTGAGTTCGAGATGAAGGACCTAGGACTGATGCACTACTTCCTAGGCCTGGAGGTCTGGCAGAGACCTGGCGAGATTTTCCTTTCTCAAGAAAAATACATTTTGAAGCTTCTAGAAAGATTTGGTATGGTGGACTGCAAGTCCGTGTCAACACCAATGGAGCTCAACTTCAAGAAGTTGAGTGGCAGCGCTGCTGGGCCCGTATTGACAAATCCTACTGAGTATCGTCAACTCGTAGGGGCCTTGATGTTCTTAGTGAACACCCGTCCGGACGTATGTTTTGCAGTGAACACTTTGAGTCAACACATGGTTGATCATAACATTCACTGGGTTGGTGCCAAGAAACTCTTGAGATATCTCTGGGGCATGATAGACCTTGGGCTGAGATACACTGCCAGGAGCATGACACTCCTTGGTTATACTGATGCCGATTGGGATGGCAGTGTGGTGGATCGCAAGAGCACATCTGGATGCTACTTCACACGTAGATCTGCTTCGGGCAGGAAACTGAAGTCGGTAGCCTTGAGCATCGCTGAGGCCGAATACATTGTAACATGTATGGCTTGTTGTGAAGTCACTTGGTTGCGAAAGCTCTTCAGTGAGTTGTTCGAGCATGTGCTAGATGCCACTGTTATCCTTTGTGATAACTAGAGGGGGATTCGTTTGTCATAGAATCCCGTGTTCCACGATCGATCCAAGCATGTTGATGGCTGGTACCACTTTATCCGGGATATGGTAGCAAGGTGCCGTAAGGTTCGATCATAGGAACTGATGAGCAGGTTGCGGATATTCTCACTATGCCCTTGGGGAAGGTCATGTTGCTAACCTTCCGTGAGAATCTTGGAATCGTGGAATGACCCTATTCTGAGGGTCTAGTTGGACGATGAGCTCTGGGAGCTCTGGGGGGCTTTGGGGATAGCTTCTCGAAGCTATAAGCAACCATAGGACTAGGCTTGTCGAACCTTGTTGGTGTGCTTGGGCCCCATCGTGATGATTGAGTTGGTTCGCCTCTCATGATTTGTGCCCCGTATGCATCCTACCCATTTGAGTTCTGGACTTATGGGAAGTACCTCTCATTTGGCCAATGAGGTGGGAAAAGCTAGAGACTAGTAGCAAAGACTGATGGACGCATCAGATATTGCCGTACTCTCTACCTAGGATGACACGTGTCCAACCACTTGATCTGGGATCAAGTCTAGTGAGGTTTCGGACCTCCTACTGACTTCAGGTCAGATAAACGAACTTCGGGTTGGTATTTGACTCTTTGAGTCCATGTGAGGTTTCAGACCTCCAACTGACTTTAGGTCAGTGAGACTAACTTCGGGTTAGTATATATGACTCTCTTGAGTCCAAGCAAGGTTTCGGACCTCCTACTGACTTCGGGTCAGGTAAACCAACTTCGGGTTGGTATGAGACTCTTTGTGAGTCTGATAGAGGTTTCGGACCTCTGGGCTAAATCTGTCAGCCGGGGAATGATGTCTTTGTGACAGACCCACTTCTGTTCTGAAATAAAGAGGCCAGCAAAGCAAGTTACGGCCGGATGACGCACGGTGTTTGATTGCACAGGTGGATGAAGTTCTCCCTAGTTGAGAGGGAGTGTTAAAATTGGACAACTAGGTCCAAACTCCATGTCGTGATGCTCAGATGAAGATACAAATATTTTTATTGGGTTCCTCTTTCGGAGAGGTGTAAGATCGATATAAAATTAATCTTAATCTGATGAGCGGAACATTTATTTTGAATTTATTTTTAATAATTTCAAATATGTGCAGGTTGGCCTTAAGGTTTTACACCCCCAGTAGATGTGTCACACACCTCAATGATGGATATATATACAGTCAACGTTGGAGATCATTTGACTCACTCTCATCACACACATCTCCTCTTTTGATTTAGTACAAGCTACTTGGAGGCAAATTCAGTTCACACGTGGGAAAGAGGACGAATTACTGTAGCAAGGGTTTGATCGAATTTACTGCAGCTCACCGCAGCTAGGGTTTCCACACTAGTTTGACCAGTGTTGAATATGGTCAACGCATGGTCAAAAGGAGCTGAAAATTGGTGGAGACTTTGATTTTGGAAGACCGTACACATTGGCACAAGAACTAAGGTCAAAAGGTTGACCAAAGACTGAGCTGCGTTGACTTTATTGCTGTTGCCCTGCGTTGACTTTTCTGGACAGTGTTGACTTTTCTGGGGTTGACTTTGGGTTGACCAGGTCACTGTTTTGAGGGTTGTTGTGACACAAGTTGGGTTGGCCGACCAAGAAGACTTTGCTGGTTGAAGCATCCTGTTGACCGTCGTAACGCACCACCACATTCTTCTATTTCTGGTTTGTCTTCTATAGATCCTCTGGTATGTTCTATCAACATTTTACTTGATTGTTTATGTGATTGTTGTAGTAAAAAGTAAAGTTGCATCAAGCATAGAACATCTACATAAATTTACACTAAGATCCACAGGGTCTGAAACTGTGCTCGGATACTATTTGTAAGGACCTTAACTTTCAGAATTTAACCATCATTAACAAAATTGATACTACACAATCCAGAGTGAGATTTTTGAAGTAGAATATATATCAATTGACTATTTAATACTTACCTGGAACCTTGTTTGAAGATGTTCCTGATCCACCATGGCTCCAGCTCCCGTTACCAAACTGTCGTTTTCCTCCCATCCTATCTGAGGTCAATCTCTCCGGTCCCAAGATCCAGAACACAAGTCTTCTGGCCCCCGTGCCCAAAACTCTAATAACAATCGAGATCACTCCATGACTCTGTTAGAACTCACTGCTCATGTCTCCCATAGTTAGAACTCCTCTGACAGCATCCGGGTCAGTTTACCGACCTCACTGACCTATGCAGATCAAGTTCCCCCCCCTTCTCCTTTTATACACAAATCCCCAAAGATATTTATTAAAATATCCTCCTTTAATAAATATATTAGTCAAATATCTTATTTTAAAATATCTTAGTCAAATATCTTTTCAAGATATTTATTAAAATATCTTAGTCAAATATCTTTTCAAGATATTTATTAAAATATCTTAGAGTTTATATTAAAATATTATTTTTTAATAAATATCTTGGATTTCTAAAATATCTTTGATTTATTAAAATATTATTATTTAATAAATATCTTGGATTTCTAAAATATCTTAGATTTATTAAAATATTATTATTTAGTAAATATCTTGGATTTATTAAAATATCATCATTTATTTGCATAAGTCAATGCTTTTACTTTCCTTTGAACAAAATATTAGTTTATATTATGATAGTGGTAGGTATAACTTTTACTTTACAATACATTCATTATATTCTAGTGAGTTAGGGATTTATTCAATACTTTCAATACTTCACTTATTACTCTATACTGAGATTTTATTATAATTGATTAGTGCATGTACTAGTGCAGTACACGTGATACATGCATATGTAACTATCATATGCAGGTCTCATATGCATGCTAATATTTCTATGTTCCATATAATTCGAGTTGGGTCATTACATACACCCCTCCTTTAGAAAACTTCGTCTTGAAGTTAAGTTTTATGTCGTATAGCATTAATTATTTAAGTGATTAGTATAATCATATAAGGATGGTGTACCATAATCGAATTTTCGTTTAATGTGTGAGAACACTTTAACATTTATGTTTTGATCATTTATTGGTTTACAAATTTTAGTAGTCACGTCTTGCCCCAACAGTGTTCCCAAGCTATTCTAGAATCATCCTATTCTCCCTAATCTCTTCCGCTCCAATCCTATCCGTCCTCTACAGGAATATGCCATGGCATCAGTTTTACTGATCCAACCATTCATAGACCTTAAGGGTGTCAGTATCGATTACGTCGACCTGATTGACCAGTAGGCATCCGATAGTCATCATCACACGTCTAGGGGAGCGTGACTCGCACAACCCTCCCATGACTCTAGGTTTTGGAGGATAAACAGTGGGCAACACCTCCACCCCTCCTAGTAGGACTAGGGTTAACACCCTATGATGGAATCTCAGTGCATCTCAATTGTTCTTGGAGTTTTGTCATCACGCGGTCGGTTTGGTAACGATATCATTTGCGATGTAAAACACTTGTCCACAAATTATAACATATGTATCAATATGTTCAAAGCAAATTGTTACACATATAACAATTTCTACACATTCCAAATATGTTGCTATCTACGATATTGATCCTTGAGTTCATATAACATACTTGGTTATGTTTATCTAGTAGGTTTGTAAATTCATTTTCACCTTGAATAGTCAAGTGCAATCACTCTTTTATTTCTATCTCATCATTTATGTTGATATATAAAATTATAGATACCATATCCATAACATAATTCATAATTTATATTAGTATCCCTGTACCAACAATGTTTAAGCAAAACTTTCTTCATATTGGTATCCATGTACCAGCAATGTTTAAGCAATTAATATATTCTCACATGTCATAGTACAAAATGACAGTCTTAAGTATCCATCCAAAACAAGGTAAGATTATACAAAATAAGTTTTTAAATGCTTATAAATATAACCCACAATTATAAATGTCACATAGAATAATCGAACACGGATATACAAATAAGGGTGTAGCCACTATTTTCTATACTATATTAACTAATTAATCTTATAAAAGTCATAGGTTGAGACTCTAAATCTAAATGGAGGGATGCTCCAACCTTTATGATTGCACATATAGAAACGAAATGAATTGAAACAAGAGCACAAAACACTTACTGTTTAGTCGAAGCATGATCTAATTTCTTGATACAGGTTGATTAAGAACTCTAAAACACAAAACTACATATGGATCTAGCCAATCTTTTAATTCGTGTGACTTATTTGTTTTTTAAGTCTAATTATCTTTGATCTGTAATCTGGATCCCAAGAGATAATAATAACATTAACTTCTTTATCATGTTATTTCAGCTCATCTTCAACCTAAAATCTAGAAGCTAAGGAGTAGGGTTTTGCAGGGCTAATCATTAGGGTTATGCTGGAGATGGAGGAAGAGTTAATTGACTATTCTAAAGATCCCTTAGTGAGAGGTTTATTTTCATAGAAGGAATTTGTCACTGATTGAAAATGCATTATAACCTTTGCATTATACTTGGTCTACTAAGAGTGTCATGTTTTCAACAAGATGTCAATTTTTATGTCAAGATCATCCTATACATTTACGTGCCATTTTTATGTGATGTAGGCATTACAATATTTGTTTGAATCCACACAAATGTATATTTTGTGTACAATCAGGACAATTGCTGGGTTTCATTGTTTTTAAGGAAGGCATTCGTGTCGACCCTTCGAAGGTTGAGGCTATTGTGAATTTACCTCCTCCTACTCTTCGCGAATTCCAGAGTTTGCAAGGGAAAGAAATTTTTTTACGTCTTTTTATTCCTAACTATGCGGAGTTAACTTAAGGTTTCAGTGTTCTCTCAGTTATTAAAACAGGATGTTCCTTTTATTTGGGACGAGCTTGCCGATAAAGATTTCGATGCGCACTTAAACACGCGTTGACCTATGCACCATTGTTGCATCCACCTGATTATCACCGAGATTACTTTTTGTATTTAGCTGCGTCCGATTCCACCATTGGAATGGTCTTAGTTCAAGAAGATGAATCCAACAATGAACATGTGATTTATTACTTAAGTCGGAACCTTACACCGACTGAGATCAAGTATACGCATGTCGAGAAATTGGCCTTGGCAGCCGTTCAAGCTTTCCAAAGATCTTGTCACTACACACTGTTACGCAAAACTACTGTGAAATCTGACTGCAAGCCTATGATGTACATTTTGACTAAACAACTTCTAAGGGGCAAATA
Organism: Pinus albicaulis; assembly: GCA_034641835.2. Classification (NCBI taxonomy): domain Eukaryota; kingdom Viridiplantae; phylum Streptophyta; class Pinopsida; order Pinales; family Pinaceae; genus Pinus; species Pinus albicaulis. Next base: position 1,154,502,515 of record CM076580.1, on the reverse strand, counting down.
CTCGAAGTGGATACTTATCCTACAAGAGTTCGATTTCGAACTTGAAAAATCCAAATCCAAGAAATCACTAGTCTTTACTGAACTTATGTGTGACTTTCCCTACACTGAATCCGAAACTGTGGCAGAAGACCATCTTCCCGATGAATCTCTATTTCTGATCAACACGTTGGATCCTTGGTATGGAGATATCATTAGATATCTTCAAACCCAAACTTTTCGGCCTGAACTTTCACGTTTTGATCGTCATAGGATTCGATACCAGTCTCAACAATACAATATTTTTGGCGACACTCTTTACTTTCGTGGTGCCGATTTTGTCTTTCGACGTTGTTTAACTCATGAAGAAGCCGAAAGGGTTTTAAATGACTGCCATTCTAGAGCATGTGGTGGTCATATGTCTGGGTTTGCCACAACCCAAAAGATATTGTGTGCTCGCTATTTTTGGCTGACACTTTTCAAAGATTGTATCCTTGCGGTTAGAAAATGTCACAATTGTCAAAATTTTTATCGAAAGATGTGTGCACCTCCTGCTCCTCTTCACCCAATCATAGCTGTCGGTCCATTTGCCAAATGGGGCATCGATTTCGTTACATGTAACCCTCACTTGGCCAGGGGGCATGGGTATATTATTCTTGTTGTAGTTTATTTTACCAAATGGGTCGAGGCGATGCCTACATTTAAGGCTGACGACAAAACTACAACTATTTTCATATTCAATCATGTGATTGCTAGGTTTAGTATCCCTCAAGCCATCGTTACGGATCATGGTAGCCACTTTCAAAAGATTATGATGACTGAACTTTCCGCTTAGCTTGGCCTACGCCATGATAATTCCACACCTTATAACCCACAGGCCGATGGCCAGGTTGAGGCTGTAAACAAAGTTTTAACCAATATGATTAAATGGATTGTAGGAAGTCATAAATCGAATTGGCACACCATGCTTTTTTCAGCATTATGGGCATACCGTACCTCCGCAAAAACATTTATAGGGTTTACTCAACTCGTTTACCGTTTGGAAGCTGTTTTACCCATTGAATGTGAAATTCTGTCGCTAAAACTAGCCATTGAGTTATTACCAACTACCTCTGAAAAGGAAGAGTGCTTCTTATACTTAGCACAATTGGATGAGACTCACCGCATCGCTGCATTAGTTGTTGAAGCTCATAAAAAACGTGTTAAGGCACATATGATCAAAGCGTTAACCCTCGTGTCTATTCAGAAGGTGATCTAGTCTCAGTATATGATCAAGCTCACGATAAGCTAGGCGCTGTTAAATTTGAACCAATGTGGCATGGCCCTTACATTGTTAAGCATGTGTTTGCAAAAGGGGCCTATAAATTAGTTGATTATGACGGTGTCTCTTTCGATAAGCCCATAAATGGTCTTTATCTGAAGAGATATTATGCATGGTTTATCTTGTGGAGATCTTCATGGTACATTTGTTACATTTTTATGAAAAGTGTGCCTTAGATTAGTTATTTTGCGTGGCGAGTTTTTACTACTTTTTCTGCTTATCTTGATTACTCTCGATATTGCAGATGTCGCATTCCCTCATAATTACATTGGCTTTGCTGACGACGGCAGTCGTAGTACACAAAACCTATCTTCCGTTGCTTGGGTTATAGATTCACCCACTGATGAGTTAGTTTCTATTCATGGGGTTTGCCTCAGTCAAACAACAAACAATATTGTAGAATATAGCTCAATCATTGAGCTATTATCTGATGCCATTGCATTTGGCATTTAGAGTTTGATTATTAGGTTAGATTCGCAACTCATTGTATTACATTTGAACGATGTTTATATAATCAGAAATCCATTATTGTTAAGAATGTTTTTAAGGGTTCATTTCATGGAAAGACGGTTTGATTATATTGAATATCAACACATTTCGAGAAATTTAAACATGTTAGCTGATGCATTGGCTAATCAAGTTTTAAATAGACATTTGCAACGTTGAACGTAAATCAAAACAATATTCAGTCCATATTGAACAAGATACTCAGAGACCAAAAGTAGTAATCATCATTAGATCAAAATAGTTGTTTATCTATGGTCAACCTCTGAGATATCTATGGTCAATCTCTCTAGATTGTGTTCCAACTCTGTGAGGGCCTCGGCTGCATCAGTCTGCGGTGGAGCTGCTACAATAGGTTGTGCTCCTCGTTTATCAAACCGACGAAGCACTTCTAGTCGTACTGGGCCTACATCTGCGTTAAAATGTTTTTGTTTCTTAGTATTGGACGATAAAAAACCAAATAAAAATTATAAAACATAAAAACTCAAAATGAGACTTTTTACCTAACTCATCCCACTGTGCTCAAGGTGGGAGTGTTGTATCAGAGTCACCCTTGAAATCCACCCCTGCATAGGGGAAGTCCTCGATCATGAAAATTTGGCTTCTTAGCCATACGAAAAACAGAGGTGTATATCGGACAATAGGACTGCCATCGCCGCCATGGCGAGCCATCAATGAAACCCATCGCAACATGCGAGGATCTCTCGGTCCTGTAGGATTCACTAACTGCTGTTGTGGTACAAGGAGTGGGATTCTCTCTAAATCAAAAGATATAAGAATGGCACCATAGACGAAATTCTTCAGCTTACCATTCTTTGCTCGTGTGAGCTGTCCTTTCATATTGACAAGTACTCCTTCGCACTAGTTGAATATTGTTCCCTCGGAACACTCAACAACCATTTGCATTTGTGCTTTGGTGGCCACATGAGGAGCCACACTGCCACATAATCTAGTAACTGTGAAAGCTATAATTTTGAGATCAAGTCGTTCGATAGTTTTTATATCGATTCGGCCATCTTAGAATTGCGAATCCTGAGTGAAATATTGCACCATATAGGAAGTAGTGGGTTGTCGTCTTGGCCGTGTGCCAAACAAAGAAATGTCTTTTCCCCTTCGGGGCAAACCGGTGAGGAAATAAATATCCCTTGCATCAATGATGAGCCTATGATCCCCAATGATAACGCACCATTCCTGGATATCCCAGGCATTTACCAACCAAGCCATCAGCTCTACTTGGGCTTTCATTCCTTGTATGGACCAAAATTTGTATAGTCTACAATTCCTTAAAGCCCGAAGCATTGTTGGGTTATCAATTGCCTCATTATCGTGCGTTTCATGCTCGCGTTCTCTCCACTCAAGCATGGTTGTTTCAAATTTCTTGCAAACAATCATTTAAAAGAATTATGAATCTTTTGGAAGAACTTAGAGAAATTTTGATGGAAAGAAAACCATTTTTCAAAAACCCCACGACTCCTGCATGGTTTTCCATTGTAGACAGTGCGTTTTTGCGCACGATCTGTACATAAAAACCATGGCAACACTATAATTTTCTGTGTTAAAAATTATAGGGGTATGCATGTCCGATAAGGAAAACCTGCGCACCCCTGAGGGCGATTTCTTAAAACAAATTTTCTCCAAAAAAATAATCTGAAAGCATAAAATGAAAAAGCAAACGGATAGAATGCAAGATAATGGAGTGATTAAATACCTGGAATTGATGGTTCGTGAAATGGTTTACCGGTCCGCCCGATATCAACTTCAAAAGATCTATGGTAAAAACTCTTTTTTACTGCTCTGGAAATCAAATGGTGAAAATGACTTGTTCTTTCCTCCTTTTATAGGTTTTTATGAATAAAATAATATTATTTTATTGATTTTGACCTTTAGAAGTTCAAATTTTAAATGTTATTACTATGATTGAGAACATATTATTATAATTTTTGAGTTTTTTGTGCAGAGAACATGTTGTGTTTAAAAACGAATCATTTTGACAATAGAGTAAACTTTTATCACTTTTTCGGACTCTCAAAAAACACGAAAAAGCGAAACCATGGAGTTCTCTTTTAAGCCATTTTCAGAATCTTTAAACATGAAAAGATTGCTGAGCACTTGACTATTTGAACTCGTTAAAATAAATGAACAGTCGTCTACTCAGTGTAAGTTTACCCCTTTTCCGAACTTAGCTAGACTAATTATGAAAAAGGTGTATGTTGACTAAGCATGGTCAATAGAGTTCTCTCCTACATTATTTTATCCTTTTTCGGGTTTGGGAGACTAAATTTATGAAAAAGAACACTATGGAGTTTACTTATGTTTTTCTTCTAACTCCCTAAAACTGGAAAACACCGAGTTAATCCTATGCTGGACTCGTTAAAATTAAAAAATACAGGACCCGTCGATCACAACGAGACCGAACCACTCCTTCTTAGGGTTCATTAAAATTACTAAGATGGACTCATCCGAAGGATGAGCTTACATAACAAGCAAATGTTATCCGACTCAAGATTGACAAAAATAAAGAGGTACTTGCCAGTAATGGTGGGGAAAAATTGAGAAAAATAATCCATATTTTATACTTGTTTTAAAAGCAACATGTCACTCTTGAACACGACACTATGTCACTCTCGTGTCTGGGTTGGGTAATCCTTTTGTCTTATAGTCAATCGAACCTCATTGAAAGTCTTCAACTGGTTTTGGGTATTATCTTTAAGTCAAATGCTGCCAAGTCACTTACAGTGTCGTTATGTGTTCAAGATAAATCTCAACTTCAATTCATTATTCATTGCAAATATTTTTCTCCATTCGCGTTGACCATCCCTGAGTTAATCCTTGCAATTTTTTTTTTCAAAACTTGACATAATGGTTTCGTGTCATAGGCCTTCTTGCAACGGATCACTTCCTATTGACTTCAACTCATTATCTAGGAAGTTGATCTAGAAATCCTATCAGTACCTTGAAATCTGCATGCCTTAATGGCAGGTTTCTCGCCTTCGACGACAGGTTTTCATTATTGGCCTTTGATCGAACGACTCTATGAGTGTTAGATTGCAAATCATTCATTCACACTTCATAGATTGTACTGAAGTACTTTGAGAGCCATTGTCGTTACTGGTGGTTTCTCTTACACTTGTTAACGGTTTTCATCATTGATCGGTAATCAATCGCATGGTTAGATTCGTACTAGTTCGAGAAGCGGAAATCAATACTTTGGATCTAGTCTCAACCATCCAGGCTGCGACGAGTTATGTATTCATGTTTCAATAGATTAATTGATAACAGATGGTTGCGTCCATATTGTGTCTACTATTGATGTAATTCTAGGTCACTTCTATACTAGGACATATAGTTAGTTTTGCTCTGAGTATGGGAATGCCTACCTCAGTGATGATTATATATTTGCATTGAATGTTTCTCACGGGTTTTCGACTGATGTCTCTGATCCAATCCTTGGTATGATAAAGCAGTTCACTCTCTTGAAGATTTTCTTAGACTTCACACTTTAGGGGGCAATCTGTTACACGTCATTTTGTCACCATGACATTTGACAGTCAATATGCATCTATCACCATCCATACTCATGCTTCCTTAGAAGTCAAACATCTATATTCCTTAGCCAAGTCTTGAAATCTGGGAAAATAGCTCTTAAATACTTTTAAAGATGGCCTGCGCACTTTTTGCGGTCACTTCCTGTGCATTCGTGGGTATTACTAAGCTTACATGCAGACATCTGCGCTATGTTTTCCGTTAAAACTTGCGCACCCTATTTAAAATAAAGTAAAGGCGGAAAGTAACTTCTAGAAGCGTAGTTGGGCGCATATTCTTCCAACTAAAAGCCTCTAAGTCGCGCCAGTTTGAGCTAAATCCCTCCAATCATGGAACTTATCCCCTTGGATCAAGGAACCCTAATCCCTTCATTTGAGGATCACACCCCTCTATTGGTGGATCTAAAACCTCCTCAATTTCTCCTATAAATTGAGCTGAAACTTCAGGGTTAGGGGGTTCACTTATGATAATCTTATGCTGGTCATTCTAGAGTGGAGAGCTTGTTAACCAAGGAGGAAGATTGGGAAGGCATACGGGATAAATCTGTACGACATCAAGGCTCGGTTGTAGGATTATTCTTTATATTCTTCATAAAACATTTGGATACTTTTCTCATTGTGCTTTTTTCAGATTGATAAAAACAATGACAATTCTTAATCTCCTTGATCATTAAGTTAAGCTGGTATTTGGATTATTACATACTGTAGATGCTTTTGATTCTTTGCATGTTTTTGATTGCGGGTTCTTCTCAACATTGAAGGAATTCTTCAGGACAAAAGGCAAGGTCTTCATCAAACATCTCGTTGAAAGGTAAGAGCATTATCCTCTCTTTTCTAGCTTTGATAATCTAAATGCTAATGGCTTAGGGAAAGAGATATTCACATGTCTGTTTGTTTCTAGTTATCTATTGGGATACTAGGGAAATCGCTCTTGTTTGCAAGAGGGATTTATCCGGGTAACAAGAGGTTACCCTTGGAGGAGGGGACTTGGGTTAGGGCCTATTGCGGAAGGTAGAGACATAATTTGTCTCACGGAAACTCATGAACATGATGGTTGCAAAACACCTGTGTTTGATGGTTATTTGAAGTTAGCAGTTTGGAACAAGGTAGCAGAATATGGCAATGGGTATGGGAGAATACTACTTTTAGTGAAAGAAAAAGAAGGCTATCACCTTCAGTTAATGAAATAAGATGCAAATAAACAATATTTATGGTTCAAAATATCAGAGAATGAGAATCACATAAGAATTTCAGCATGCTATTTTGACCCTCAAGTCTCAAAAACTTACAAAAATAAGGGGCTAGACAACTAGGATCCATATGCATCTTTAAAGCAAGATATTTTTGTGTATTCTCAACAAGGAGAAGTGCTTTTAGTGGGCGATTTTAATGCTAGAACAACAAATCAACAAGCTAGTATTCTTCATTGCAAAGAGGATCATAATCCTATTTGGCTCACTGAAGAGGAGAATCCCCAGTGGGTGAGATGTTCAGAAGATGACAAAGTTAGAAATCATTCTGGAGAGGAGTTGCTTACACTGTGTGGTGCTTTCAATTTTATTATTTGCAATGGTCTAGATAGATGGTGTTTGTGCTCATTGTCCAGGCACCGCGACAACGACTCAGATTGGGGGCTGTCACTCTTATCCCCAATCTCTCTCTTTAAACTGTCTCCTTGCAAGTTAAGGGAGGTAGACCCTATTATAAATGAGGATGACAAATCCAGGAGACACAGCTAAAACATCAAATACTTGATAAAATGAACGAGATTCCACAGATCTAAATTAGATTTCACGTTTAAGACCAGTGCCTTATGGAGTCAAACAAAATCCCGTTATGCAATTATAAACAAGTGACGATTAACTGCTGCTTATTAAAACACGATTGATCACAATGATATTCAATTGAAAAACACCACAACCATGCATTAAAATATCTTAAACCCACAGCAATATTATCACAAGATGAAAATGCCAGATATTTGTAATATTTCCAGATTTATGATGTTTCAATTAATCTCGATCCAGATTATGTTTCTTTAGTCAAAACTTTAGATAAAAAGATTTAGCTCACTTTGACCATAGGACTTGGAAAAAATTTTAGAATTTTGAAATTTTTATAATTTTTTATTATTTTTATTTTCAAATTTAAAAAATCTAAAAAAAAAAACTTTGTTAAAGCCTTAATCTAAAGAAGAATTAGAAATTAAATCCAAATCTAAAATCTAAAATGTAAGATCCTAAATTACAGCTAAAGCTAAACATTAAAAATCTAAAACAAAAAATAACCAAGATCTAATAAAAAAAACAAAGGTTAAAATCTAGAAATCGAGCTAAATAAAACTAAACCTAAACTAAACAAAATTGAAATTAAAATTAAAACTACGCTATCACTATAGCAGAAATGAATTTAAAATTAAAATCTAACTACATGAATGTCAAATAAAAAAAAACAAATCGAAATTTAAAACCTACGACTAACCGCTACCTTACAAACTATTAAAATGAATTCGATTTAATGAAACAAAATAAAATGTCGGCTTTTGAAAAATTCAACACGATTTTTGTGTTTTTTTTGTTTATCGTTTGTGTTTGCAGGTCAGGCATCGGACAGGGCAGCAGGAGAAATGGGTCGACAGACAGAGATGGATTGGACGCGGAGAAGCCAGACGACGACGTGAGGCAAAAATTATGCAGGTCGAGGGTCGAGTGGACGGCGGCTTGAAGAAGGACGAGGTCGATGCAGTGGAGAATGGACGCCAAGTTTGAGGACGGCTGCAACAAAACCAACGGCAGGGAGAAAGGACGAGGGTATGGAGCAGCGTAAGGACTGAATGCAGAGTTCGATGAGCAAAGACAACTGTGGAAATGGAAGAAATGGGGCAACAGAATCAACCTTGGGCAGTTTAAGTAAATCGATGGCAGCGCTTGCAATGGATAAACCCAGTACACACAAATTCCCCGGCAAACTCAAAATTTTCTTCAATTTATGCTCAGATTTTATGCTCTCTTGAATTGAAACCATGTCCAGATTCGTCCACAGTAATAATTTGAGACCAGATCTGGCCTATGGAGGCTAGATCTGGCTCTCAGATCTTAAAAAAAAATTCGATTTAAACCCTTAACCTGCAAAAGACAGCCAGATCTGAAGATATATACACCAATAAACGATTAAAACCCTCACAGTCCTAAAAAAATTTACAAATTTACAACTAGTTTACAGATTTAAAACCCTCATGGTTAGATTTAAATCCGTTTTAGCACAATTTTCAGAGATGTAAAGTTTTTAGTGAGAGGCACAAGCCTTCGAAACCCTGCAAAATCACAAATATCGTAAGATAGACCTGGAAATTTAACAAATAAAGAGCTTATCAGATTTATGTTTATTGGGAGTCGGCTGGTCCAACCGAAGACTTTCCCAGACGCCCAATCTTAAGAAAAATTCCTTGCACACTTAGATCTGGATCTTAGATCAATAGAGATTTAAGAAAACAACATGAGACCTTTGCAGAAAAATCAGAATGTTATTTTATAAACCCAGAAAACTGCATAAGATACCTATATGCAGATTAATCCATGAAGGCCATCAACCATAAAATGCAAGAAACCAAGTAGCAGAGTCTAGAGACAATTCACCACATAGATCTGAGAAGGAACATCCAGATTTGTAACCCCAAAGTCTTTATGCTTTATTCCTCAAAAGTTTACAAGAGCTTCTAAGAGCAAGTGCACGATCTTGAGATCGGATGACTCAAAAATGAGAAAGACCTCTAAATTTATAGGACAAGATCTCTAACGGTTAGTTTGGATGATCCTCGTCAAAATAATCTCAACCGTCCAAAAGATTTAATTATCTTTTAATCCGGAGCGTTGAAATTAAAATTTTGGGGAAAAAACGAATTTATCATTTAATTCAATTTTAATTAACTCAAAAAATATTATTTTTGAGTTAATTACCCCAAAATTTTGACCTTGACTTAACCACCAAGGCCCAAGGGTCCAATATTTCTTAAAATTCTCAATATTCCCTTGGCCTGGGGCTATCAAAATCATTTTCCAAGGACCAACAAATTTTGCCTTTAAAGATTTAATCCTAATTTAGGACCCTAAATTAATTAAATTTCTGGTTTAGGATTTTATTAATTAATTGACCAGAAAATTTAATTAATTGACTAAGAGGGGATTATAATTATTTTTCCAACCTCTTTTACATGAGATAATACATTTACATACATGAAGGGGGAAAACCCATTCGTATAGACCCTCAAATAAATACCCAATTCTGCGACTCAAAACATGATCTAGTAGACCAAGTAGTTGAAACTACTTTTACAAGGACTCGATAGAACACTAGGACTCACTTAGTATGCTGATGATAAAATCCACCCAAGCTTTGGGGTGAGGCTGGAGGGAAAAACTCTGCCGATCACTTTCGTGAATCAGTGAGACAAAAAACCTCCTAAGATAGAGATCATCAACAACATACTAGGCTTACCTACGTTGTTACATACATTGACGGTCTTACTTAGATCATTTACATCATAAAATGCAGAATGGGTTTACATCATTATAAAAACTGTCGATCGGCGATGAAATTTGGATGACACGAGCCTCGAACATGATAAGTCCCATTTGAAAAAATGGGGGTGTACTGCTATGGGGTCATTGAAAAAGTGTGGTCCATGAGATGGAAAAGGTATGGGAACTTCACTTGCAACACATACAATGGGGCAAGTGTCGTTGACTATGTGATTTGTTCACAAAGCTTGATAGAAAGATAGACGAAATTAAGATTGGAGAGAATATTTGGGACTTAAAATCAGACCGTAACCCAATTTATATAAAGTTATCATGGTTAGAAGAAAGGCAATATAGGATAAAAAGCCAATGCTCTTGGAAATCACTATCAAGGGGAAACATTATTCTAACACAAGAAAATTGTACTATCTTCAAGACAATGCTGGAGAGATTTATTCAGAAGGAGAAAACTGGTTTCCAAAGCTTCAACAATCGCGAGTTAACAAATATAATTCAAAGTGCACTTGACAAGTGTAAAAAAGCAAAAAGTGGGAAATCAGAATCAAATTGTTTTTCAGTAATGCTTGGTTTGACGAGGAATGCAAATTGGCAAGGAGAACCTTGAAAAATACACAAGGAGAAGATGAATGTAAAGTTATATAGGTAGATACTAGAAAGGAAAAAACATGAGTTCATGTAAACAAGGCGAGAAGAGTTAATATATCTAGACAAGAATAACCCAATGGTTTTCTGGCAGGAACTTCAACCAAGGATGAAGCAAATCGAAAATAATATTACAGCCAATCAATGGTTTGAATATGCAAGACAACTCTGTGAGAAAGAAACAAAGGCTGAGCCTCCCCCGAGGATCAACACAACTACAAAGCTGTTCACGTTACAGGAGGTGGAGATTGGAATTAAGAAGCTGAAAACAGGAAAGGCAAAGGACTTGGTTGAACTTCAAGCAGAGTATCTAAAATGGGGAATGAACACTCTTGCACCGCACTGTGAAAAATCTACTGCAGTATGATGGTTTACTTCTCCTCAAAAATTAGATTTAGAAAATACCGAAGTAAACACAACTACAGTCTACACATGCAAATCATTTACTGAATACTACGCTCATTCAAACAAAGTGACACATGAATTTTTGGACATAAGTCCTTGGAAAAACCCAAAGCGGGAAAACCGGTGCAGCAGATATGAGGGTTTATTTTATTAAGTAGATTCTGAGTACAGTAAATCTGGGTTCTAGATCTGGAAAACCCGATAGAGAATAAAATAAATTTGCAGCTAACTTGTTGTTCCAAGACCAAATATTTGACTGGACCACACCCTCAAATAGGATTTACAAGACTCAACTCGGATCTGGCCCTAGAAACCCCACCGCTGCCTTTGAAGCCCCAGTGTCAGCCCTGCTAGGCTCTGTTTGCCACTACGCTGCCTAGAGAGGGTCTGCGTAACCCCAGAGAGGGTGACGCAGGCCTTACGCTGGCCCTGGAGACCCTTTGCATAATTCAAAAATCCTTTGGAGCTGCAGCGCTCCCCTTTCCTTGGCCTGTGTAGCAGCTACGCAGATGCTGCTGCTGCTCTCTGCTCCTCTACGTTGTCCTTGTTTGTTGCTCCTCTGCCTCCAACTGACTCTTGGCTCTGGGATCAGATCATCCCCATAGCCAATACTACCCCTCACTGCAAAAAACTCCTTAGGAAATTCTTAGCAAACCCTGCCTTAGAATTCCAGATCAGTCTCTCAGTTCTGCAACTGTGTGTGCGTCTTCAACTGACCTTCAAGCCTTTCTCTTATACTTTTTCATTCATCTCATCAACAGCTGAGATTAAAACATTCATCAACGACTAAGATTAAAAGACTGCTTGATCTGTGTATTTTAGAATATTTCAGCTCATGTGTTAATTAATTCGCTTTATTTATTTAATTTTCCTAAGTTTAGACTTAGAAAATCCATTAAAATAATTAATTATTTGAATAACTTGAACACCAGCTGAAATTTCACAAAACACTTTCTGGGTTTTGGAGATCAAGTGTGTCCTAGCCCCTACACAAAATTTCAGGGCTAGAGCACACCCGATGCTATACCAACTATACAAAATCTCAACACTCCCCCTTAGCACAGAGTGTGCTCTAGCAATGCATCCACACCATGCACTACAAGATCTTGAAGTTGGATTACATTACTGCGATGGCAACTCTTGCCCTCCATCCTTGCCTTTCTTTCTGTCACACTGCCCATGCTGCTTGCCCCGACAACGCCACATACATGCCGCAGCTCCCTCTCAACTCGTTTGCATCATGCGCCGCAAGCGCCATTGCTAGCCGACACCCAGCGCAACTTGGTTGCCGAGAAGTAAGCAAGCGAAGGACAACGCAGTGTGTGAGCACAACCTCTGTGTTCTTTGAAATCCCATCGGCCTCTACTTGCACTATTGCCTCCTTGGCCCCATTCTTGCCTTTGCATTACGGTACTCAACTCTCCCTTCTGCCAACCATCTCTGAGCTCATCCCGCTATCGTCTTAAGGCTCCAGCCAGTATGTGATCCAATAGTAGGGTTGACTAAAGGATCTCGCCACCTTGTTCCATGGTGCTCTACATATCCCGCACCCACCTCTTCTCTCGAGGCACATGAGCACTCATGGCTACATCATCATCAGAACCATCATCCTTTGCTTTTGCAGCGTTGGAATCAGAAGATCCTTTGTCCTTCTTCTTAGGACAAGTGTTGGTGAAGTGTCCAAGATCGCCACAGTTAAAGCACTGGACCTTGGAAAGGTCCCTTTTCTTCTTCCCTTGCTGCTTCCTTTCCTTTGATGCAAGGGCTGCATCATCCTCCTCTTCTTTCTTCACTCTGGCTGATCCGCTTCCACCACTGATATTCTGCTTCTTGGTGATCCTCTTGATCTCCTCTTGGCGGAGGATAGCCCACATGTCTGCCCATGATGGTAATGCTGCCCTTCCCAGAATGCTCTAGACAAACGTTTCCCAATCTTTCGAGATTGCATTTAGGGCTGTCCTCACTGGGAGCCCTTTATCTGGATTTGCGCCCATGGCAATAAACTGATCCCGGATAGTCTGAAGTCTGAAGAGGAATGGATCTATCTCCTCACCCTTCATCATCTGGAACAACCACATCTGATTTTTCAGAAGCATCCTTCGTTGGAAAGAGCCTCCTTGATACATCGTGTCCAAGGCTACCCACATCTCATTTGTTGTATTCTTTTCGGGAATATGAGGTATGACGTGGTCTTTGACTCTGTCCATAATCAAATGCTTAGTCCGCTCTTGATTTTCTTCATACTTCTTTAGAGGATCTGCATCGGTTGATACAACTAGAACTTTTTCTGCATGATCTTTGAGACCATAGTCATCTAGAACTGACAGGATTCTGGCCTTCCAGATAACAAATTTGGACATGTCGTCCAACCTATCCTGATCTCTCAGTCCATATCTCGCCATCTTGCTCAGATCTGTTAGAACAAATACTTCTCACCCTCTTTCTGTTGCAACACTCAACATAAAATGTTGGATCTGGGTTTCTTGGTGATTAGAAACCCTATATAATAGCTGCTCCCTCTGACCACTGATATTCCCCCTGGAAATCTTTCACCCAAACACAATCAGATAGTACTCTCCGATCACCCTCCTGATTGAATCTCAGATCTGTTTGGCTCAGTCTTCCTCCTGCCTTTGTTGACTTAGCTAGGCATGATTCTGCACCAACAGAATCTCCACCACACCAACAACTTTGCTAAATATTTTGAAACCTTTCTTCCGGATGCAATCTTAACTTAAGGCTTCTGCTGTGTAGAATACTGACTGCATCTCACTAATTGGCCCAGTCGTACTCAATCTTCTTTCCAGTGAGCTGCGTAACCCCTATGGGTGACCACCGACCCATACACCAAAAGAAGGCTCTACGTAAGCTGATGGCCTTAATTTGGCGCTACTGGATACTGCATCCTCCTGGCTGTGTTGCCTTCGAGATCTCTGTTGCTTCTCTCCCGCTTTATCTGCCGAAAAAATATTCTTCGGGTGATTGCTGGAGATTCAACTTGATCTGCTATCGCTCTGATACCACGTGAAAATTCTACTGCAGTATCATGGTTTACTTCTCCTACTTGATTTAAATTATACAAGTTATCTTCAGAAATTAGATTCAGAAAATACCAAAGTAAACACAACTACAGTCTACACATGCAGATCATTTACTGAATACTATGCTCATTCAAACAAAGTGACACATGGATTTTTGGACATAAGTTCCCGAGAAAACCCAAAGCGGGAAAACCAGTGCAACAGATATGAGGGTTTATTTTATTAAGTAGATTTTGAGTACAGTGAATCTGGGTTCTAGATCTGGAAAACCTCACAGAGAATAAAATAAATCTGCAGCTAGCTTGTTGTTCCAAGACCAAATATCTGATTGATCCACATCCTCAAATGGGATTTACAAGACTCAGCCCAGATCTGGCCCTAGAAACCCCAGCGCTGCCCCTGAAGCGCTAGCGTCAGCCCTGCTAGGCTCCTGTGTGCCACTGCGCTGCCCAGAGAGGGACTGCGTAACCCTTGAGAGGGTGACGCTGGCCTTAAGCTGGTCCTGGAGACCCTTTGCGTAATTCAAAAACCCCCAAAAACCCTTTGGAGGCTACAACGCTACCCTTTCTTAGCCATAGCACTTGTGTTTTGAGTACAACGCAGCTACTCATGCGGCCCACTCTCTGCCTCCTGCGCTATCCTTGTTTCTTTGCTTCTGCGCACTCTTCACCCAGCATGTGTGGTCGAATCATCCCCTTTCTTCATACTACCCCTCATTACACAGAAAATCTTCTGGAAATTCTTGTAAACCACTCGAATTCTAGATCGATCTTTCGATTCTACAAGTACATGTGTGTGTCTCAGTAGCCCTCCAAGCCTTTCTCTTATACTTTTTCATTCGTCTCATCATGAGGTCAAAACATTCATCATTAATTTGAGATTAAAAGATTGCTTGATCGTGTCTTAGAACATTTCGGCACATGTATTAGGGGAGATTCATCAATTATTTAATTTTCCTAAGTTTAGACTTAGGGAAATCCATTAAATAATTAATTGTCTTCATTATAGAACCATTATGATCAATCAGTTGTTTGCAAAGCTTTTCGGCAGCATGGTAGAAAATAGAATCAGTAAGTGGGCAGAAGTAAAAGAAAAGTGGGCAAAAGGGCAAGCGGATTTTAGGCTGAAGCATTCTACAGTGGATCATGACATCAAGTTGAGACACATTATTGAAAAGGTTTGATGGTGGTTAGTGGAAGAAATTACTTGAGAATCCATTGATCTTATCTGGTCTATTTAAGATTAGCCAGTGGTTTCCTCCAATCCATCATCTCTGTTTCACCTTGCACCTGTCTTTATTGAAGACCTTCTAGGGTGTTTAATTTGCAAGCCCCTTAGAGAGCCATTTGGCTGAGGATCCCTTAATCATCTAACCTCTAAGACTTGCAGGAGAAGCCTTCCTTGTGGGGATAATAGCTCACGACAAAATAGTAGGGGAGAAGCCACTGAGGTGGTAGTGGTGGCTGATTTCTTTGTTGCCCTAGACCTAGAGTGCCTAGTGAGGCTCTGCACTAGGATGCTAGATTTTGCGGTAACAATACTCATTTGATTGTGTGTTGTTCCCTTGGAGTGAATTTTTAGTCTTAAATTTAATTTTTAAGTTAAATCCCTTTTCCTAATACTGGACAATAATTAGCAAGTCTAGAGCATGAGTTGAATGAAATGTTTTCACCTAGTTTAAGCCTGTGTGTTGGAGATGTTAAAAAGAGTTTTGCATACTTGTATACTGATGATTAAGTTCAGGAGTTATTTTGTATGCTGCATGCATTCACCTTGAATAATACCAAAAGCTAGTTTTGAATGATTTCCATAATACATCCAAAATTAAATGGCCCCTAATTTTCAGACTGTTCTTTGTTACAACTGATGATTATACAATTTTTCTTTTTGCTATTACTTATGTGCAAATATCGTAGAATTTTAGACAATATGGGATTCCATAACTTGGTATGTAATTTTGTTGTTGGTAAATTTGTAGTTATTTCCATAAACATGAACAATGCTGTAATTTATTTGATAAATTTTATTATATTAACTCAGGTTGGTGTTCCTGAAAGTGGGATTGAAGATGCTGTTCAGAAGCTGCTAGCACGTGGGTGAGATAGTAGGATTCTGTCGTATAATCTTCAAGTTTGGAATGCAATTTTTTATATGTTACATTTGAAGATCATTCAAAATGTAATTTGCACTGTTATAGCTACAAGGTTGGGATGATGGAACAGATTGAAACAGCACAGGAGGCAAAGGCCAAGAGAGGTTCAACAGCTGTAAGTAACACCAGAAGCTCATTACTGGAATGAGCTTAACTATTTTACCGAGTTAATGTTGCTCTCAAATTTTCAAGCTAGAAGCTATGCACTATAGCCTTTACACAAAAAACCTTTAAACGAATGTAACTTGATAACTATATCCTGTTTACAATGTGGAAAACATAAATGTATTTTACTTTTCTGACATGTTAAGAATGGTTTTGTTGTGCCTAAATCTACATCACATGATGCTTTTTTTAAGATATAATGAAATGTGTCTGATACTCTTATGAGAAATTGTAGATGGGGTAAGCTAATTTTATTAATATCTATGTGTGTGTGTGTATAAGATTAACCAACTAAAAAATACAATCCATTATAGGCAAACTGTTTTAGGGCCAAATAAATTCCTCTAAACTGAGCCACTGAATGAGAGGAGTAGCCAAAACATAAGCCTCAGATAAAGAGAAGTGTCAAAATATTTTTCTGTAGGGAAGCCATTTTAGGTGTTCTTGAAATTCATTTCAATCTTGAAAATATTTGTTTTATTGCCTAATCAGTTAATTTTCTGTGCAGACTGTTAATAGAGAATTAATTAATGTTTTAACACCATCAACGGCCATGGATGGAATCCTACAGCCTGAGGCTGTTCATCTTCTCGCCCTTAAAGAGGTAATTTTATCCCAATTTTTCTACCAGTAGTTTTCCATTATCAACTTGTTGAAATAATTCAATTTTATTTTGCTTTCAAATGGGCAATCTGTGATGCCTTTTATCGTTTAACATATTTCATTGTTTGTAAATAATTTGAGAAAATGCATATTTTGTATTTGCATGGGATAAAGCTACGATCTTCCATTTTAATCTCTGAATTTCAAGTTAAATTTTATATTTACTGTTATGTAATTGAAGAAGAGAAACTGTGGAAAGATATTTTCTTTCAGGTTCAACCAAAACTGCCTATTACATGCTGAACACCTTTTTTTTAGCAAATCAAAATGGGACGGTTAAAGTTGACTGTCTTCGGCTGAACTTGTAACCTGCAACAATCAGCTAGATCTGAATATATACGCACCAAGAAACAATTAAACCCTCACAGATCTTAAAAAAAAAAAAATTTACAAATTTACAACTAATTTACAATTTAAAACCCTCATGGTCAGATCTGAATCCGTTTAGCACAATTTTCAGAAGTTTAAAATTTTTAGTGAGAGGCACAAGCCTTCGAAACCCTGCAAAATCACAAATATCGTAAGATAGACCTGGAATTTAACAAATAAAGAGCTTATCAGATTTATGCTTATTGAGAGTCGGCTGGTCCAACCGAAGACTTCCCCAGACGCCCAATTTTTAAAAAAAAATTCCCTGCACACTTAGATCCAGACCTTAGATTGATAGAGATTTAAGAAAACAACATGAGACCCTTAGAAAAATCAGAATGTTATTTTATAAACCCAGAAAACTGCATAAGATACCTATATGCAGATTAATCCATGAAGGCCATCAACCATAAGATACAAGAAACAAAGTAGCAGAGTTTAGAGACAATTCACCACATAGATCTGAGAAGGAACATCCAGATTTGTAACCCCAAAGTCTTTAGCTTTATTCCTCAAAAAGTTTACAAGAGCTTCTAAGAGCAAGTGCACGATTCTGAGATCGGATCACTCAAAAATGAGAAAGACCTCTAAATTTATAGGACAAGATCTTTAACGGCTAGTTTGGATGATCCTCGTCAAAATAATCTCAACTGTCCAAAAGATTTAATTATCTTTTAATCCGGAGCGTTGAAATTAAAATTTTGGGGAAAAAACGAATTTATCACTTAATTCAATTTTAATTAACTCAAAAATATTATTTTTGAGTTAATTACCCAAAATTTTGACCTTGACTTAACCACCAAGGCCCAAGGGTCCAATATTTCTTAAAATTCTCAATATTCCCTTGGCCTGGGGCTGTCAAAATCATTTTCCAAGGACCCACAAATTTTGCCTTTAAAGATTTAATCTTAATTTAGGACCCTAAATTAATTAAATTTCTGGTTTAGGATTTTATTAATTAATTGACCAGAAAATTTAATTAATTGACTAAGAGGGGATTATAATTATTTTTCCAACCCTCTTTTACATGAGATAATACATTTACATACATGAAGGGGGAAAACCCATTTGTATAGACCCTTAAATAAATACCCAGTTCTGCGACTCAACATATGATCTAGTAGACCAAGTAGTTCAAACTACTTTTACAAGGACTCGATAGAACACTAGGACTCACTTAGCATGTTGATGACAAAATCCACCCTAGCTTTGGGGTGAGGCTGGAGGGAAAAACTCTGCCGATCACTTTCGTGAATCAGTGAGACAAAAAACCTCCAGGATAGAGATCATCAACAATATACTAGGCTTACCTAGGCTATTACATACACTGACGGTCTTACTTAGATCATTTACATCATAACAATGCAGAATGGGTTTACATCATTTATAACAATGTCAACTGTCGATGAAATCTGGATGATGGAATCTGAATGGCGCAACCACGTCGAACATGACGAATCCCATTTGAAAAAATGGGGGTGTACTGCTATGGGGTAGTTGACGAAGTGTAGATCTACACTAGACTCTCTAACTAGCTAATGCTGAGCCATTACTCTTCAGTATTAACACTCTCTCTGCAGATAGGCATGCCCACATTCTACATCAATTCCTCCTGGTTTAGAGGGAAAGTGCCTGTGCTTTTCTCTCAGTTTAAGAGAATCAATGATTTTATGTTAACTTGGGGCGTGTTGCCATAGAAGAGACCTCTTTAGACCTTTTAAGTAACCTGTGTAGTGGTGTACAAGAAAGGGAAAAAATGCCCTGTTGCCACACAATCTAGCAGGGGTCCTAGGAGGGGTACCTAAGGGACAACTACTAGACCAAATGACAACAATGGGACAAAGAGCTACTATCACCTTAGTTAGTGTCCCTTGCTCTTTATGACTTTCACCGATGGGAGGAGTCCTGATATGAAGCAAATCATTCGAAATGATTCGATCAATGACAAGGTAAGAAGTGATTTCCAAGGCCCATTCAAGGAGAGGCTCAATTTAGGGTTCAATGCTTCAAGAGGAGCTAAGGGCTCTCCAAGAAAGACCTATGAGGAAGACCTAGACCTAGGGTTAGGGAAATCTCAATAATAAAGGTTATGCCTAGGATCAAGACTTCCATGGTGCGGGAAGAGTTCTGTAGAGGCTTTGTAGGACGACTCTTTTTCAAAATAGGGTTTTCACTCCACTAGAGAGACCTAGAAAGAAATCCAAGCGAGACCTAGGGTTTTTGAGTAATCGTGGGAGGAAATCCTCCAATATGATCACTAGATCAAGATTAGGATAAGAAAGGGTCAAGAATGATTAATTTTTCTTGAACTCTGTTACCCACCACTAGTGGATGACCCCATAGGAGACATTTTCTCCTAGGTTTGTCTTTAGCTGGCAGCTAACAACCCCTTGACAACCACCAGTGTAGCTGATGTTGTGTCAGATGTTTCCGCTTCCTGAGCCAGTCATATTTCCCCTCGTCCATCTGTTGAGATTGTATGTTTGACGGTGGGCCATTTGATCCTAAAGGTATGGTTTTCATTATGCAATTGGGTATTTATGCTTATATTTCTTGGGCACACTTGGATATGGATTATTGGGTGACTTTGTAGGAGGAAGGGTTTTGACTATGGTCTTGTTCCCTTACCATAATTGGGGGGTTAATCCTCAACCCTAGTCCTTGTGAAAATTCGTATTACACAAAATCCTACTGAAACAACTGATGGAAAATCTTCTATTTGTTATTTTACTTAACTAATTATTTACTATGTTCTACAAGAAAATATCGAAATCCATTCACTACAGCCTACACAATTAAATTGCGGAAGAAATACAAGTGTGGAAACAAATCTGAACACACATAGATCACACAACCATCCGACACAATTGTTTTTGGACTAATGTCCTCGGAAAAACCCAATATGGGAAAACCAATGCAACAGATCTGAGGGTTTATGTTATTATGCTGTACAAATCTATGATTGACGAGACTGTCAAATCATATAGAGAAACTGGCAGAAGAGGTCTCATGAGACAAACCTCACTCCTCCACGGGAAGCTGGCACTGATCTGCACCAAGGATGGACTGCCCTGCGCTGCCTCTGCGCAGTGACTGCGTCACAACTGCGGTTGCCCTTCTGCGTCTGCGCTGGTCTCACTGCTGGTTGGAAACTGAAGCCTTCTGGCCTCCAGAAAGCCTCTCCGGGATCTGACTCAGGCTCTGTGTTGTCTCCTCAATAGGAAAATGTCTTTCCCTCTTGCTCTACGTAGTCACTGCGTAAGCACTACGTCACTGGCTCTTTGCGCTGATGCTGTGGCTCTATCTGTCTCTGCTGCTAAGTACTCTCTGGCTCAGGAAACCTTTCAACCGGTATTACTGCCCCTCACTGCAATAGGGAATCACTTAGATCTGATTTTTGTCCGACCACTTGCTCCGTCAAAAAAATTCGATCTCTAGATTCTCTGTATCTCCACGAATCTAAGAAACCGGATTCGTGGATATAGGGCCACGTGTCCCGAATCCGACACGACACGTACAGATTCGAATCCAAAAACCTGTATTCGATCTTGTCCGTACAGGACACGTCGAATCCCGATCATGTCCTGTACAAACATGATCAAATCCGATTTTGTTGGACACGAAAAGCGCGAAAGTCCGTCTGGTGAGTTATAAAAAAGGATTTTGCCTCATTGTTTCTCACCATTGTTTGTGTGGGATTTGAGCATAGAGCAAGGATTAGCAAGGAGCAAGGGAGTGTTTTCAAAGAGATTCGAGCAACCGGTAAGTGCACTGTCTCTCTATGTTTTTGCATTTAGTTTGCTATTAGTGTTTGCATGTGCATATGTTTTACATATTTTGTCATTTTTGTTTATTTTTTACAGTATTCATGGCTTAATCAAGGGCAGCAAGGCAGGGGCAAAGAAAGGGGAAGAATGTCCCCATTGGAGATGCCCCTTCCGTCCCTATTTCATCAGGGTCTGCAAGTATTCCATCTATTGGAAGTGGGGCTACAACAACAACTTCAAATGTTCAGGGAAAACAAACTCAAGACCCCAAATACCCATTGTGGAAATATGTGACTAGAGAGGCAGGGCCAGGCAGCAAGGCGAAGGGAGGAGGCAATGTTGCATGGAAATGCAGTTTTTTCCACAGCCATTTCATGAGCACATATTACCGTGTGAAAGCTCATTTGTTGGCTTTGCCAAGTTGTGGCATTTTAGCTTGTACACAGGTGCCATTAGCAAGGAGGAAAGAATTGGAGAAAGAGGGATTTGTTGGTGCGACAAATGTGGCATCAAAATCAAAAAAAAAAAAAAATGATGACCCCCTTCCATTCTTGAGGAAAAGCAGCAACAAGTTCCCTTTTGAGAGTTTTAGTGGGGGACAAGCATAAAAAGAAAGGCAACTGCACTTGGTCCAATGGACAAGATTTTCCGAAAAGAGAAGAGGGAAGAGCTTGATCTCACCATTGCATTTTTTTTTCTATCAGAATCTCGTATCCTTTAATGTTGCACAATCACCTCTATTTATTGAGATGTGTCGAGCTCTAAGTCAAGGGGCTCCATCAGGGTATGTGCCTCCTGGGTCAGAGAAGCTTAGAACCACATTGTTGACAAAGGCAAAGAAAGAGGTGGACAAAATGCTTGAGCCTATTAAATTAGCATGGCCAACATCTGGGGTTAGCATTGTTTCTGATGGATGGGCAGATCCAGCACGACACCCACTCATCAACTTCATGATGTCATCCTTGAATGGTCCAGTTTTCTTGAAATCAGTGGATGCACTTGGACAGTACAAGGATGCACAATATATGGGTGAGTTATTTATTAAAATTATTGAAGATGTAGGTGTCGATTCATGTGTGAAAATCATTATAGATAATGCACTTGTTTGCAAGGCTGCTGGCATGATTGTGGAAGCAAAATATCCACAAATATTTTGGACACCTTGCATTGTCCATTCATTGAACTTAGCACTGAAATCTATTGCCTCTGATGTGCTTTGGATTGGAAGCATTATTGAGGATGCACGACATATGCGCAACTTTGTACAAAATCATACAAATGCCTTCACTATCTACAAGGAGTACACCAATCTATCATTGTTGAAGTTTGCAGATACACGGTTTCCCTCTTCATTCATCATGTTGAAGAGGTTGAGGGAGGTCAAGACTGCTGTTGGGGCCATGGTTATTTCAGAGTTTTGGTCTTTTTGGAGAAAGATGGATCAAACAGCCTCAAAGAAAGTGAAGGACACAGTGTTTTATGATGTCTGGTGGGAGAAGGTAGATCTACTTATTCAAATCATGGACCCTATCATTTCCTTGCTTCGATTTGCAGATACAGACCAACCCATCCTAGGAGAGGTTTATGAGGGATAGGATTCCATGATTGAGTTTGTGAGGAACAATGTTTTACATAGTCAGTGTCCAGAGTATGAGACATCACCAGAGGCCTTCTTCACCAGCATACAGGATATTCTTGTTAGTAGATGGGACAAGAATTGCACACCTTTACATTGTTTGGCTCACTCCTTGAACCCAAAATACTACAACCATGAGAGGTTGAATGATATACCTTCCCACAGATTCCCTCCTCACATGGATGGTGAAATCTCACAGGGGAGGAAAGATGCATTCAGGAGGATTTTTCAAGATAGGGCATCCCTTGATGAGGTGGAGGATGCCTTTGCAGAGTTTTCCACCGGCACTGGGCGATATGCAGGTTATGATATGATTCAAGACACGGGGGGTAAGAAGCCCTATTCTTGGTGGGAAACTCATGGGGCAACAAGCCCTCCTCTACAACAGTTATCCATGAGGCTCCTCTCTCAGGTGACATCATCCTCTTGTTGCGAGAGGAATTGGAGCACATATGGGAATTTGTATAGTGTGAAGACGAGTAGGCTTGAGCAATCCAGGGCAGAGACAATGGTGTATGTGCACACCAACGTTCATCTCATCTACAGGCAGAAGGAGGATTGGTTGAAGGGAAAGACAAAGATGTGGGATGTCTTTCTTGATGATATGGGTCTGGACAACAGTGTTGAGTTGGCATTGGCCAACTTGGATCTCAATGAGCCAGTGCTAGAGCCTGTCACATTTGATGATGGCGATACAGTAGAGGGGTCATCCTCCACACCAGCAGATGCAAAGATGACATTGGATACAGAGGAGGAGGATGCAGCAGAGGAGAGAAATGGTGAGCATGGTGATTAGGATGAGGAAAATGATGCTGATTATGACGAGGATTGATGAGTCATGAGTCATGAGCATTGAGCTACCTACTGAGGCATTGCATTGACTCATTGAGGCTTGTAGTTGTTTTGTATTTTCTATTTCTATTTTCCATTGGCAGTGTACTACCTAGAGCATAGAGGCTAGTACTTATGTAACACTGTACACATTTTGATTTTGATTACTTAATGAGAAAACTTCAATTTCTTGTCTTTCTCCTATTGGATCACTGATGAATATGTCTATTACTTTGTAATATGTATGATTATATGATGTATCAATGTATCATGTATCTTAAATCTTTGTAAAACTTACATCTAGATGAAGATGTATGTTTGAATCAATGAATTTGTATGAATTTGTGAAAGAAATATCTAATTTTTAATATATATATATATATATATATATATATATATATATATATATTATTTTTTAAGTAAAATAATATATAATGTGTCCGGACGGGTCCTGTTCTAGGGGGTCACCATGTTCGAATCTGAAACTCGAATCCGCGTGTCCATCGTGTCTCATGTCCTCGTGTCAGGTGACTTAGCCACAAATGTGTTTTCAAATGACCTTTCAAGTCCTCCTTATAGTCTTCTCGTTGAGGATTCAACGGCCCAGATTAGATCTCTAATCAACGGCTAAGATTAACTTTTGACTTGATTTGTCTATTCTGTGAAAATTCGTAGATCTGACAATCTAAGGAATCCTACTACATCAACTGAATGTACTTCTCCTATTAAGTAAATTACGTTTACATAATTAATTCATATCTGAATTATTGAAGTAACTACTGAAGCAACCTACACTGAATAAAATATGATTCTGAAACAAGGAAACTGAGCAAGAAATCAAACACACATAGGACACAATTATTTTTGGACTAAGTCCTCGGAAAAACCCAATGCAGGAAAACTGATGCAGCAGATCTGAGGGTTTGTATTATTAAGCAGTAGCAAATCGTTAATACATCTCTAAATACCTCAAGGGTTATTCAGTTACAAAGAGAAATACTGACAGAAAGAAACTGAGTTTCACCTCACACAATCACTTGAAAATCCTGTTGATCCGATCATTGTAAAAGCTGCCTCTGGAGGTCTTTGCGTAGGCCCTGCGTCACCTCCTCTAGGCACTGTTTCACCGCAACAACAAATCGATTTGACTCCCAGAATCACAGATCTGGGCTTCCCGGTCTCACACCTCGACTTTCGACTTCTGGATCTGATTCGAAAGTTGAATCTCAGACTTCCTTTGAACCTATGTGCAGCCTCTGCGTAGCTCTGACTAGCTCTGTGCAGCCTCTGTGTCACCCTGACTGCCTCTGCGCTGGGTCTGTTGGACGTCTTCCGGCCTCTCCACAATTGATTCTCTGGTTGAGAAAATCTTTCTCTCTAGATGGTACTCTGCCCCTCATTGCACTAAATCACTTAGATCCGATCTTCGTTTGAGCACTGCTCCGTCAGAAGAATTCGATCTCAAGATTCACTCTGTGTGTGTCTTTCCGAAAGACCCTCAAACCTTCCTTTATAGTCTTCTCGTTGAGAAATCAAAGATCGAGATTAGATCTCTAATTAACGGCTAATATTATAATATGAATTGATCTCTTCCTTTTCTAGATTATTCTCACTCTGTTTTATTAATGTCCTTTAGTTTAAACTTAGGGTCTCCATTAAAATAATCAATTATTTTAATAAAACATTAACCGAGTGGAATTTTCGTAAACAGTTTCTGGGTTCTTTGGAATACTTGTGTCTAAGCCTCTCCACAAAATTTGGGGCTTAGAGCACTTTCCGATGCTACAGAATTCAACCTATTCAAGATCATTCTCACTCATATTCTATTAATACACTTTAATTATTTTATTTTCCTAAGTTTTGAATTACGGTACTGTCAGAGTGTATTGCAATTGTACAGCTCCCCGCTGGACATAGTCTCTGATGAAATGACACCTGATGTCAATGTGCTTTGACCGATCATGAAAGACAGGATTTTCAGAGAGCTTGATGTAACTCTGATTATCACATAGAATGTTGGTCGCTTCCATCTTTTCCTTGAGTAGATTCACAAGCAACTTCCTAAGCCATATGGCCTTGCACAAAGCAGTGCTTGTAGCCATATATTCTGCCTTAGTTGAGCTCAGAGCCATGGACTTCTATTTCCTGCTGCACTAGGAGATCATTCCTGATCCAACATTGAAACATACCCACTGGTACTTTTCCGATCTACTGGGCTCCCAGCCCAATCTGCGTAAGTGAACCCACTCAATCTGATGTCATTGCCTCAAGTGTATCTCAATCCAAGCTCGACTGTTCCTTGTAGATATCTGAGAACATGCTTGGTTGCTGCCCAATGTGACCTCCTTGGTTCCACCATGAAGTGACTGAGGGTTTGACAGCATAACAAATGTCTGGCCTAGTGTTGAATAGAGACACCAGGGACCCTATGAGCTGCCTATACAAGGTAGGATCAGCCTCACCACTTCGGAAGTATCAATCTTCTTCTAGTTGGTGATCATTGGTGTAGCCATGGGTCTACAGTCATCCATCTTGAACCTCTTCAAGATTTCTGTAGCATATCTCCCTTGACCAAGGAAGATCTCACCCTTCTGCTACCAAACTTTCAACCCCATAAAATAATGCATCAGCCCAGATCCTTCATGTCGAATTTTGCAGCTAAATTCTCCTTCTAGTCCTTGATGAGCCTAGATGATCCTGTTAGGAATAGATCTTCTACGCACAACACCAGTATCAGAGGCTCATCCCCTACTCTCAGATAGTAGAGATTGGGATCTACGTCACTCTTGACGAATCCCATCTTCTGCAAGTAGCTATCAATTCGACCATACCAAGCTCTAGGGGCTTGCTTAAGTCCATACAAGGATTTATTAAGCCTACACACATGAGTCTTCTGCTCATGCATCTCAAAGCCCTCTAGTTGTTCAATATATACTTCTTCTTCTATCACCCCATTCAAGAACGCAGTCTTGACATCCATCTGGTGAATCTCCCATCCCATCTGCGCATCAAGGGATATTACAGATCTAATAGAAGTATATTTGGAAACTGGGGCGAAGGTCTCTTCATAGTCTATCCCTTCCTTTTGAGCATACTCCTTTGCCAAAAACCTAGCTTTGAATATTTTTACGCTACCATTTGCAGCATATTTGATCTTGTAGGTCCATCTCGAACCCACAACTGATATGTTATGAGGCCTAGGAACTACCTCCCAGATATCATTTGTCATGATGGAACTGTACTCTTCCACCATTGCATCAACCCATAGTTGATGTTGAGCTGCCTCTTGAAAAATAGAGGGTTCCCCAACTTGGGCTACCAAGGCTTGGTACTTGTCTAGTTGCTTACGTTGCCTCTTCTCATTTTTGGGGGCCCTGACAAACTCCTCTGCATCCTTCAAAATTTATTGTCCTACCATTGGTAGTGGGTGGCTCTACCTGCTGCCCCTCCTGTAAATCTTTTGGAGATGAATCCCTTGGATCTTTCTGCCTTGGAGAAGCACTCGGGTTTACCTCAGCTGGTCGTAGAGGTTGGACCAGTGGGTCATCCTCAGACTGCGTTGCTGAAGGCATCTCTCGGGACTTTCGGAAAGCTCTTTCCTCCATGAAGTTTACATCTTGTTGCACTACAACCTTCTTGTTGCCAGGAATGTAGATTCTGTAAGCATTAGCATTTTCACTATATCCCACCAAATACCCCTTTTCAGCAGTCCTATCCAATTTCTTCCTCTTTTCTTCGGGTACATGGCAGTATGCCACACTACGAAAGATTCTGAAGTGGCTTACCTTTAGCTTCCTCCCAGTAAAGACACTTTGTGGAGTGATCTTACGGTTTACCCAATGCATTATGAGGAACTCTGTTCTAAACATATACAGCTGTGTTACAAGATTCAACCCACATAAATTTGGGCATGTCTTGATCATACAACATTGCTCTTGCAGCCTCCGCAATAGTTCTATTCTTCCTTTCTGCAACTTCATTCTACTCCATATTATATGGAGAAATCCACTCTCTTCTATTGCCTTCCCTCGCACAAAATTCTGTGAAGTCCTTATCAATGTATTCTCCACCATTATCTGATCTCAGAACCTTTATCCGCTTTCTTGTCAGATTCTCAACCAGAGATTTAAACTCCTTAAATCGGTCTAAGACTTTGTATTTGGTCTTCAGAAAGTAGATCCAGGTTTTCCTGGAATGGTCATCAATGAAGGTGACGAAATACTCGACACCACTAAGAGCTCTAGTGGACATTAGTCTGCAGATGTCTGAGTGTATCAATCCTTACGCACTCTTAGCCCTATTACTCCTTCCAGGGTAGGCTGCCTTAGCATACTTCCCTAGTACGCACCCTCTGCAAACGTTATCTCGTTTGGTGCTCAGATCTGGAACTCCTGTGATGGTCTTCTTGAGAATTATCAAAGCCCCATGCTGTAAGTGCCCCATTCTCCTGTGCCAAAGCTCATTCAAATCCTTCTCTTCACAGCTGCCTATTAGTGCCATTGGAGATTCGAGCTGTAACTTATACAGTTTATTGCTCCTGACTCCGATTTGTGCCTTCTTCTTCCAACTCGGATGTTTGACATATACTCTTTTGCCAATGAAGTAGACGTCATAGACCTTGTTTTGTAGCTGAGACACTGAGAGTAAGTTCATCCCCAAACCAGGAACATGCAGCACATTGGTGTCCCGAACCTTATTTCCAGCTTCAGTTTGAAATATTATGGTACCTCTCCCAACAGGGGTACACTTTGCCTTATTTCCCATGGTGATCTGGAAATTCATTTGCTCTTCTTGGTAGCTTGAGAAGCATTCTTGTACTCCCGTCATATGTGCAGAAGCTCCACTACCAATATACCAGACTTCAAGAGAAGCAGAGCTTGATACGCAAGAAAATAATTCTTCCAGTCTGGATAGTGAAATTTTCAGATTTGAAAATTATTACTGCAGTGATTGATTTATTTTGCCTAATTATTAGATAAGATATTTACAGATGCGTCAGTAAATTTTGAAATAAACACAGCTGCAGTACTTCACTCTAATCAAAAGCAGAAGAGCGTAAATAACACATATAGCACAATA
Source organism: Pinus albicaulis (assembly GCA_034641835.2). Lineage (NCBI taxonomy): Eukaryota > Viridiplantae > Streptophyta > Pinopsida > Pinales > Pinaceae > Pinus > Pinus albicaulis. The sequence continues at coordinate 1,154,473,884 of CM076580.1, read as the reverse complement.
GAAACAACCATATGAACACAGTTATTTTTGGACAATTGTCCCCGGAAAAATCCAATGTGGGAAAATCGGTGCAGCAGATGAGAGTTTGTATTTATCTTCAACAATGAAAAGATCTTTTGCAGAAGCCTTGGTGAGAAAAATAAAATAGCATACGCCTGGTATGAATTTTCCGGACACTCCGGAAGTATTCCCGACACACGGGATGTCCTCCTACACAATCTGTGTCCTCCTGCGTAGCTTCTCTGTGCAATCCCTTCCTGGACTGCGTAATTCTGTGTGGAGGGCATAATGCTGCTGCTCGTCACTGCCTTCCCTTCACCCTTTTGCCTTTTCCTTCTTTGTCTGCTGACTTCTCCCTCCTCCTTCTGCCTTTGCAATCTCGCCTCTACAAACTCACCCACTGAAATTGAATTCTCTTACTTCAGAATCGATTTTTTTCGGGTATTGAGAATGTGCTCGACTTGATTTCCAAATGACCCTCAAGCCTCTTCTTATAATCTTCTCGCTAATGAATCAACGACCAAGATTACATCTTTAATCACTGGCTCAGATTAAAAGATGACTTGACCTCCGTTTTCTAGAAGATTCACACTCTGCTTTATTAATATCCTTTAATTATTTAATTTCCCTAAGTTTAGACTTAGGGTCCACATTAAAATAATTAATTATTTTAATAAAGCAAGATCCGAGTGGAATTTTCAGAAATGATTTCTGGATTCTCTAGATAACTGATGTCCAAGCCTCTCCACCAAATTTGAGACTAGGAACACTTCCCGATGATATAAAATCAACACTCCCTCTTAGCGAGGAAAGTGTTCAAGCAAGTTACCAACTGTACTGCTCAGATTCTAGAACATTTGCTGCACTATTGATGTCTTGGTTGCTGCCCCTCATCTCTGCACTGCTGCCCTCTGTATTGCTGCCTGTGACACTATCTCTGCCACTGGCTCATCCGTACTGCAGCTCCCTCTAACTCTATAGACTACCAGTTCCTCTAATGGAAGGGGTTCTCAACCATCCCCATCTTCTCTCTGAAGTAAGTGAACTTAATCTTACTCAGAGCCTTGGTGAGGATATCTACCACCTGCTCCCCTATAGGAGTGTACCTCAACTGCACTAATCCCCGTTGGACGCAGTCCCTGATGACGTGGCATCGAATCTCAATGTGTTTCAACTGATCATGAAACACAGGATTCTCAGAGAGCTTGATGCAACTTTGATTATCACACATAATCCCAGTCGGTTCCATCCTCTTCTTGAGTAGGTTCAAGAGTAATTTACAAAGCCATATGGCCTCGCACGAAGCTGTGCTTGCTGCCATATACTCTGCCTCGGCTGAACTTAGTGCGACAGACTTCTGTTTCCTACTGCACTAGGAGGTCATTCCTGATCTAAGACGGAAACAATACCCACTGGTACTTTTTCGATCCACCGTGCTTCCAGCCCAATCTGCATCTGTAAACCCACTCAACTGGACCTCATTGCCCTTGGTGTACTTCAATCCATACTTGACTATCCCCTTCAGATATCTGAGAACATGTTTGGCTGCTGCCCAATGAGCCATCCTTGGTTCCACCATGAACTGACTAAGGGTATTCACTGCATAACAGATGTCTGTTCTAATATTGACTAGATACATCAATGATCTGATGAGATGCCTATACAAGGTGGGATCAGCCTCATCATCCTCTGTTGTGTCTATCTTCTTCTAGTTTGTAATCATTGGTGTGGCCATGGGTCCACAGTCTTCCATCTGAAATCTCTTCAGATGTTCTGTAGTGTATCTTCCTTGCCCCAGGAAGATTTCTCCCTTCTGCTGCCAGACCTCCAAACCGAGAAAATAGTGCATCTTCCCCAGATCCTTCATGTCGAATTCAATAGCCAGATTCTCCTTGCAGTCCTTGATGAGCTTAGATGATCCAGTAAGAAATAAATCATCTACATATAATACCAGGATTAACGACTCACCCCCTACTCTCAAGTAATAGAGATTGGGATCTGCATCACTCTTGACAAAACCCATCTTCTGCAAATAGCTATCGATTCGCCCATACCATGCTCTGGGGGCTTGTTTTAGATTGTACAAGGCTTTCTTAAGCCTGCAAACATGAGTCTTCTGCTCATGTGTCTCGAAGCTCTTTGCTTGTTCTATGTACACTTCCTCCTCTATCACCCCGTTCAAGAATGCTGTCTTGACATCCATCTGGTGAATCTCCCATCCCATCTGCACTGCTAGAGAGATGAGGGATCTGATAGAAGTGTAGCGAGCTACATGGGTGAAGGTTGCCTCATAATCGATCCCTTCCTTTTGTGCATACCCCTTAGCCACAAATCTGGCCTTGAACTTCTCTATGTTGCCGTCTGCAACATACTTGATTTGTAGATCCACCTTGATCCTACAACTGATCTGTCCTATGGTCTAGGGACTACTTCCTAGACATCGTTTGTCACAATGGAGCTATACTCCTCCACCATGGCATCCACCCACACCTGATGCTGAGATGCCTCTTGAAAGTTAGAGGGTTCTCCAACCTGAGCTACCAGGGCCTGGTATCTGTCAAGTTGCCTCCGTACCCTCTTCCTGTCTCTAAGGGCTCCAACAAATTCTTCTGCATCCTTCAGAATTTTTTGGAGTTCTCTGCTTGGTCTTCCACTGGTGGTGGGTGGTCTTACCTGCTCTCTTGCCTGCTCTTCTTTGGAGGAACTCTCCTCAGAATCCTTGTACCGTGGAGAGGCACTTGACCCATCCTCTGTAGGCCGTTGAGGCTGTCTAGTGGATCCTCCTCAATCTGCGTATCTGTAGCCATTTCCTGGGATTTCCTGAAGGCTCTCTCCTCGATGAATTTCACGTCCCGCCTTACTACGATCTTCCTATTTTCTAGAATATAGATGCGATATGCCTTCGAATTTTCACTATAGCCCATAAGATAACCCTTTTCCGCAGTCTGATCCAACTTCTTCCTCTTCTCATCTGGAACGGGACAATACACCATGCTGCCAAATATCCTAATATGGCTCACCTCTGGCTTGCTGCCTGTGAACACACTCTCAGGAGTTACCTTCCCCAATGCTCTATGGGGTACTATGTTCTGCACATACATAGATGTATTGCAGGCTTCTGCCCACAAAAATTTGGGCATATCTTGGTCGTATAGCATTGCCCTTGCAACTTCTACAATGGTCCGGTTCTTCCTTTCTGCAACTCCATTATGCTCTGGATTGTATGGAGCTGTCCATTCTCTCTTGATGCCTTCCTTTGCACAGAAACTGGTGAAGTATTTATCGATATACTCTCCACCATTATCTGACTGCAACTTCTTGATCTTCTTTCCTATTGAATTTTCTACCAACGCTTTGAATTCTTTGAAATGTTCAAAGATTTCATCTTTGGTTTTGAGAAAGTAGATCCAAGTCTTTTTGGAATGATCATCAATAAAGGTAGCAAAATACTTTCTACCACTGAGAGCAGTTGTGGACATTGGACCGAAAATATCTGAGTGTATCAACTCCAATACGCTCTTGGCCCTGCTGCTGCTTCTTGAAAATGCTACTTTAGCATACTTCCCTAGTACGCATCCCCTGCAGACTTCATATCTCCTTGTGCTGAGTTTTGCAGCTCCTATGACAGTCTTCTTGAGAATATTCAAGGCTCCATGATGTAGATGACCCATCCTTCTGTTCCATAATTCATTTAGATCTCTTTCGTCCGTACTGCCAATCAGAGCTATTGGGGATTCAAGCTGGAGCTTATATAGTTTATGGCTCCTCACTCCGATTTGTGCCTTCTTTTTCCAGCTAGGATGTTTGACATAAACTTTGTTTCCAATAAAGTATACGTCATAACCCTTGTTCTGGGGCTGAGACACTGAGAGCAAATTCATTCCCAACCCTGGTACATGCAGAACGTTTGTGGCCCGAATCTTGTTGGCATGTTCTATCTGAAATATTATGGTAGCTCTTCCAACGGGGGTACACTTGGCCTTGTTTCCCATCATAATCTGGAAATTCATTTGTTCTTCTCCCGTCATATGAGCAGATGCTCCACTGTCAATATACCAAACACTTGGAGGAGCTGTGCTTGACACACAAGCGAGATCCTCCTCTAGTCTGGATGCTAGCACAGTCATGTCATGTTTCCTCTGCGTTTCTAAGTGCTCTAGAGGACTGCGTGAACCCTTCCGAATGTCTGATCTTTGGTCCATAGCAAATCCACCCTTTCTGTCTTTAGCCTTTTTGCTCTGATACCATGTGAAATTTTACTGCAGTGATTGATTTATTTCACCTACTTATTAGATAAGATATTTATAGATGCTTCAATAAATTTTGAAATAAACACAGCTGCAGTACTTCACTCTAATCAAAAGCATAAGAACAGAAATAACCATATAGCACAGTAGAAACAACCATATGAACACAGTTATTTTTGGACAATTGTCCTCGGAAAAACCCAATGTGGGAAACCAGTGCAGCAGATGAGGGTTTGTATTTATCTTCAGCAATGAAAATATCTTTTACAAAAGTCTTGGTGAGCAAAATAAAATAGCATACACCTGGTATGAATTTTCTGGACACTCCGAAAGTATTTCCGACATATGGGATGTCCTCTTACACCCTCTGCGTAGCTTCTCTGCGCAGTCCCTTCCTGGACTGTGTAATTCTGCGTGGAGGGCTTAATGTTGCTGCTCAGCACTGCCTTCCCTTCATGCTTCTGCCTTCTGCTTCTCTGTCTGCTGACTTCTCCCTCCTTCTGCCTCTGCAATCCCACCTCTACCAACTCACCCACTGAAATCGAATTCTCTTACTTCAGAATCTATTTCCTTCAGGTACTGAGAATGTGCCCGGCTTGATTTCCAAATGACCCTCAAGCCTCTTCTTATAATCTTCTCGCTGATGAATCAACGACCAAGATTACATCTTTAATCTATGGCTCAGATTAAAAGATGACTTGATCTCCATTTCTAGAAGATTCACACTCTGCTTTTTTTTTTTTTTTCACAAGATCGGTTGCTGATTGATATTCAAAAGAAAAAGAGAGGGAGACGGATCTCCAGTTTTACAAAATGGCGTTGGTAATGGGAGGACCAACAGTAGATGCAGTTGGTGTCAATTTCTACTTTACAATTTGCTTCCTTCGTTGTGAAAAAGAAGGAGACAGTATAAACTCTAACAAACTGCAGTAAAATATAACAGATTTTACATTTCATATTTTAATTTTACAGGTGTATCGCATTTGCCGCCCATTGAGATGGTAATAGTGCCACTCGACTAATTCAAAAGGTATGTTGTTTGACGGTCTTTGACAGGTCTTCAAGACAGCCTGTGAAGTTGACAGGGACGAAAACATGGCCGCAAGAAGACAAACTCTGGGGCAGAGAAACTCTGTCTGGGCAAGCAGATAAGCAGAATTCATGGAGCAATGTCTGAATTGCGACTGAAGTCGATAGATAGTGGTTGGGAAGAGATCAACTGGAATATGTAGACATTCGTTTGAGCACGAGAGGTTGAATACACAGAGGGCGCAGAGCTTAATGAATTTTGAAGGGGCGATCCATAGAGAGTTAGATTTTGATGCTAATAAGGTTACATCTGTGGGGATCAACGCCATTGGACGGAAGGCAGAAATTTGAGTCTTTGCAGAGAAGCTGGGCAAAGGGCTTCGGAGACCACGAGCAGTAATCTGCTGTGGGGCAGATCTGCTGAGAGAAAAAAACCTGATCATGGCAAGAAAAAATATTGGTCAGAGTCATTACACCAGAGGTTACCGACAGTGTGAGAGCAGGCTTTGTTTGCCTGTTCGTCAGCAGTTTTGTTGAGAGATCTAAGGACATGATAGAATCGATTGCCTTTCATCGATTGGTCAAGAGATTGGCATCGTTCAATAATTTGCTGTAGAATCAAATTTTGGGCTTTTATGTTACTAACCATCAGACCGATGACAATGGCAGAGTCTCCAATTATTATAGCCTTGGCTATACCAAGTTTCTGAAGCTGGAGCAAACCTTGAAAGAGGGCAAGAGCTTCAGCCCTGTTGTTTGAAGCAGAGCCCAGACCCCATTCATATTCAGTTAACACAACTCCGTTACCGTTGCAAATAAATCCTCCAGCCCCAGCCTTTCCTGGGTTGGACTTGGAGGCTCCATCGAAAAAGAGATAATGGGTGTTGCAGTTCCTGAGCCATCGAGCAAATTCTTCTTCTTTCATCCTAATTTTCCAGCTACATCTGGAGCTGTCTCTGCTATTGGGATTACTTCTGTTTTGTTCTATGTTGCTTCTGTCTAGAATATGCCCTATGTAATTCCTTTCTTCGACATTTAGATCCAGCACCTTCAAATTCCCATGACATTTTGTGGACAGAGCTTCCAAGTTGAGATTCCAGGCTTTGTTATAGAGTTTTCTAACATTAGTTTCTTTACCTTTGAAGATCATACTGTTTCTTGCCAACCAGATGTTCCAAAGAAGGGTACAGGGCAAGGCGTTCCAGACCCTTCGAGCTGCGTTGTTTGCTTTTTTCCCCCACGGGTAGCTTTTTTTCCATATGTGCAGCACTTCAGATATGCTAGTGCCAAGCGCCCGAGGGGGATTGTGGCTCCGAAAAGCTTCCTTCCAGCAAGCTGAGGCAAAAGGACAGTCTATAAATAGATGTTGGCTTGTCTCTTCTTCGCTTTGGCAGTTTGGACAACGAGATGGCCCATTTATTCCTCGCTTTCTAAGGTTCTCAGCGGTGAGGGCTTTCCCTCTTAAGAGGATCCATAAGAAAAATTTGATTTTTGGGAGAGTTTCTGACTTCCAAACAAGTCTCCAATGTGCCCAGGTAGCCATGGGATATTCATTGATGCAGATCTGATGATAAGCAGCCTTAATAGTGTAGATTGTGCCTGAAGGGTCCCATCGAAAGTCATCAGGAAGGTAGTGTTTGGAAGGTGCTATACCATGAAGATGAACTTTCAAGGAGTTGAGACTGATTTCTGTGTCTGCTGGTATGTGAGGGAAAGTCCAACCTTTCCAGGTATGAGAGTGGGCTTCCCATTGAGAGATCTGATCCAGAGTTTGTATCCCTGCGCTGTTGAAAAGAGCTAGAATCTGCTGAGTACCAGGTCTTCGACTTATGGGCTGTTGCCCCATTATTTTGTCTTCTCCAATTCTTATGTAGCTGCCGCCTTTGGGCATTTTGGAAGTGTTTTGTTCAAGGAGAGGTATAGCTTTCTTACACATCCTCCAGATTTTTGAACACGCTCTGTTAGGAAGCTCATGATCCAAAAGCTGATGCCTTGGGTAGCTGAGATATTTTTTTCTAGAACAGTCTTCCACCAAGTATTCCGGCCATATATGAGTCTCCAAACCAGCTTGCCAGCAAAGGCAAGGTTTAGGAATTTAGAGGATCTGATTCCCAGCCCTCCATTCTCACATGGCTGAGTGACCTGCTTCCAGCTTACCAAGTTGTATTTTTTTTTCTCAGTTCTCCCTCCTTGCCAAAGAAAGTGACGAAGGAGAGCATCCATTTTAATATGAAAATTGGCAGGAGCTTGTATGAGTGTAAAACAGTACAAGGGCAGGGAGGAGAGGCCTGCTTTAAGAAGAATTATGCACCCTGCAGGATTAAGGCAAGAGGTGCCCCAATGCTGTATCTTCCTTTTCATCTTGTCGATAATAACTTCCCAGGCTGCAGCTTTCAAGTTGCCGGCACTCACAGGCATGCCCAAATAATTAAAATGCTCCCAATCCAGCTTACATGGAACCCCAAAAATAATGGCAATCCTATGAAGAACTTGTGCCGAAGTGTTCCACCCATATATACAGCTCTTAAGATAATTTATCAGACCTCCAGAATAGCTCATGTATTTATATAGGAGAGCTTTGAAACGGCGGGCTATGATGTTTGAAGCTCCCCCCATGAGAAGAGTATCGTCAGCAAACTGAGAGTGATTGATGTTCTTAACTCCATTATCAAATTTGATCCCGGTGATGAGGCCCATGCGACGATTGTAATCCAGAGCTCTACTAAAAGATTCAGCCATCAAAATAAAGAGATAAGGTGAGAGAGGGCAGCCTTGTCTAAGACCTCGAGAAGATTGGAAGGGTGGTCCAGGTCTGCCATTAATAAGAGGGGAGATCCAAGGTCCAATGATGCAGGCTTTGATAAGGCTGATAAAGGAAGAGGCAAATCCAATTTTTTCAAGCACAGCAGTTAGGAAGGAGTGCCTGACACGATCAAATGCATTGGCTAAGTCTAACTTTAAGATGAAGCCTTTCTCATTTCTGGTTTGACTGGAGTGGATAGCCTTTTGGACAAGAAGGATGGAGTCCGAGATTTGCCTATTGGCCAAAAAACCCCCTTGATTTTCAGAAATGAGAGAGGGGAGGATAGGTTTTAGTCGAGTAGCCAAGATTTTCGTCAAGATTTTATATGATGAGTTACACAGCGATATGGGGCGAAAACGAGAGAAGGTCAAAGGTCGATTTTCTTTAGGGATAAGTGCAAGGTGGGTTGCATTAGTGAATCCTCCTATTTTGCATTTACGTTGGATCCATATTAGCATCTTGACAAGGTCTTTTTTAATTATTCCCCAGTAAGTTCTATAGAAACAGATTGGAAAGCAATCTGGGCCTGGGGCTTTTTCTGGCTGAAGAGCCCAGATGGCATAATGTATTTCTTCTTCATTGATTTCCTTAGTCAAATCTGCATTAATATCCTCATTGATTCCTTTGGGCATGTGCTGTAGGAGGTCTGAGTAATCCTCTGTTTTCTTAGTCTCAGTTAAAAGGTTGCTATAGTAGGCTGAAGCAGTTTGCTTGATAGCTTCTTGGGTCTTTTGAGGGCGGCCTTCCTCATCATTGATCATGGTGACATTATTTCTAACTTTCCTGACAGTTGCTTGCTTATGGAAAAAAGCTGTATTTTTGTCTCCTCCTTGTAGCCAAAGCTGTCTTGACTTAATTCTCCATTTCTGTTCTTCTTCTCTATTAACCCGGTACAACTGATAATATATGTCACTTTCTAATGCTTTATCCTCGTGGGACAGCTCGTTCTCCTCTATTTTCCTGTGGTTTTCTTTCAATTTATTTTTTAGCTCAGCTTTGGCATTTTCTGGTTCTTTGTAATGCTGCTTCACCCAATCCTTCAAGGCATGTTTTGTATTTTTCAGTTTGCATTCCCAAATGAACCCCGGTGATCCTTCTATGTGATGCTGCCAGGCTGTTTTGATAATCTGATCCACAATGGGATTGCTGCGCCAAAGAGGGTTATATTTGAAAGGCAACGGCCCCAAAGGACAATGTGCTTCAAGGACAATGCTAATGGGGTAGTGATCGAAAGCTAAATAAGGTAGGATTGCAGCATGAGCAGTGGAGAATTCAGAGAGGAAAGAAGTGTTAACCAGAATTCTGTCAAGACGCTCCATTATGTTATCTCTGCCCAGCCTGCGGTTGTTCCAAGTGTACCTCCGATTTTTTGGGATGATATCTACTAAATCGCACTCTTGCATGATGTCTTCCAGCTTTACTCTATAAGGATCATGCGTAAAAATGCCTCCTCTTTTTCATTGGCGTGTAATATAAGATTAAGGTCTCCCCCAAGGATGATATTTCTGTTATCTTCAACTTGGATGTCTTCTTGTAGAGTGACCCAGCACTGCTCTTTGTCTCTGAAATGGTTCGGTGCATAAATGTTATAAATGACTATTTGCTTGTGCTCTGCTTGCTTTTCTAATATGACTTTGACCCAGTATTGATTGATAGTATTGGATGTGCATATCCAAATATTTTTGTTCCACATAGTGGTGATTCCACCAGAAGCTCCTCTTGCTTCACATATATGTCCCTCATAATGCCTGAGTTGTTCTATAATTCTTGTCATCTCTTCCAGCCTTTGCTTTGTTTCCTGAATCATTACAATTCCTGGCTTCTCTTGGTCTGTAAGATCTTTCAGGGCAGCAATTTTTGAGGGGTGCCCTAGTCCCCTACAGTTCCATGATACAACTTTCATCATTGAGTATTTAGGTTTCGGAGAGATGCTCGTCCCCCTTGTTCCTTATGTGTTGCGTCTTTGCTATTTTGACCCAGTATATAAGTTTCTATGGGATTTTGTGTTCCCATGGCAATGTCTTTTTGAGCATTTTCATTCCTTTGTTGTTTGCTTGATTTCCTGCCAGGTCCTTTTTTTTGGGATTCTTGATTGACTCCATGCTCTTTCGAAGAGCTTCTAGTAGTTCGGGGTGGGGGTGGGTCGGGAGAATGGGAGGGAGAGGTTTGAGAAAGGGAGAAAAGGATGGGGGGGTCATTTTCAAGGGGGATCAGGGGGTCATTTTCAGGGAGAGAGAGGGCTCCGAAGGGATTAGAAGAGATCAGGGGAGAACCAGAGGTTGGCCTCGGGGTGGGAAAGATGGGTGGGCCGAGAAAAGAGGAGGAAGGAGGGACAGCTGAGGTGGAAGCTTTGGGGGGAGCTGAAGGGGGATTAGGCTTGGGAGGGGCAGATTTGAGAGGAGCCTCTTCATAGTTTGCTTTCAAGCCAGAGGAAGTTTTCTTTTTTTTTACAGTTTCCCATTACTCCTCAGATTGAGCAGGTTCATCATTAACTAGTTTAGTACAGCGATTGGCAAAATGGCCATATTCGTGACATACCTTGCATTTGAAGGGGATTTGTTCGTAGTCCAGTTGCTGAATATGCGTCCATTCGTCCACCTTTAGTTTGATTGCTTCTGGAAGACCCTTGCCGAGATCAACTTCAACACATATACGCGCACACGCCTGCATATTATCCTTGGGCTCACTCCGATCAATGTATTTACCAACAGCATTGCCGATGGCTCGAACCGAGTCATCTCCCTAGCAGTGGAGCGGGAGATGCGGAAGACGAACGCAGACCGGAACAGCATTAGGGACATCCAGCTCAAGATTGAAGTCTGGAGTCCATTTGTTCAGATACAAGCCACGGGAGTCCATGAAATACGGTCCATTTCTGAAGATTAAGTCCTTGTCTGCTCTAGATTCGAAATGGAAAGTGTAGTAACCTTTTCCACAGAAACGAATGGAGATTTTACCATTGACTTTGTCTGCCCAGTTTCTTTCGATCCATCGTTGAACTGTTTTCGGAGAGGGCCATAGGCCAGTGAACTGACCGATGAGCCCCCGTTCAGCTAAAGAGAGTGCAGCCATTCGAGGAAGAGTAGGAGGGAGATCGACCTCTTGCAACCCATCCAACTTCTTAACAAACTTGGACAACGCAGGGCGAGTTCTCTGAGGTTGTAGGGATTTGACCAATGTAGAAAACGCATCTGCTGTAGACTGTTCAGCATAGCCCTCCGTAGCAGCATTCGGAGAGGCCATGGAAGGCCAAAGGCCTCGTGCAAGAGGGAAAAGACCAACAGTCGGCAGTGTGAAATAACACTACAGAGGGCGGCACAATGCGCCGCGTCCAAAGAAAGCGCCGCGTCCAGCACCCGATGCGCCGCGGCAGTGAACACAGCAGATCGACTTCCCAAACTTGAAATACCAGCTGTTCTCCGCTCTCAGTGGGTCCTGTCCTCGGACGAGATGATGAAAAAGGCGCAGACAATCCTTAACAAACGAAGCAACAGGCCCAAAGTCCCTAATCCTTTTGCAGATGGCGATAACATCTTTAAATAACATTGCACTCTGCTTTTTTAATACCCTTTAATTATTTAATTTCCCTAAGCTTAGACTTAGTGTCCACATTAAGATAACTAATTATTTTAATAAAGCAAGATCCGAGTGGAATTTCCACAATCAATTTCTGGTTTCTCTAGATAATTGCTGTCCAAGCCTCTCCACCAAATTTGAGACTTGGAACACTTCTTGATGCTAGAAAATCAACAATGATGCCAATACAAAGATATATCGTGATCCCTCTGTACTTCCATGCTTTCTGTTGACACCTAATCCTAAGGGATTGGATGAAATTGTATATTAGTGTAAATTAGGAAATAAGGAAGTCTAAGAGACATTGGGAAATGAATCCCAACGGTCTCACCTCCATGCATATATTCATGAGCACCCTCTATCAAATTCACCGTTCAATTTGTGGAGTTACCTCTTGGTCTGACATGGTATCAGAGCCATCCCTTTTTTTGGCATTCATGCCCCTGGTGTAATTCCCTCCTGTCTCTGTTCTACATTTTTGCAGATTGCCAACTTTGTCAGATTCCTGCAAATTCTGTTTGAAAGCTTGCTGCATTCAAAATCTCTTTTTCGGCCCTCTCTACTTGTATTCCTCTGCTACTTTGCATTTTATTATTTCGTCGAGGCTCACTGCTCCCATCCACTGCTCCCTACTGCTCCTCACACCATAGCAGCCGCAACCACTGCCTACTGGTCTTCACACTGTAGTCGCAACCCTTCGCTGCTCCTCACACCGTAGCAACCGTAGCCGTTGCCTGCTGCTCTTCACACTGCAACGCAACCCTCCGCTGCTCCTCACACTGCAACCGCAACCTCCTGTTGCTACCTCCTCCTCCCGCAGCTACCTCCTCCACCTACTCCGTTCTCCTTCCCAACTCTATTCTCGCCCCGCACTTCTTCCTCTCCCTTCGCCCTCCCGTTCCCCTTCACCCTCACCTCCCCCCTCATGTTCTACCATCTCTCCCTGACTCCCGTACTCCCATTACCTTCGCCCTCACCTCCCTTCTTTGCTTCCCCTCCACCTCCCGCAACCCCGCTCCCTCCTCCTTCCCTTCTCCCCGCTCCCTTCTCCGTTGCCCTCCCCGCTCCCCCTCCGCCCTTCCCCGCGGACTCCCCTGCCCACCCTCACCTCCCCCTAATCCACCTTCCCAGGCTGACCTCCCCAGGTTCGACCCTCCCCAGGTTGACCTCCCCCAGGTCCAACCTCCCCTGCACAAAAAAATAATTTTTTTTTTTATAATTTTTTTTCTTTTTCTTTTTCCAGAACTGTTTTTTTTTACAACAGAGTACATATTTTTACTAGAATTGAATTTTTTACAGTAGAGTGCAATTTTCACTCTAGAATTTAGTTTTTACAGCAAAGTACATTTTTACACCAAAATTGAGTTTTTATAGCAGAATACATCTTATCGCAGAATTGAGTCTTTTTCCAGCATACTCCTTTCTTCAAAAGTTCACAATGCATTCTCTCATATCTGTTGTGGGAGTTGTTCTCTCTGGCAAGGAGAACTATCCTAAGTGGTCTTGGAAAATCAAGCACACTCTCATTTTTAATGAGTTGCGGAGAAGAATTTGTTAAGGAGAAGGAGACAATTCACCGACAAAGCCCACCTCAGACAAGGAGATCGCCATTTGGGAAAACAAGAATTGCAAGGCCTATGCCTTGATTGTAGCTTCTGTAAATGAAGAGGTGAGTCACCATATTACACCATTTTCAAATGCCTATGAAGCCTTGAGCAAATTAAAAGAAGTTTATGACTCACATTTAGATCTTGAAATTGTTCAATTAATGATTAAGCTGTTCAACCTTGAATTGAAAAACAATGACCCTCTTGCTTTAGCATCAGAAGTAAGATGCATCATGCATGATATTAAAAATACTGGTGTAGAAGTTGACATACCTCTCATAGCTTATGTGAAGGCATTGTATCCCACTTACTCACATTACCTTGAGTCATTGCAAGCAAGTGGAAACCTCATGAAGATCACCTTTGATTCCCTTGAGAAAAAGTTTGCAGAAAGAGAGAAGGCTTTTGGAAAGAAGACAACCACTCTGTCTTCTGAAGAAGCTGTATGTTTCACACACAAAGAGAAGAATCATGCTCAAGATTCTTCCAGAGGAAGAGGTGGCCGAAGAGGAAGAGGAAGAAGACAAGCTCAAAGTGAAAAATATGATCTTCATTGCATACGCTGCAATAAAGATTGTCATGATGCATCTACATGTAAGCTGCCTTGGGACAAAATTGAGCCGCAAAGAAATCAAGAAAAAGGTAAAACTCATGACAGAGACAAAGGTAAAGCACCTGAATTTGCTCATTATGTTGTAGCACATTGTAACATTGGAGTAACTAAAGACTTGTTTGATGCTTCACCTACTTCTTGGAGAAATGATTGGTTGCTAGATTCAGGAGCAACATGTCACATGACTTTTAGAAAATATTTTTTTGAAGAATTTACTGACAAGGTTGATGGAGCAGTATACTTTGCAGACAAATCTAAACTCAAGCCATCAGGGCTTGGCACAATCAAGCTTAAGTTGCCTGGTCTTCCAGACCATCTTCTACATGAGGTTCTATACCTCCTTGAGTTGAGGAGAAACTTGCTGTCCCTTGTCCACATCCGCCAGCGAGGACACTCCATTCACATGTTTGATGGCAAGGTTGATGTCAGAAAAGCATCAGATCGCTCACTTGTCATGAAGGGAATAGAAGAAGGAAGACTCCTAAAGCTGCAAGGTACCTCTGTTCATGCACAAAACTTTGCATTCAGTTCTCATCATGATGAAGGTACATTCCCATCAAGTCTTTTATGGCATGCTAGATTTGGACACTTAAACTATGACAACCTTTGATTGTTGAAGAAAAACGGTGTTACTAGATTGCTTACAATTCCTAGGAAACTTAAGCAATGTGATGCTTGTATTCTAGGAAAGCATAGCAAATAGTCCTTTCATGATTCACATTCCAGAGCACATAGAAAACTTGAGCTTATTCATTTAGATTTATGTGGTCCCATGCCTGTTGCTTCTGCAAATAGAAATAAATATATGATGACATTTATTGATGATTACACCAAAATGTGTTGGGTTTACTTATTGAAGAACAAATCTGATGCTTTTCAAACATTCAAGGATTTTCATGCATGGATGGAAAATGATGCACAAACTCATATTGGCTCTTTGCGCACTGATAATGGAAAAGAATACACTTCAAACGATTTGAAAACTATCTTCGCCAACATGGGATCAAACATCAAACAACTGTGCCCTATAATCACCAACAGAACGGTGTAGCTGAAATAATGAACACGACAATTTTAAATATGATTCGCTCCATGTTGTTTTTTAAGAATGTAAAATTGATGTTTTGGGCTGATGCAGTTCTATTTGCTGAGTACATAAAGAATAGGGGTCCTTATAATACAATTAGGAACAAAACTCCTTATGAAATGTGGCATGGCCACATTCCTTTGGTAAAACATTTCAAGGTCTTTGGTTCCACCTGTTATGCTTTGATACCTAAGGTCCAAAGAAATAAACTTGGTGCTAGAAGTCGAAAATGTATCTTCTTGGGGTATTCCAATACTTCCAAAGGATATGGTCTCTATGATGAAGTCAATAAGAAGTTTGTTGTATCTAAAGATGTCATATTCCTTGAATCTTCCAAGACTGACTATGTTGTTGAGCGGAAACTTGATCTCTTGGATAAATTCACACATGCAAAGTCATTTCAAGAATTTGATAATCAGATTCCACATCTTGAAGGGGGGATTCCTATACTGAATCAAGCTGTGGAATCGCCTTCCGAAGCACTCTCTCCCCCACATGAAGAACTAATCATGGATGACACCTTGAATGATGTGATTGACAGAATTGGGAGACTGAATCTTGATTCAATCTCAACTTAGTCAAATGAGCAGCTTGAGCCATCTCAGAAAGGTCCCCCAAAATGGCTGACAAAGACACTGGAAAATGTTCGTCCCGATGAGGTTGGAAAGACAGGAACAAGAAGTTCCACTAGTCAAAATTGAGGTGATGTAGATAATTTTGATTCACCTATTGATATGTATATTGCTTATAATTGTGAATTGAATTTGTCTACAGATCATGAACCAACTTCAAAGAAGCCGCTTCTCATGATGAATGGAATGAAGCGATGCAAAAGGAGTATGATGCCTTGATAAAGAATGGCACTTGGAAGCTGGTTGATCCTCCATTGGTAACCAAACCAATTGGCCGCAAGTGGGTCTACAAGAACAAGTACAAAGCGGATGGTTCACTTGACAAGCACAAAGCCAGGCTTGTGGCAAAAGGTTTTGCACGGAAAGAAGGGGTTGATTATGAGGAAACTTTTGCTCACACAAAAAAATCGGCCACCATCCGAACATTCTTTGCCTTAGCAGCTCAGAAGGGTTGGAAAGTCCATCTGATGGATGTAAAAACCACCTTTTTGAATGGAGATCTAAAGGAGAAGGTTTTTATGTCCCAGCCAGAAGGATTTGTTGTGAACACAAAGTATGCAAGTTTATAAAATCCTTGTATGGCCTCAAGCAAACACCGCGAGCCTGGTATGAGAAATTAATTGAGCATATTCTGAAACTTAACTTCAAACATTTTGATCTTGATGATGCAACTTTGTTTGTTAAGGAAGTTGGGAAAACAATTGTATATCTTGTGGTGTATGTAGATGATCTTTTGATGACAGGGAAAAATGAGAGTTATATTGAATCCATAAAGAAGGAATTGAAGAAAGGTTTTGAAATCACTGATTTGGGCTATGTTCACTACTATCTTGGTATTGAAGTAACTCAACATCCTAAATTTATATTCCTTTCTCAAAATAAGTACATTGGAGACCTTTTGAACAAGTTTGGCATGGATGAATGCAATCCTTTGACCACTCCAATGGAACAAAACTTGAAGCTCACATCCATTGAAGGGAAGGAATTTGATGATGCAACGAAGTATAGACAGCTTGTAGGAAGTCTCATCTACATGACTCTGCCAGACCAGACATCTCATTTTTTGTTGGAATCCTCTCCAGGTTTATGCAAAAACCTTGTGAAGGACATTGGTCTGCTGCAAAAAGAGTTCTAAAGTACTTGAAGGGGACTCAAGACTTTGGACTCAAATATACACAAGTGGGCGACTTCAGCTTGATCAGATACTTTGATTCAGACTTTGATGGAGACAAAGAAACTGAGTTATCTACTTCAGGTTATACTATGAGTCTTGGATCAAGAGCTGTCTCTTGGAGATCATGCAAACAGTCAGTTCCAGTAGATTCCACAATTGAGGCAAAGTATGTGGCAGAAGTTGAAGTGACAAAGGAAATTGTGTGGCTCAGGAAAATCCTAGAAGATTTGTAGATGAAACAAATGCATTCAACTCCAGTCATGATCAACAACAATTCTGCAATAAAGTTGGCAAAGAACCCAAAGTTCCATGATCAAATGAAGCACATCAATACAAAATACCATTTAATTCGACATCATGTTGAGGCCAAAACTATCCATCTACATCATTGTTCCACAAATGAGTAGACTGCAGACATCTTCACCAAGGCGCTTGGAAGAGAAAGGTTTGAAAAATTCAAAACGATGCTTGGACTCACCAACATCCCTTCAGATTAAGGGGGGAATGTTGATGCCTAATCCTAAGGGATTGGGTGAAATTGTATATTAGTGTAAATTAGAAATAAGCAAGTCTAAGAGACATTGGGAAATGAATCCCAACGACTTCACCTCCATGCATATATTCATGAGCACCCTCTATCAAATTAACCGTTCAATTTGTGGAGTTACCTCTTGGTCTGACACTTTCCCTTTTTCTTTGGAGAGCTGCAAGAACCCTTTCGAGTTGCTACTGCAACAGCTTTTGGACTTCGTTCCAACGCAGAGTCTCCAATCCTCTTACTCAACTCAGCTCCGATGCCATGTGAAAAATTCAAATCTGAATTGCTACTGCAACTATAGATTTATTTCTCCTACTTATTTCCACAATAAGTTATTTACAAAACTCTTACAACAAATTTAGAAGTAAACACTACTGCAGTCATCACTTGTACATATAGAGAAAAGAATAGTAAAATAGGCATAAGAACCAATCACAATGACACAGTTATTTTTGGACAATTGTCCCCAAAAAAACCCAATGTGGGAAAACCTGTGCAGCAGATGAGGGTTTATATATTAATCTTCAACAGTAAATTCTTTACAAGGAAAGACTAACAGTCTAACAGAGAAACTTCTTGAGAAAACACCTGAGATAAATTCTCATCAACGCTCTGGAGAATTTCCGACACTCTGAGGACTCATTGCCCCAGTCTGCGTCACCCCTGCATGTCTCTTTGCGCAGAGCCTGTGTGAGACTACATCACCCTGCGTGAGCTATCTGCATTGCTGCTCTATGCTGCCCTCTCCGATCTTCTGCGTCCTTCTTCCCTCGATCCCTGACACTGCTGATGCCCTCTAATTCCTCTGCCCTGCAACTCTCCTTCTGAAATTGAATTCTATTCCTTCAGAATCGACTTCCTTTGGGTTATTGAGTGTATGCCCGGCTTGCTTTCCAAATGACCCTCAAGCCTTCTTTTATAATCTTCTCATTGAATAATCAACGACCTAGATTAGAAGTTTAGTCAGCGGCTAAGATTAAAACTTGACTTGATCTTTGTTCTCTAGAAGATTCACACTCTGTTTTATTAATACCCATTAATTATTTAATTCCCTTAAGTTTAGACTTAGGGTCTCCATTAAAATAATAAATTATTTTAATAAGACATGAACCGAGTGAAATTTCCACAACCAGTTTCTAGGTTCTTTGGAATACTGCGATCTAATCCTTCTCACCAAATTTGAGACTTAGATCACTTTTCGACGCTACACAAATCTACACAACGTTGTTTCCGCACTTATATTTCTTCCGCAATTTATTTGTGTAGGTTGCAGTGTGATGTATTCAGTATTTGCCCT
The DNA here is from genome assembly GCA_034641835.2 of Pinus albicaulis. Lineage (NCBI taxonomy): Eukaryota > Viridiplantae > Streptophyta > Pinopsida > Pinales > Pinaceae > Pinus > Pinus albicaulis. The sequence goes on along the minus strand of CM076580.1, from coordinate 1,154,455,281 downwards.
AGTAAACTGCAAATATATTGTTAAGTTAGAAAATTAACAATTAGGTGAATATCTTCTAGTTGCTGTAATAAGATTCCTAAGGTTAATGGAATTTTCACATAGTATTAGAGCTTGTTTAAGATGAGTGCAGGAGAAACAAAAGAACAAATCCAACAGATTTAGCGTTGGTGAAGTTGGGATCAAAGAGCTTTGTAAGCAGCAGATTGATTTCCCAGATGATTGCACAGTCCAAGCCAGGAGGGCTAAACCAGGAGGAAAATCTCTCTCTGAGTGAGCCGACTGAGAGGTAGGATTGTTCTAGATTTCATCTTGTCTGAGGCAGAGGGAGCAACGCAACAAATCTATCCAGATCAACAACTGGAGTGACGCAGTTGATTGCACAATAGTGATTGCTAGTGCATAGCGTCAAGAAGAGTAACTGAAACACAGATCTTGGGGATTTTTGACCTTAGTGAGTTTCTTCCCCAAGAAATTCAGATTCCTCGTGCAGTAGCAACAGATTTTGTGGCTTGCTCCATCAGGAGTGCGTAAAGCCAGCTACGCAGACAGTGAGAGGCAGCAGATCGATAACAGTTGGGTAAGATGGCACCCAACGGATTGTGTGACTAGGACCGATTGGAGGGTGCCTCCAACTATGTTATCTGGAAGGCAAGGATCTCCTTCCTTCTAGATGAGCATGACCTCAAGCACTTTATTGATAGTGCTTAGGTTGAAATGGTGGATGCAGCACCATTAAGGGCCTTCAAGAAGAATATAGCAAAGGCCACAAGACTGGTCCTCGACAGAGTGAAGGATCACATTGTGTCTCACATTTCCAGCAAAGGGACAACAAGGGAGATGTGAGAAGCGTTGGCTACGTTGTATGAGGGATATTCCAAGCAGCAGAAGATGTTTATGTAGGAGAAAATACGGACCACCAGGATGCAAAAAGGAGAGTGTATTTAACCATTCTTGTCTACACTTTAGGAAAACCAAGATAATTTGGCAGCCGTAGGAGCAGCTCCTAAGGCCACATAGATGGTTAGATTGGCCCTCAAGTCAGTGTCCGAGGATTACCAAGTCTTTGTCCAGAGCATCTTGGGCAGAGAAAACATGTCGAACTGCGTGTCAGTGTGGGCAGCTCTTCAACAAGAAGAGATGAGGAGAGACTTACTCAAGTATCAACTTGTTAAATTCTCAAGATGTTCTATGCTTAGATGCAAATATAATATTAACCTTCTAGGGAGTAAGATGCAGATAGAACATACCAATAGATCGATGGAATACAAGCCAAAACAGAGATAAAGATTGGTGGCGTTACGTCGATCAATAGGATGCTTCAACCATCAAAGTCTTGATAAGGTCAGCCATCCGCATGTGTCACACAACCCCAAGACATTTCATCAAGAATACTACATCAAGATGCTGCACCAAGAAGCCCTAAATGCAGAACCAAGAACGCTGCTCCATCACCATCTAGGAGAAGAAAAAATGCCTCCACCAAAATGTGTGTGTAAAATTAACTCCAAGTCTCTCCAATATATAGGCATCTTTGGGGGTGTGTGACACATCTGTTATGCATGTGGGATAAATCAGGCCGACCTTGCACATGTGGAATAAATTCAAAATACATGTTCTGCTCATCCGATCAAGATGATCTTTGGATCGATCTTGCGTCTCTTCGAAAGAGGAATCCAATAAAAATATTGGCATCGTCATCTGAGCCAAGGTTGCGGGGAAGCTTCAAACCCCCTTCGCTCCCATTTCCGAAACGCGCTCCGTGCGGGAGCGTTTCGGAAACGCTCGGAAACGCGCTTCCGAAAACGCTTCCTGACGGGAGCGTTTTCGGGAGCGCGTTTTCGAACCTGTTAAAACGCTCCCTGTCTTTTCGGGAGCGTTTCAGGAAGCGCTCGGGAGCGAACGCTCCCTGAGCGCTTCCGACGTTTAAAAAACGCTTCGGGAGCGTTTTTTGAACGCCGGAAGCGCTCGGGGAGCGTTCGCTCTCGAATGCTCCCCGGAACAAAAAACGCTTCCCGCTGCGCGCAAATTTTTTTAAGTGAAAAATCGATTTTTTTATAATGGGGGGGTGGGTTTCATTTTACATTTTATTGTTTGTTGAGTTGAGAGAGAGAGCAAGAAGGAGAGCAAGGAGAGCGCAAGGCTGACGGGAGAGCAAGGAGCAAGGTTGACAGGAGAGCAAGGAGCAAGGCTGACAGGAGAATTGCAAGAAAGAGGTAGGCTTTCTAATCCAATTTAGTATTTTCTAGGATGAATTTGTAGATTGTTAAATTGTTTAAAAATGAAAACTTGAATTTTTCTTGAATGTTGCATTTTATTGGATTTAAAACTTAAAAAATGAACAGTTTTTTTCCTATGTTGCATTTCCTATTCCCATTTGGCATTTTTCCATTTGTTTTGCAGGCTAGAAACTTGAAACTTGTTTCCATCATGGCTATATGGCTAGGGATTTTCCTCATGTTGGTTCCTTTCTTTGTGATAATGGTGATGGAGAGTGCTAGAAGAAAGAGGCAAATCAGAGAAGAGGAGGATGAAGAGGAGGGTTATGGTGGATCTGAAGAAAATCCTGAAGAGGAGGAGGATTATGCTGAGGAGGAAGTGGGGAGTGGAGAACCTGAGAACATAGATTCCCCAACTAAACAAGACCAAACTCCTTTGTGGAAATATGTTCAGAAAATGGAAGGAGGGAAAGGAGGTGGAACCACTAAATTTATTTGCCCCCATTGCAATAAACAATACCATGGTTCATACACTCGTCTGAGAAGGCACCTTTGTGGGATAATGCCAGGGGATGGAACTAAAAATTTTGGAATCAAAGTTTGTACTTTTGTGCCAGCACCACAGAGAGAGATATATAGGAAGGAAGAGGGGGTTGCCCTACAGAGATCATCTAAAAGATCTAGGGGTTTCGTTGATTCAGGCCCAACATATCATGGACAAACAAGTTCAACTTCCACCCATGCTAGTGGTTTTGGAAGCAGTGGCACTGGATTAAGGCGTAGAACCATATCCGATTTCCGAGACGAAGGGTGTAGGAATGATGTGGATTCAAAATTTTACCGGTTTCTATATGCATGTGGGGTGCCATTCAATGTTCTTCGCTCACCTTATTGGCATGAAATGGTTTCTGCCATTAATGATGCCCCCAAAGGATACAAAAGCCCTGGGTATGACAAGGCCAGAAACGTGGGTTTTGATCATGAAAGAGCTAAAATAAACAATTCTTTGGCTAGAATGACAGGTTCGTGGAATGAGCATGGGCTGTCCATTGTCTCTGATGGATGGACCAATGTAAAAGGAAAACCATTGATAAATGTTTTGGCTGTGTCGGTTAGTGGTGCAGTCTTCCTGGCAGCTTATGATTATTCAGATAAATTCAAAACCGGCATTAACATTGCAAAACCATTACTTGATATAATTGAAAAGACTGGGCCATACAATGTGATACAGGTCATCACTGATAATGCTGCTAACTGTAAGGCAGCAGGAGCAATTGTTGAGGATAAATACCCCAACATTTTTTGGTCTGGGTGTTTGGTTCTCACAATGAACCTTTTGATGCATGATATCATCAAAAACAAACAACCTCAATTCAAATGGCTTGGTGATTTGTACAAGAGAGGTAAAAAAATGATCAAATTTATTACAAATCATAGCAATACCCATGGGTTTTTCCGTACTCACTCCAAATTGGAGTTGTTGAAAATAGCAAAAACTAGATTTGCTAGCTATTACCTCACCTTCAGGCGCCTTTTGAAGGTAAGAGAGTCATTGGCTGCAATGGTATCAAGCCCACACTGGCAGCTATTAAAGGACAGGGCGGCAACAATAGTTGACATGCAAGGTTTCGAACATGTGGAGGAGACCGCCCTTGACCATCTGTTTTGGGCACGTATGAGGGAAATTGTGAGTTTTACCAAGCCCATTTATAACATGATTCGCTTTGCAAATACTGATAAACCAGTGATTGGAGAGGTTTATGAGCAGATGGATAGCATGTTGGGGCAAATAAAAGATATTGTTAAGGATAATGATCCCATTTTGTATGCTATGATTCATGACTGTGTGTGTGCACGGTGGAATAAACTCAATGTTCCACTGCATGCTTCGGCATATATCCTTACGCCAAAATATTACTCTCCATCTTGGTTGGGCCAACCTGCACCTGGAGGTGGGGTTAGGGTGAAACCTCACACAGATCCAGAGGTACAAGAGGAGTACATGAAGGCATTGGACAAATTGGTACCTGACAGGGAAGATTGTGCTAGATTGCGCCTTGAATTAGGCAAATACTTCAGTTGCACTGCTAACTTTGGTTCTTTCCATGCAATGGAAGACAGGGACAGATTTGATGCTCTCACATGGTGGGAATCATATGGCGGCATGGGACTTTTGCCAAAGTTGGCTAAAAAAGTTCTCTCACAGGTTGTGAACACTTCTTCTGCAGAGAGGTGTTGGAGCACCTACAAATTTATACACAATGTGAGAAGAAATAGGCTGAATGAAAACCGAGCTTAAAGCTTGGTTTATGTGAATTATAACTTGAGGTTGTTGAGCCATTACTGTGATCGGGCAAATGAGGATCAATCATACAGAGTCTGGGACAGCAACCCAGAGGATGATAATTTGGAGGACGGCACGTTACATCTGGAAGAATTGGAAGCAGAACTTTATAGGGATGATGATGAAGCATCAACAGCACCGCCACACACAGGGCCAGTCCCACCATCTACTAGTAGGAGTGCGGGTGCCAGTGCCAGTGCCAGTGCCACTCCTCGATATCATACTATTGTTCCTTTGCAGATCCAACCTCCACCTTCTAGTCGTGGTCGTGGTACTCCTGAGAGTACTAGAAGACCAACATTTCCTCGTGGCTCACAAAAATTAGACATTTCTCATGGGCGTAGCAAGGGGCCAGCTAGATAAAATATATTTGTTGTTTACTATTTTCTATTTGTTGTTGACAGTTGAACAGTTGAAACTTGACTCTTTCTGATTTCATATATTTAATGACAATTTAAGTTTGAAGTTTGAATTTGAAAGGTGAAACTTTGAAGTTGGCATTTATAAGTTTACTGTTTACAAGTCATTATGAATTATGAATTATGAATATGATGCTTCATGAAAGTTATATGGTGATCAATGAATCAATGATGATAAATGTTATATAATATCAATGATGATAAATGTTATATATCAATGATGATAAATGTATATTGAATTTTGAAATCAATGAATCAATGATGATAAATGTTAGATATTGAAATTTGAAATCAATGATGATAAATGTTATATATCAAATTATCAATGATGATAAATGTTATATATCAAATTATCAATGATGATAAATGTTATATATTGAATTTTGAAAGCTTGAAACCTTCAAATTGATGATTTGCGAGACTCAAGAGTCAATATGTTGTATGCTTCCAACTCGTGGGCGTGGTTGATGAAGATTATAACGTCTAGATGATTGATGTTATATGATTCAATCTATGTTTTTATGTTTTTAATGTCTAATTCATCATTCTACATGTTTTTGTTGACATATATGCATCAAAATATAAAAAATATTAAAAATATTAAAAAATATATATATATATATATAAACGCTCCCGAAAACGCTCCGGACTCGGAAACTTTTAAAAATGGCGCTCCGCGCTTCGCTCCTGCTCCCGCTCCCGCTTCCAAGTAACCTTGATCTGAGCATCACATCATGGAGTTTGGACCTAGTTTCCCAAAATTAACACTCCCTCTCAACTAGGGAGAACTCCATCCACCAGTGCCATCCAAACATCATGTGTCATCCCGTCGTAACTTGCAGCGCTGGCTTTTTTATTTCAAAACAAAAGGTGAGTCCTATAGACATCACTCTCGGCTAACTCGAAGTCAGCTCAGAGGTCTGAAACCTCTATAGGAATCAAAGGAGTCACTTACCAACCCGAAGTTGGTTGAACTGATCCGAAATCAGTTGGAGGTCCAAAACCTCACTCGGACTTGAGAGAGTTGTATACTAACCCGAAGTTTGTTTCACTGACCCGAAGTCAGTTGGAAGTCCGAAAACCTCGCTAGACTTGATCCCAGATCGAGTAGTTGGACACGTGCCATCCTAGACATAGAGAGTACGACAATCTCCGATGCCTCCATCCGTCTTGCTATGGTCTCTATTCACATTTCTCACCTCATTGGTCAAATGATAGGTACTTCCTATGAGTCCGAAACTCCATGGGTAGGATGCATACGGGGCACAGATCAGATAGAGGTAAACCAACTATATATCATCATGGTGGGGTGGAAGCACACCAACTATGTTCGACAAGCCTAGCCTAGTGGTTTCTTATGGCACCAAGGCTATCCCCAAAGCCCCCCTAGAGCTCCCAAAGCTCATCGTCCAACATGACCCTCCAAATAGGGTCGTTCCTCGATTCCAAGATTCTCACGGAAGGTTTTAGGAACATGACCTTCCCCAAGGGCTCTGTGAGAATATCCGCGACCTGCTCATCAGTTCCTATATGATCGAGCCTTACGACGCCTCACTGTACCATATCCCAGATAAGTGGTACCAGACATCAACATGCTTGGATCGATTGAGGAAAACAAGATTCTCTAACAAACAAATCTTCCTCTGGTTATCTCTAAGGATAACAGTGGCATCTAGGACATGCTCACACAACTCACTGAAGAGTTTTCGCAACCAAGTGTCTTCACAACAGGCCATACATGCTGCAATGTATTTGGCCTTAGCGGTGCTCAAAGCTACCGACTTCTGCTTCCTGCTCGACGCAGACCCAAGTGTGAAGCGGCATCTAGATGTGCTCTTGCGATCCACCACACTGCCAGTCCAGTCGGCATCAATATATCCATGGAGTCTCAAACTCTCGGTAGTGTATCTCAGCCCATGGTCTATCGTGCCCCAGAGATATCTCAAGAGATTCTTGGCACCAACCTAGTGAATGTCATGAGGATCAACCATGTGTTGACTCAAAGTATTCACTGCATAACATATGTCCGAATGGGTGTTCTCTAAGAACATTAGGGCCCTTACGAGTTGACGATACTCAGAAGGATTTGCTAGCACGGGCTCAGCAGCATTTCCACTCACCTTCTTAAAGTTGAGTTCCATTGGCGTCGACACGGACTTGCAGTCCACCATTCCAAAACTTTCCAGCAACTTCACAATATATTTTCCTTGAGAAAGGAAAATCTAGCCAGGTCTCTGCCAGATCTCCAGGCCTAGGAAGTTATGCATCAGTCCTAGGTCCTTCATCTCGAACTCAGAAGCAAGCTCCCTCTTACACTAATGAATGAGAGGGTCAGCATCTGTCAGGAAGAGATCGTCCACATAGAGAACTAGAATGAGAGGCTTTTCTCTATCAACCTTGAAGTAAAGGTTTGAATCAGCATTACTACGAGTGAAGCCCAGCTTCATCAAGTAGCTATCTATCCTCTCGTACCAAGCCCTGGGGTCTAGCTTCAACCCATAGAGGGCTTTCTTCAACCTGCAAACATAGGTGTCTTGGTCCTGGACTTTGAACCCCAGAGGTTGCTCTACATACACCTCTTTCTTTATTGCACTAGGCTGCTTTCTGAAAACCAAGGCTAGTTCTTGGTGATTATATTGATGACTGGAGCATCAATAGGAGCCTCATTGCTCCATCCAGCACCACATAGATACATATTGTTCTTCGAGATCATAGAAGCACTCTAGCAGTCCTCAACTTTTTGCATATCTTGACGAAGAAGATACTGATATTACTCCCTATTACCCAAGGAGATCACAAGCCTAAACTAATCTTTCCAGGGAGCTTAGTGCTTATCAGACAACATACTTATCATGAGATCTGTTTACTCAAACATGCCTTAAAACAGAAATGTCCTTTCATGTATTATATGATGGGTTCTCGTATCATCATCTGCAATATACAATGACGGTTCACACAGATGGCTTGCTGAAGAACTTCTTCAATAGAGTGGCTTCATAGTAAGCCATGCTTGCTGTTTTATATATACTGTTTCATTGGTATTTCCAGAGTAACAAACTTCAGTCTTTGATTTATTCAAGAAATGAAGGCGGTCCTTAAGAGATATAGAACTTAGAGGAACTTTCCAACCAACAATGATCTTTAGATCATACATGATCTTAATGAGCAGCTATCCAATATATAATGCTTATCCTTAAATTGACTTAAGGTCTTAGTATCAAGGCATAGGTGTTGACTATGATTGGTTCAACAACTTCTTGATCTTAGGAACAGATCGAGGTTATTTTTCAAACCTTTCTTTTATAGGTAAATGAGAGAATCCTTTTTACGATGGATTAATATCTGAACTTAAAACATTATAGTTCCCTCTAAAGCCTTGCATTGGGTAATCACCATGAGCTGCCTAGATTAGAGATGGGACTCTTCTATGAGGTGTTTGTGGAATCAAACTTTTAAGAAACATTAATTCAAAGAAGAGAATTCAGAAATCCTTCAAGATAGTTGTATCACATTACCATATCCATGAAGGTCCTTCCTTCACCAAGATGTCACGGATTTGTATTGCATATTCATCAAGGCACTTCTGCTGACAAGGGTAGTTACACAGAGTTGTATCACAGAGCTATGTATTTCTGCTCCAAGCTTTTCTTGAAAGCTTCAAGTGCTGCAATTTCTTTTACTGCCTAAACCCTGTAGCTTCTTCATTCAAAAGATATCTAAAATAAATTTGATATGTCTTGTTCACAACTTCAATTGTGAACAAGACTATCAACATATCATCATGGCTGATATATATAGAAATGAAGGAGCCAAGAATGTTTGCTTGACCAATAACTTCAGATCTTCATACTTAATTTGAGCTAACTTTCTGCTGCCTTGAATTTCCTCTTAGGATCAATGATTTTCAATCTTTACCAAATAGTTATGTGGATCATTGTAAGAGCGTAACCATGGATCATATTTTTCTGGGCTTCTTCCTTCTTCGATTTTCGATGGCACCAAAACATGCTCACTATAGCATTGTGGTATATCTTATCATCACAGCATGGAGTCCACTGTGATATATCTGTATGAAAAAAAATTAAATATGCATAGGAGATCTTGAAGAATACAATTTGAATTGCAGGAATGTCGAGAGGGTTTAATGGAAGATTCACATCTTTATCTCTGTCATTACTCATCCGAGACTTCATATATTACATCGAATTATGCCGGGAGACCGACGTTAAGAAGATGTTAATATATATATACTGGACAGAATCGGCCTCGTCAGAAGAGATCACAAGGAAATACTTGAGTTCAAATGACAACTTTAGTAACTTCATCTTCACTTTAATTATCGTGGAGGTCTTCTTTAACACCAGGTCTGTAATATCCCAATAATGGATTCTTCAGCAGATCATGCCTGAAAAACGCATTCTTCAGGTATGAGGGCTTTAGCTATCATATCATATCTCTGAAAATGTTCAGCAACCAAAATAAATAGCAGCAGCAACCTTTACTCAGCTTTTAAGGGCAAAAAGGTGGGGAAAAGTGAGGATTTTGGCCTTAAAATGAGTGAATAAGGAAATCTGCGTAAAATGACGGGTCAAGGTTTTGGAATATGTTAGAATAGGTCAATAGGGACTTCCATGTCAAATTTCAGCTCAAACAAAGGCGTTTTGCTATATTAAACAGTTCCTCCTTCCCGACTAGTCAATAAAAACCCTGATTTCCCAAGACTTTGAATATGCAGAAATTTGCTGAAGCAAGGGCAGCGTATTTTCTGAAGGAATATGATGTATAACACTATGAATAATCAGAGAATGAGTTTGAGTACAAGGCATATATTTTCAGCAAGGTTAAATAGCAATTTTATATAGAAAACCCCTCAAGATAGAGGTGCCGCAAGACAAAAAAATAATCTAGAAACCCTACAGTGTTTTCTGCAGTAGCTGTGAGACAGAAGATGCATATATAGCCATTAATAATGTAAAGCAACAGAAGAGAGTACAAATCTTGAGGAAACAACCTCTCACGAGAAGAAATGCAAGCCTCCACAACACATGTACATAAACATGAAAAGTATTGCTATTCCTGCACAAACCCAGGCTATGAAAAATGCAGTCTAAGATAAAATGCTGCTCCAAAATAACGTCAACACATGGATATGACAATAGATGGCCCAAATACAATAGGGGAGCAAAGCTCTAACCCTTATAAGCAAAAATATCTCAATCCTCCAAGGGATTGGCTGAAATGCACAATACGACAAAAATGCCAGAGTTGCTGGGCAGCTACTGCAACTCCAAACAGAAACCAAAGAGAGAAGGCTGAAGATGATGAGAAACTGAAATAGACCTCCTCCAATAGATCTCCAAAGTGGAAGGCTGATCCTTACACTTGAGATCTTCCCCTTAAATCAACCGGCAAACCCTCACAGCAGCTGCACCATAAAAATAACGCAGATACTAAAAGGGACTGCGCAGTAGGGGCAGAATAACTGTTGGCTTGATGCCAAGATCTGCAAATCAGCTCCAAAATCTCCCAATCTGATCCTCCAAAGGAAAGAGAGACTCTCCCTCTGAAAAACAAGAGAAGGAGGTGGTGTCGTAAAGTCACCACGACAACACCCGACAACACAGAATTACGCTACTGCAGCAATAATGCTGTCCTGGAGGATGATGCTAAGAAAATAACCTTGCCCGAGCAGGCACTCGAAGTCCCCCGGGGCTAAGGGTGAGATCTCCGCACAGAGACACTCGGTGCACTAAACAGTGCAGCAGACGGGCTAAACAGCCAGCGTGCCAAAGAAAGACAAATGTCTCACTCAATAATCAATAATCCAAGAATCCAAGCATCAAAACATGTCCCAAATGAGGAGGCTCCTCCATCTTTTATAGTGTTGGTTTCCCTCCAAAACCAAATGTGGCCTCTCTCTCTCCTCCACATCCTCATCCTTATCCACATTCTCATCCTTATCTGCGCAGAAGCTTGGAGAAACTTCTAGAGTGTACATAGGCCCCTTCCTCCATGTGGTGTTGGGTCCCCCCTTGACTCCCACTTAAGTTACAACGTTGTGCTACTAGGTGGATGTCTTATTTCATTTAAGTGAGTTTAGACCCTATTTACTCACTTTTTATTTATTTACAAACTATAGGTGGCAAAATAAACAAAATAGAATATTCCAATTTGCTGTCGCAAATTAGGAATATTACAAGGTCTTATGGATACCTTAGATAGAGGTATGGCCTCACCAATTTCGTTTGCGTGGTCGTGGAAGGACACCTGAAGCTTTCCCATCTACCACTTGTCGTCTTCCGGTGCAGTGTTCTGTTATGATCCTGTAACACTCGTGGTGAGAGCAGTGCTCCAGCATGAGCTACCCCAGGGGCAGGTTTGTCTGCGGGGTCTGTAGCGACAACACCGATGTCGTTGCTGGCCAAGCTCTCTGGTCAGCTTATGCAAAGGCGTTATGGGAGCTTAGAGGCCACCAAACACGATACTGCAAGCGTGTTAGTGTGTGGGCTTTCGTTTCTTCACTTGGGCAACGAAGACCTCTTTCATATCAGTTGACAACAATATCGTGGCTTTCCAAGAAGCCACATAATCCAAATGCTTGTCCACCGTCAAATCCCGGGAATTCAACAGAACAGTCATGCCTGATTACAACAAGCGGAGATTATATCCCTCGTAATTTTTCCTACCTTTTCATCCATATCCGATTTTGTCGGATACATTTTCTGGATGAGTCCCATATGTTGGGCTTCCAGGGCGTCGATCCTCCTACTCGTCAAAGACATGTCCCGGGCGTTGCCATCACCAATCAATTGGGGCAATCGCTACAGAATCCCAAGATTGGCCGTGATGGCTATTTACTTCTTTGACGTAAAATAAAGCGTCTTCGCTGCAATACTGGATGTCGCAGGGCGTAATTTGGTCCACATCGGCCCCTATGCAGGCCCCGTGGATGGCAACAATGACAGGTTTCCGACATTCCTCGACAGCAGACAAGGCCGCATGCATGTGCTTTATGTTTCGCCTCAGCTTTTCTCTCACTTTGCCTTCATCATCGTCGACATGATCCTTGCCCTGAGAGACAACGATGGAACCCAAGGTGGAGAGATCGATGCTGGAGCAGAAATGGTTGCCGGAGCTTATTCAGACTAATAATTCGGACGGAGGGGTTCTCGTCCAGTGCCGATAGAAGTCCAGGTAACTATGTAAAGAAATGGGTGGGTGGCTACCGTACACTGTACACACAAACACCAACATTGAGTCCCTCTTCTCCTCGGCTTATATGCCCAACAACCTCGGCCCTAGAACGACCCTATGAATCTGACTTTTAGCCTTTTAAAACATCCCTTCAACAGATCTGCACTTTACTAGCTGTCCCTTGACATAGATTGGACTTTGTCTTCCCCTTAGCTCCGATACCATGTTAAATTCTCAAGATGTTCTATGCTTAGATGCAAATATAATTTTAACCTTCTAGGGATTAAGATGCAGATAGAACATACCAATAGATTGATGGAAGACAAGCCAAAACAGAGATAAAGATTGGTGGCGTTACGACGATCAACAGGATGCTTCAACCAGCAAAGTCTTCATAAGGTCAACCATCCACATGTGTCACACAACTCCAAGACATTTCATCAAGAATACTCCATCAAGATGTTGCACCAAGAAGCCCTAAACGCAGAACCAAGAACGCTGCTCCATCACCATCCAAGAGAGAAGAAAAAAATGCCTCCACCAAAATGTGTGTGTAAAATTAACTCCAAGTCTCTCCAATATATAGGCATCTTTGGGGGTGTGTGCACATCTCTTATGCATGTGGGATAAATTAGGCCGATCTTGCACATGTGGAATAAATTCAAAATACATGTTATGCTCATTCGATCAAGATGATCTTTGGATCGATCTTGCACCTCTACGAAAGAGGAATCCAATAAAAATATTGGCATCGTCATCTGAGCATCACATCATGGAGTTTGGACCTAGTTGCCCGAAATTAATACAACTTGAGGGCAGCAACAACAGTGGTTCAAAGATCAAGAAGGAGGAAGAGAATGCGACGCTTGCATCAAAGGGGAAGCCAGAGCAGCGCAAGAGGAAGAAGGATCTATCAAAGATCAAATGATTCCAGTGTGGCGAGATGGGACATTACGCCACACAATGTCCTCTCAGAAAGAAGGACAAAGATGAGAAGCACGATCCTCAGGCCGGAGCAACAAAGATAAAGGAGGAGGAATTTTCTATGATTGCTCATATACCTCTAGGAGGGAGGTGGGCTGATTTGGAGTTGTAGACCCACAGATCTACAAGATTGGGCATGATCCTTGAGGAGTCCACCTCTCGGATCATCACCTTGCTACGGGAGCCCAAATCAAAAGTAGAAGGATGGACGTGTGCTAGTTGGTGCAGAGGAGTGGAGAAGTGACAATAAGTAGTTAGCAGCGACAGAGTCTGAGCAACGCAGAGCAAAGTTGTAGCAGCATAGAGGGACGCAGTGCAGAGCAGCAGCAATGCAGTAGCTTCAGAAGGACAACGCAGAGGCTAGCAACATTCATATCTTTATCTCTGAGATGCATCATACTTGTCCAATTTTGGATGTTTTTCAGTTGCAGAAAGCAATTGTGTTGCAGTGCTGCAGTAGTTGGTAGTGGCGGAGTTAGCAATAGGGCGGATGTCGAATTTAGAGGGAGTTGCAGTATGGATGCAGTTTTGATAGTGGCAGTGTGAGCAATAGTGCAAATGTAACATTTGCGCAGAGTTGATGGGAAGCAGTGTCGGACATCAACAATGCAGAGGGAGATGCTTCAGGGTCAGAGAAGTGTGCAGCAAGGCATATTGTTAGAGCACATTCCTCGCTAAGAGGGAGTGTTGATTTGGGGTAGCATCTAATGTGCTCTAAGTCTCAAATTTTGTGGAGAGCCTTAGACACGTGTATTTGTAATATTTCCTTTTTTGGTGTCACCTATGACAAGGTTAGGATGGACTTCTAGAGTTAGGAGCAGACAGGTCACATGTACAGGTTGGTGTCATTAGCGGGCCTAGGGGATTTTTGGAGGAGTTTTGAGGAGTTTATATGAGGTTGGGTGGCATTCGTTTGATATATTCCATCATCCGAGCAGTTTGCCTTTTGTTCTGGTGCATTCCGATAACTTTCGGAAAACTAAGTTATTTTTGGGCTTAACTCAGTTAATTACGCTCAAGGTGGCATTCCGGGAGGAATACATGGCAAAACACCTTAGTGTAATAACTTATTGGAACCGAGACGAGGATACCTACATGATGGGACGATTGGACATGAGTTTCAATGACTTGAGGAGACATGGTAGCCGATTCACTCTTTCCTGCATTAAAAAGGAATATTTTAATAAGAGGGCAAAGTGCTCCATGAATAAAATAATAATAAAATAAGGCTCTAGAAGGATCCAGGAGATCTATAAAAGAAAAGGAGGAGGCCATTGAGGGATGTGTTGAATGAGATCATTTTCTTGTGTATGAGAGGTTTGAGAATGTGGTTCTCTACTTCATTGGTAGCCCTAGGACGGAAACCCTCGGGTGAATTGTGAGTGTTGGACGAAAACCCAATACTCTTGAAGAGGTTTCAATCAGAGATCTCACAGTGCTTCAGTGGAGTTTGGAGAGGTCAGTTTTTGCCGTAGCCGATTTGCAGCAGTCTTCTCGCCGAGCCAACTACATCATTGCCAGCGCTATTCATCAGTTGGGCCAGAGATCTTTCTGGGTTTGCTCCGCTTTGTTGGCAAGATAAGGTTCCACTGTTCCTTCATGCTGATGTACTTTTTCCCATGGATTAATAAAATGGCTCAGTGATTTTATCGGAATCCATTGTGTACTATTTGTTGTTTGTGTGTATATTTACATTTATTTTGCTGTTCAAGTTTATTTCCGGTCTCTATTGTTAAAATCCCCCTTTGGGGATATTACAGTATTCTAGATAACTCAGAAATCGTTTGGTGAAATCCCACTCAGATTGTATTCTATAGAAATAATTAGTTATTTTTAAAGAGAGCCTAAGTCTAAACCTAGGAAAATAAAATAATTAAATGAATTAATAGAATATGAGTGAGAATGATCTAGAACAAATGGATCAAGTCAAAAGTTAATCTTAGCCATTGATTAGATATCTAATCTGGGCCGTTGAAGTCTCAACGAGAAGATTATAAGGATGGCTTGAAGGGTCATTTGGAAAACACATTTGGTGGAGATTAGAGTTCGATATCTTTAGTGAGCAGTGCTCAAGAAGAAAATTTGATTCTTGAGATATTTTTCCAGAGAGGGGCAGTAATTCTGATTGGAAGGAATCCTAAGCCAGAGAGTGCATAGCAATAGAGACAAAGAGAGACACAGTAGCAGCATAGAGCCAGTGACACAGTGCTTACGCGGTCACTGCGTAGAGGCTGAAGGGAAGTCGTTTTCCTGCTGAGGAGATAGCGTTGGGCTAGCGCCATATCCCAGAGAGATTTTCCGGAGGCCAGAAAGCCTCAGTTTCCAGCTAGCAGAGAGACCAGCGCAGAGGCAGAGGGCAACCATCGTTGTGTTGCAGAGACTATGCAAAGTGATGCAGTCATTGCGCAAAAGGCAATGCAGGGCAGTCCAGTCTTGGTGCAGATCAATGTCGGGTTCCCGTGGAGGAGTGAGATTTGTCTCACAAGATCTATTCTGTCAGTTTCTCTGTATGATTTGACCGGTGTGTCAATCATGTTGTAAAATGTAACTAGGTTGGTCTTCATGCTAACTATGTAATTATGAAAAGTAGAAGACACTGGTAATAAAAATGTATTTTTGTCTCATGGGTTTCATGAGCAATATTTTGATGTAGATAGACTTCTTCTTGATGTCTGTTAGGTTCTTGTCTTCTAAAGTATAAATAGGATTAAGTGTCATGAAGGATCCAGACCATGTAAAGTTACTCTCAAACAACCCTCCAAAAAGGTGTTGAAATACAAGCTCAATTATGGCAGAAACAACCTTCATCTATCTCGGAATATATGCATACTAATATGCCAAAGAGACAATCTACAAGTCAGCCTAAGTTAAGGTTATGAATTTGGCCTAAAATCTGTTCAAAGTATTATATATATATGTCCACACTGTGGTTCAGTTGTGACACACAGATTTGCGGACTTATCTCTGAGGAAGTGCGAATATTTTAAGGAACACTTATAGTCAAGTTTGAAGTTAACCAGCGTGGAAAACGGAGCATGAATTGCAGTCAGAACCGAGGTTATACAGCGTAGAAAAGGAGCAAGAATTGCAGTTAAGTATAAGGTTATACAACAGATAATTGACTGTGGATAAGTTTGATATTGGAGAGCGAAGAAAGGAACAGATCCAAGACAGATTTGAATACAAATAAGATAGCATATAAAAGAGCAGATTTAAGACACAGTATTAAGTGCGGACCTATCTGAGGTTACTCTGAGTTTGAATGCAAATATACAACTGTCAGTGTAATAGAAAGGTACAGATTGCAGATTATACAAGAGGAAGCGGATTACTGAAGGAACCAAAGAGTACAGTCTACGGAAGAGTACATTCTACAGTTTGAAGAATCTAAGAAAAGAGTTTGTCAAAGACAAAGATAGTGTTTGTAAGAAGACAAGCTAGTAAGGAAGGTAAATCAGAGATTTACCTTCCTAACCATATTTCAGAATATTCAGTTACAAGTGTAAATAATTCTGTCTTCACATGTGACTAATTACTTTGGTAACTGACTTGATGAATGATTAACCAAGTTAAAGTAGAGAATACATAAGCAAGCTCACAAGTAGTTATCAAGAAGAGAATTTTTGTATTAATCACAAGCCCTACAAATTCTCAACAAATCATACATTTGTACTCAGAAATATTTACTGCATAATATAAAAACTCTCAGATCCGTTGCACCAATTTTCCCGCATTGAGTTTCTCCGGGGAAATTAGTCCAAAATAACTGTGTCAAATGGTTGTGTGATCTATTCTTTTTCAGTGTTGTTTCCGCACTTGTATTTCTTTCGCAGTTTATTTGTGTAGGTTGCAGTGTGATGTCAGTATTTGCTGTAGTAAACTGCAAATATATTGTTAAGTTAGAAAATTAACAATTAGGTGAATATCTTCCAGTTGTTCCAATAGGATTCCTGAGGTTAACGAAATTTTCACATGGTATCAATGTTGATTTTTGTAGCATCAGAAAGTGTTGTAAGTCTCAAATTTGGTGTAGAGGCTTAGACACTAGTATTCCAAAGAACCCAGAAAGCGTGGAAATTCCACTTAGATTTTGTTTTATTTGAAAAGTTAATTATTTTAATGGGGACCCTAAGTCTAAACTTAGGGAAATTAAATAATTAAAGGGTGTTAAATAAAACAGAGTGTGAATATTCTAGAGGACATGGATCAAGTCATGTTATAATGTTAGCCATTGATTAGACATCTAATCTGGGTCGTTGATATGTCAACGAAAAGACTATAAAGGAAGGCTTGAGGGTCATTTGGAAAATACACTGAGACACTAAATTGATCTAAGAGTTTGAAATTTCTGGGGCTTGGTTTGCTGAGAAATTCGAGCTAGAGATCTGAGCAGTGAGGGGCAGAGATAGCATTCAGAGAGGAAGATATTTTCTCAGCCGGTGGAGCATCAGTTAGAGAGAGGCAGAAGTTATCTAACCAAAGCCAACGCTGAAGAAAGAGTGTTGACGCAGTGACTATGTAGGCTCACGCAAAAGCAACGCAAATGCAGAGGAAGGGTTTTCAGTATTTTGCTGGTGGATCAGTTTTAGAGGCTGGGATCTAGAATGTGGCACCGGGAGGCTATTCCTCAGGGTCCACAGAGGCAAAACGACTTGGTTGAGGGCTAACACTTAGCCTGGAAGGGGGTGATGCAGTGGCTGGAAGTTCGGATCTGCAGAGAGGCTGCACAGAGCTTCTTCGGGGCAGTGTTTTCTTCATCCGGATCAGCCGGCAATTCAGTCTTTGAGTGAGGTAAATCCTCACAAATTCTTCTGCCAGTATTTCTCTTTATAAATGAATCACCCTAGGGGTATTCAGAGTTGTATTCAGATATTGCTACTGCATAATAATAAAACCCTCAGATTTGCTGCGCCAGTTTTCCCGCATTGGGTTTTTCCGAGGACTTAGTCGAAAATAAAGGTGTCATATGTGTGAATGATTTCCTTTTTCAGTTTCGTTGTTTCAGAATCATAATTATTGTAGTGTAGGCTGCTTCAGTATTTCATGAATGTATTCAGAAATAATTGTGTAAAGTAAATTACATAATAGATGAAGTAATTCAGACGTTTGTAGTAGGATTCCTTAGATTGATTGAGATCTAGGAATTTTCACAATCAGAGCTTTTTTAAGATGAGTGCAAGAGAAACAGAAGAACAAATCCAATAGATTCAGCGTTGGTGAAGCTGGGATCAAAGAGTTGCGTAAGTAGTAGATTGATCTCTTAGTTGATTGTGTAGTCCCAGTTAGGAGGGCTGAACCAATAGGAAAATCTCTCTCTGAGTGAGCCGACAGAGAGGTAGGATTGTTCCAGATTGCAATTTGTTTGAGGTAGAGGGAGCAACGCAATAGATCTATGTAGATCAGCAGCTGGAGTTACGCAATTGACTGCGCAACAGTGATTGCTAGTGCAGAGCGTCAGGAAGAGTAGCTGGAACACAGATCTTGGGGATTTCTGGCCTCAATGAGTTTCTTGCCTAAGAAACTCTGATTCACTGTGCAGTAGCAACAGATTTTGTGGCTTGGTCCATCAGGAGTGCATAAAGCTAGCTGCACAGCGGGTGAGATGCAACAAATCGACAATAGTTGGGTAAGATGGCCACTAGTGGATTGCGTGACCAGGAACAGTTGAAGGGTGCCTCCAACTATGTTATCTGGAAGGCAAGAATCTCCTTCCTTCTAGATGAGCATGACCTCAAGCACTTTATCGATAGTGCTTAGCCTAAATTGGTGGATGCAACACCATTAAGGGCCTTCAAGAAGAATATGGCAAAGGCCAAAAGACTGATTCTCGACGGAGTGAAGGATCACATTGTGTCTCACATTTCTAGCAAAGGGACAACAAGGGAGATGTGGGAAGTGTTGGCTACGCTGTATGGGGGATCTTTCGAGTAGCGAAAGATGTTTTTGGAGGAGAAAATTCGGACCACCAGGATGCAGAAGGGAGAGCGTATTGATCCATTCCTGTCTATACTTCACGAAAACTGAGATTAGTTGGTAGTCGTAGGAGCAGCTCCTAAGGCCACAAAGATGGTCAGATTGGCCCTCAATTCAGTGTCTGAGGATTATCAAGTCTTTGTCCACAGCATCCTGGGTAGAGAGAACTTGCCAAACTGAGAGTCAATGTGGGTAGCTCTTCAATAAGAAGAGATGAGGAGAGACTTACTCAAGTATCAACTTGAGGCCAACAAAAACAACGGTTCAAATATCAAGGAGGAGGAAGAGAATGCGACCCTTGCATCAAAGGGACAGCTAGAGCAACGCAAGAGGAAGAAGGATCTATCAAAGATCAAATGATTCCAGTGTGGCGAGATGGGACATTACGACACACGGTGTCCTCACAGAAAGAAGGACAAGGATGAGAAGCATGATCCTCAGGCTAGAGCAGCAAAGATAGAGGAGGAGGAATTTTCTATGATTGCTCATATAACTCTAGGAGGGAGGTGGGCGGATTTGGAGTTGTAGACCCAAAGATATACAAAACAAGGCAGGATCCTTGAGGAGTCCACCTCTCGGATCATCACCTTGGTACGAGATCCCAAATCAAAAGTAGTAGGATGGACGGGTGCCAGTTGGTGCAGAGGAGTGGAGAAGTGACAGTGTAGTAGTTAGCAGCACCAGAGTCTGAGCAACGCAGAGCAGAGTTGGAGCATCGCAAAGGGACACATTGCACAGTAGCAACAATGCAACAAATTCAAAAGGACAATGCAAAGGCTAGCATCAGTCAGATCTTCATCACTGGGATACATCATACTTGTCCACTTTTGGATGTTTTTCAGTTGTAGAAAGCAAACCATGTTGCAGTGTAGTAGCAGTTGGCAGTGGTAGAGTCAGCAACAACATGGATGTAGAATTCAGAGGGAGTCGCAGAACGGATGTAGTGGTGACAGTGGAAATGTCAGCAACAGTGCAGATGTAGCGTTTGCGCAGAGTGATGGGAAACAATGTCAGACATCAACAACGCAGAGGGAGATGCTTCAGGGTCAAAGCAGTGTGCAACAGGGCATATTGTTAGAGCACATTCCTCTCTAAGATGGAGTGTTGATTTGGGGTAGCATCATATGTGCTCTAAGTCTCAAATTTTTGTGGAGAGGCTTAGACACATGTATTCCAGATAACCCAGAAATCGTTTGGTGAAATTCCACTCCGATTGTATTCTATAGAAATAATTAATTATTTTTAAAGAGACCATAAGTCTAAACTTAGGAAAATAAATAATTAAAGTGAATTAATAGAATATGAGTGAGAATGATCTAGAAAAAATGGATCAAATCAGAAGTTAATCTTAGTCGTTGATTAGAGATCTAATCTGGGTCGTTGAAGTCTCAACGAGAAGACTATAAGAATAGCTTGAAGGGTCATTTGGAAAACAGATTTGGCAGAGATCAGAGATCGATTTCTTTAGTGAGAAATGCCCAGGAAGAAAATTTGTTCATGAGATCTTTTGCAGAGAGGGGCAATAATTCCGGTTGGAATGAATCCTGAGACAAAGAACGCATAGCAGCAGAGACAGAGAGAGCCTCAGTAGCAGCGCATAGCCAGTGACATAGTGCTTACGTAGAGGCTAAAGGGAAGTCATTTTCCTGCTGAGGAGACAGCTTTGGGCCAGTACCAGATCCCAGAGAGATTTTCCGGAGGCCAGAAAGCCTCAGTTTCCAGCCAGCAGAGAGACCTGCGCAGAGGTAGAGGGCAGCCATCGTTGTGACGTAGAGATTGCGCAGAGGGAGCGTAGGGCAATCCAATCTTGGTGCAGATAAGTGTCGGGTTCCCTCGGAGGAGTGAGATTTGTCTCACAAAATCTATACTGTCAGTTTCTCTGTATGATTTGACGGGTGTGTCAATCATATATTTGGACTCAGAAATATTTATTGCATAATATATAAACCCTCAGATTTGCTGCCCCATTTTTCCCGCATTGGCTTTTTCCAGGGAGATTAGTCCAAAAATAACTGTGACAAATGGTTGTGTGATTTATTCTTGTTCAATGTTGTTTATGCACTTTTATTTCTTCCGCAGTTTATTTGTGTAGGTTGCAGTGTGGTGTGTTTAGTATTTGCCGTAGTAAACTGCATGATATTGTTAAGTTTGAAAATTAACAATTAGGTGAATATGTTGCAGTTGTTGCAATAAGATTCCTGAGGTTAACGAAATTTTGACAGTGAGAGACTTGTTAAGGGTTACGTTCAATCAAGGCTTTATAAATTTTAACCCTTTCTTTGTTCTAACTTGACTTAGAGTCCTCCTTGGACGTGTCTCTTTCATGGTAAACCTTAAAACCTTAAGCTTACTTAGGGCACCCCTAGGTCTCTCTTGTGGTCCCAATCATCATATGACCTTATCTCACAAACCCTTAAGAGAGGTATTATTCCCCTAGGAATCCTTGATCTAGGTGTATCCCTGTTTTTATGAATATTCTTCTTCCCTAGGTGTAGGTTTCGTCCCATAAGCCTTTCTTAGAAAGCCCTTCATCTTTCTTTTGAAGCAAGAGAGCCATTATTTGAGCCTCTTCTTTGAGTGGGCTTTAGAAATCACATGGTACCTTATCATTAATCTCACCTCTCTAGTGATGTCCTTCATACCGGGACTTCTCCTATTGGTAAAAAAGTCTGTAAAGAGTAGGCAACATCGACTAAGGTGATAGTGGGTCCTTGTCTTGTTATTGCCATTTGTTCTAGTGGTTGTCCCTTAGGTACCTCTCCTAGGACCCCTGCTAAATTGTGGGTAACATTTTTGGCGTCATTGTTGGGGACACGAGGTGTGTGTCTTGTTGCCATACGACATCATTGATATATCCTTTTGGAGACTCCATTGGAAGAATGAAACGACTTGTAGGGTGAAGTAAGCATCTCCAAATTCTCCCTGGGGACTCCATATATAGAATCTTATGAAAATTTGCATGGTTGTAAATGGCTCACCGGAAAGGCCTATTTTATGTGTTTCGAGATGATAATCCTCGATCCAGTGATCATAATGTCATTAGTAGCCAAGAGGAGTTTGATGCCCCTCTTAGTGAATCTCTTGTGAACCATGAAGTTGAGGAGCCGCCCCAATGCTCTTAAAGGGGGTTGTGGTTCTTCCCAAGATATGATGATTGTAAAAACATGCTACCCCATGTGCTTAATCTTTGATGTGTATGTAATAGGTCTACGGTCCCAAGAGATTGTTGGTGTTCCCATGACCTCCTAGTCGAGTATGTTTGTGCACACTACTGAGAACTCATGTCCCAACTGGAGCTAGATGTTACCCACCACTAGTGGGTGACCCCCACAAGAGAATTTTTCTCCTATATTTGTTTTCAACCGGCAGCCAAAAACCCCTTGTAGCCACTGTGAAAATTCTACTGCAGTGTATTGGTGTATTTTCTCCTACTTGATTTAATTAATACAATTTATTTCCAGAAATTAGATTCATAAAATACTGAAAATAAACAAAAATACAACCTACACATGCAGATCATTTATTGAATAATACGCTCATGCAACAAAGTGACACATGGATTTTTGGACATAAGTCCCCGGAAAAACCCAAAGTGGGAAAACTGGTGCAACAGATATGAGGGTTTATTATTAAGTAGTTCTAAGTACAACAAATCTGGGTTCCAGATCTGGAAAACCCGACAAAGAATAAAAGAAATCAAATTTGTAGCTAACCTGAAGTTCTAGTGCCAAATATCAGACTTATCCACACCCTCAAACGAGATTTATAAGACTTATCTCGAATCTGACCCTAGAAACCCTAAACGCTGCTTTTGAAGCCCCAACGTTACCTCTGAAGGCCTGCGTCAGCCTCTGCGTGTCTCTGGGAGGGCCTGCATCATCCCTGGAGGGTCTACGTTGCCCCTGCGCTGCCTATGCTAGGCCTGTGTCAGCCCTGCCTGACCCCAGCTGCCTCTGCGCTGCCCTTGCTGGACTATGTGGCTCTGAAGCCTCTCTGCGCTGGCCTTGTTGCTGCTCCTCTTCCTCTTGTTGTCTCTTGGCTCTTGAGATCAAATCATCCCCTCAGCCAATACTACCCCTCACTGCAGGAAATTCCTCCGAAAATTCTTAGCAAAGCTGCCCTAGAATTCCAAATCTATTCCTCAGTTCTGCAACTGTGTGCTTCTTCCACTGACCCTCAAGCCTTTCTCTTGTAATTTTTTGTTGAACCCTTCAACGGCCGAGATTAAATCATTCATCAACGACTGAGATTAAAAGACTTCTTGATCCATGTGACTTAAGACAATTTCAGCACATGTGTTAATTAATTCACTTTAATTATTTTATTTTCCTAAGTTTAGACTTAGGAAATCCATTAAAATAATTAATTATTTGAATAACTTGAACACCAATTGAAATTTCTCAAATCCCTTTCTGGGTTTTGGAGATCAAGTGTGTCCTAGCCCCTCCACAAAATTTCAGGGCTAGAGCACACTTTATGCTACACCAACTTATACAAAATCTCAACAGCCACCAAGTAGTTCGATGTGCCACCATTCTCTGCCACCTGAGCCAACCATTACATGCCCTCGCCCATCTGTTATGATCGTATGTTTGAGGGTGGGTCTTCCAACCTCGAAGGTATGGCTTTCCATTTTGTAATTGGGTATTTTTGCTTGCTTATCATGGACACATCTGGACATGGATTAGTGGGGGGATTCGACAGAAAGAATGGGATTGGCCTGTACTCTTGTCCCCTTTGTCCAACTTGGTGGTTAATATTTTATCGTAGTCCTGCAGGATCTCGTCTATTGGCTCTAGCTTGAGGAGTGGCACTACATGGGAAACCCTGATTTTTGTTGCATGGTCCCACTTCCCGACTACACATACATCACTACCCTCTATTCATTATAACCCCATTTCACATAGTTCCCATCTGGGTTCACATTTGTCCATTCGGTCCACAAGGAGTTAGCTCCCCCCCTTTTCCCCTTGTCCACACTTTGGGTTGGGCCTGGAACGATGCCCCAGAGGTTGATGCAGATAAAAGGAAAGTTAAAAGCATAATTTGGCCACATACAATAGGAAATGTACCATAAAATGCAAAAGATGGCCAGAACATACAAATTTAGCGCAATGGCAAAATCCAAACATGAGCTCTACTCATCAGCATTATGGCCATCACCCTGGTTACTTGGGTCCCTATATGAGCCCCCTGCATCATTAAGGAGCCCATGATTGTCCCAACTGCTGGTGGGTGATGAACTGCCCAACCTTAAGGGGGTATTCACAACTATATTCTTCACATCGTGCTCTCATTCCCTAGAGCCCAGAGAAATTAAAAGAAAGAAAAACCAATAAAAGGCAAAAAGCATGTGAAGAAGGGTGGAAAAAAGAAGGCCGGGGTAACTCATGTACCGCAATTTCTCCCTCCTACATCTATACACCGATGTGTGGGCTTCCCCTATTATTGCAGCACTTGTACCATGACATCTGGCTTGGAGTTTTCCCCTGCTACCACACTACATTTCATCATTATATCACATGACACCTAGGATTTCACGGATGTACCATGGACCTGTCACCCAAACCTCCTAATAGGGTCCTTTATTTACCTTGCTCTTGAACTTGGGGACACCTGCACATTCTAAAGCCCATTATGCAAGGGCATGCCACTATGAAGTGTCCACTTGGTTCCCTGACTTGTAAGCTCATTTACTCGATTGCACTAATGAAATTGTTGTACTGGAAAGTGATGAGAGTTGAGATTTTGGGGTAGCATCAGGTGTGCTCTAGCTCCTAAACTTTGTGGAGGAGCTGGAATACACGAGATCTCCAAGACCCAGAAAGCGTTTGGAGAAATTCCATATGGCGTAAAAGTTATTCAAATAATTAAACTTTTTAATGGGGACCCTAAGTCTACCTTAGGGAAATTAAAAAATTAAAGTGAATTAATTTGCACATGAGATGAAATGTTCTAAGTAACGTGGATCAAGAATTCTTTTAATCTTAGCCGTCGATTAGAGATTAGATCACGACTGTTGGTTTCTCGACAAGAAAAGTATAAAGGAAGGGCTTAGGGTCAATTGGAGAGAACACACAGACAATGGATGCATTGAAGCTAAGTCAAATTTTTGGGGCGGGGTTTGCTAAGGAATTCGAAGTGAGTTTGCAGTGTAGTGAGGGGCAGAGATCGGCAAAGGATGATTTGATTTGAGGCTGAGAATACAGCAGCAGAGAGGCAACATCGTACCAGGGCAATGCAGAAGCCACCAGGAGGGATGCAACCCAGTGAAGCTGATGTAGAGGCCACGTATAGGGTGTTGCAGAGGCAACGCAAAGGGCTTCAGAGTGAAGCAGGGGCATCCTGTGCTGCGCAGAGGCTGCTTTGTGCTAGAGGGGCTGAAGCAGTTGCAGGAATATCTGCGCTGGGGTTCCAGAGGGTCAGAAAGGGCTCGTTGTCTATAAATCCCGATTAAGGGTGTGATTCAGCCATATTTCTGTCTCCGAGTTATAAGGTACACCTACCGTGTATTTTCTCTGTAGGGAAAACCATTACTAGTGCCCAAAATTTTGTATTTAGATTCTGCATAATAATAAAACCCTCTAAAGTTGCTGCATCGATTTTCCCACATTGGGTTTTTCCAGGGACATTTGTCCGAAAAATTTGTGTGTCATTTGTTGCATGTGCGTGATGTTCAATAAATGATCTGTATTTGTGTAGCCTGCTATTTCTGTTTACTTCGAAGTTATTTCTGAATATTCAGTTAAAATAACTTGTGTAATAAATTAATAGGAGAAGTAAATCAATAGTTAGCAGTAGGATTTCTGTATTAAGGATTCAAAAATTTTCACATGGTATCAGAGCATTGCAGATCAAATTGATCCATCAACAAAGCGACTGAAGATATTGGCTGCAGGAAGGGTAGCACAGATCCGAAAGAAGGCAGTGCAACACCAGAGGTATAACAGACCCTGCAAGGGTGATGCGGAGTTAGTATGCTCACGCAGAGGCTAACGAAGCTCCAGAGAGGTTACACAGAGCATAGCTTGCTCACGCAACACAAGGAGAGGGACACTGAGCCAGTCTGCTCACGCAGAGACTGACGCAACACTAGGAGGGTAACGCAATCCGAGTTGGGGAGTTGTTGTGCAGTTTGTCGAGACCGGAAGTGCAGTTTCTGATCTTCAAAAGTTGCTGGTGTGGCACAGGTTCTGTCGGTGCAGAACAGTGCCTAGCAAAGGTGACAAAATCGAAAGGAGAATAGTTGCTCAGCAGATTCTCTAGCCAAGGAATATGAGTTTGATCAAGAGTTGTGATCATAGAGGACTGATTCGTCAGAATTGGTGAAGGATTTCTGGGAGGGAAATCATTTGTCAGAGGGAGAACGTTCTCTAGAGGTGTTCTTTCGCCAAGAAGCCCAGATCCAGTCTTTTGCTGAGTATAGCAGCTGCAGAAGGGAGAAGAGTTTGTGTTTCGACAGATTGAGCAGAGATGGTTTCTCATGGACTGAGAGATCAGGATAGGTTGGACGGTGTGTCCAACTTTTTCATCTGGAGAGCCAAAATCCCGACAGTCCTGGATGTGTACGATATCAAGGACCATGCACAAAATGTCCTAGTTGTTTCAACCGTTGCTGATCCTTTGAAGAAGTTCAACGAGAATTAGGCGCGGGCTAAGCGCTTGATCATGGATGGAGCAAAAGATCATGTGGTACCACATATTGCCGAGAAGAACACGACAAACGAGATGTGGACAACATTAAACACAATGTATCAGGGAAGCTTTGTCCAGAGGAAGATGCTTCTGGAGAATCAGATGCGATTGTTCTAAATGCAGAAGGGGGAGGAAATCGATCCCTTCCTCTTTAGACTGCAGACTATCCGTGACCAGCTAATTGCCATGGGGTCAACTCCGGATGAAGGGCTCATGGCAAGCATTGCCCTGAATGTAGTCACCGATGAATGGGAGACATTTGTCCAAAGTATCTTGGGCAGAGTAGTGCTACCATCCTAGGTGGACATGTGGGAAATCCTCCATCAAGAGGAAATCAGGAGGATAACCAAGAAGCAAAGCAGCAGTGGAGGAGTCAAGGTGAAGAAAGAGGAGGAAGATGCAACCCTTGCATCTAGGGGATAGAGGCAACAAGGGAAGAAGAAGAAGGACCTCTCCATGGTCCGTTGCTTTAGATGTGGTGAACTTGGACACTTCGCCAACATTTGTCCTAAGTGGAAGGACAAGGAAGCATCTGATTCCAAGGTAGCAACAACGAAAGGGGACGATGGTAGCGAAGACGATGTAGCCATGAGTGCTCATGAACCAGGAAGTGGGGCGATATATATCTGTAGAGAAACTACAGATGGTGCAGGATCCTTGAGGTGCCCAAACTCTTGGATCACATACAAGCTACGGGAGCCTTAAGACAGTAGCAGGATGACTGGAGCAGTGGGTGCAAAAGATCATGGAGAAGCAGAGGCTGAGCGGGGACGTTGAAGTCTGTAGCAGCGCAGAAGAGAGGCAGCAACAACGTGGAAGTAACAGTGCAGAGGTTGATGGGATTTCAGCAGTGCAGAGGCAGTGCTTACGGAGTGCAGTATAGCAAACAACGCAAATCTTCAGAGGGACAACGCAGCGCAGCAGCGAAGGGTGCTTCAGTCATGAGATGCATCCCAACTAACTTTTTCTCAGTTGTTGGGTGATTGTCCTTCAGTTGCTTACTTCTCAGCAAATGAGTTGCAATGCAGCAGTTGACAGTGGCAATGCTATAGGCAGCATGATGCAACAATTTGAGAGGGAGCTACAGTACAAATGTTGCAATATCAGTGATAGTGACATGGGCAACAGTACAGAAAGCAACAATGCAGTGGATGGAGGGCAGGAGGCCAAGCATCAGACTGATGCCAAAGATCTGGGCAATGCTTCAACGTTTAAGTATTGCTAGAGCACACTCCTCGCTAAGAGGGAGTGTTGAGAATTTGGGTTAGCACCGGTTGTGCTCTAGCTCCGAAACTTTGTGGAAGGGCTGGAACACACGAGATATCCAAGGCCCACAAAGCGTTTGGAGAAATTCCATCTGGTGTAAAAGTTATTCAAATAATTAATTTTTTTAATGGGGACCCTAAGCAATGTTTTGAAAATCGCGATCGGGATTAAACGGCAAGGGGAAAAAATCGGAAAAAATTGTAAAAATCGGGAAAAAATAGGTAAAAATCGGGAAAAAATCGGCACATACAAAAATATTCATTTTTTTTCAATTTTTTTAATATCTAAAGCACCCACAACATAAAATAAATGCATTGACAGATAAATATGAAAAAAAAACTAACATATAAGATGTGTAATATCATGTCTAGTGTTACATCACACATAATAGTGAATCATGTCCTGAATACTGAGTCCTGAGTCTCAACTCAACCTCAAAATATCAACAAAAAATATAATAATTTATCTCATATCATGAGTCATAATGTTATATTCAAAGGAATGCACCAAATAACCTATACTACTGATTTCCTCTGCCCCTCTTGCGAGAAAATGTAACAGCATTCCCTCTAGATGAAGAAGCTAGCGGGGTTGGCAATGGACTCTTGTGTGCTCCAGATCCTAAAGCACCAGGAGCTAAAGGAGGCAGACCACGTCCTCTACCGGTAGTAGGGGTAGGTGGTGTCACCTCCTCCTCCTGCTGTTGCTCCTCCTCCTCCTCCTCATGAAACTCATCATTGATTCATTGCTACTAGAAATAGGATCATCAACAAGAGATACATAAACATCATCTAGCTCAAAGTCTTTAGACTTGGATTGCTCAACCTTATAACACGATAGAAATTGAAAAAGTTTAACATGCCTAACCAATGATTTTGGTTTGAGTGAAGGGTTCATCTCCTCAACCTTAAAATGCGGTAAAAAAAGATTAACATGCCTAACTAGTTGTTTTCCTTTGAGTGAAGGGTACATTCTTGTTAAGGCCATGGTAGGGGAGTTAAACAATCAATACCACCAACATCAACAAAGTTCAACAATCAATGCCACCAACATCAAGGTTATTAAAGGACTTCATGCTCTTGATCAAATGCCAATCTCATACCCTTACACATAATAGAATCAAATGGAAACAATGCAAATCCCCAAACCATGAAACCCTGAAAACCATTAAGTTTGCTGAATTTTGAGTGAAATCTAAAATTCTAGTTTCTCCATATGAAATCCAATGAGGTCGAAACCACTCTTAAACATCCTGAGTCATTTCATGGTAATGTTAAAAATTTAAGTAAAAGGATGATATTTCTCCTTTTACTTTAAGAATTTAACATTACCATTCACTGCCAACAGGGTGTGTCAGGAAAATGAGAAGGTTGCAAAAATGACAAAAAAAAATCGATTTCTGAACTTATAGGGTTGCTGTTTGATGGGCCCACGATTTTTACCGAAAAAATTGCGATTTTTTGGCGAACTTTTCAAATCCAAAAAATCGCCCAAAAAATCGCCGATAATATCGTTTTGTTCAAAAAATCGCGATTTAATCACGATTTTCAAAACCATGACCCTAAGTCTAACTTAGGGAAATTAAAAATTAAAGTGAATTAATTTACACATGTGATGAAATGTTCTAAGTGATGTGGATCAAGCATTCTTTTAATCTTAGCCGTCGATTAGAGATTAGATCACAACCATTGGTTTCCCAACGAGAAAAGTATAAAGGAAGGGCTCGGTGTCAGTTGGAGAACGCACACACAACAGATGCATTGAAGCTAAGTTGAATTTATGGGGCGGGATTTGCTGAGGAATTCGAAGTGAGTTTGCAGTGTAGTGAGGGGTAGAGATTGGCAAGGGATGATCTAATCCGAGGCCGAGGATACAGTAGCAGAGATGCATCATTGTACCAAGGTAGCGCAGAAGCCAGCAGGAGGGACGCAACCCAACCAAGCTGACATAGAGGCCACACAGACCCTTCTGGTGATGCAGAGGCAACGCAGAGGCCTTTAGAGTGACGCAGGGGAAGCCTGTGCTGTGCAGAGGCTGCGCTGGGCTAGAGGGGTTGACGCAGTTGCAGGAAGAGCTGCGCTGGGGTTCAATGGGCCAGAAAGGGCTTGTTATCTATAAATCTCGATTGAGGGTGTGATTCAACCATATTTTCTGTCTCCGAGTGATAAGGTACAACTGCCGTGTATTTTATATATAGGGAAAACCGTTTCTGGTGCCCAGAATGTTGTATTCAGATTCTACATAATAATAAAACCCTCTAGAGGCACTGCAACGGTTTTCCCGCATTGGGTTTTTCCGGGGACATTTGTCCGAAAAATCTGTGTCATTTGCTACATGTGCGTGATGTTCAATAAATGATATGTATTTGTGTAGGCTGTTATTTGTGTTTACTTCAAAGTTTTTTCTGAATATTCAGTTAAAATAACCTGTCTAATAAATCCAAGTAGGAGAAATGTAAATCAATAGTTGAGTAGGATTTAATGACAAGGATTAGACCTTTCTTTAAGAACGCATTGGATCTTATACAAGATTGCAGATGGGTCTTCATCTTGGGTTTGTCCTCCCTATACGGGATCCAAGCCCTCTAGAGGGTCATGATGGCACTTGTAGGGTGAGCGTTGAGAGCCATGGGCCTCCACCACAACTGAACATTGATTGCCACATTGTGGGATTCTTCAACACCACCTATTACTTGCTCGTGCCCCACCTATATAGAGACGATGATGCACTTGGACCACATTGCCTAGCCGGCCACATACTTGCACCAGACACTTCGACAGTTGATCCAGGGCCCAAATGGGGTTTTGTCTCACCTAGGGAGACAAAGGAGGGGTTTTATCATCATTATAGCCCTCATGGATGGAGTAACGACATATTGATCCAGTTGGAGACCCATGAGAGCATTCATTGTGCCCCACATCCACTTTGAAGCACCACATATATTTTACTTGGAAACTAAGGGGTCAACCCCTTGGTCATCATCATGAAAGCCCTCCTCTTCGATTTGGCACATGGAGGACTTGTCTAGGCCTTCCAATGGCCCATTTGCACTATTGTTCTATCATTTCGGCCATTTTGATAGGCTTGGCATTCATCTTTAGAGCTATTTGGTGGGCTTGTCACAAATAGATTTATTATTTTGCACATTAGAGTCATTTTAGGGGCTCATTAAGTTAAATTGACCAACTCAAATTGTTAGAGGCTCATATAAATACAAGTGAGGCCTCATTTGTAACCCATCACTAGTTGACTTGGGATTAGTTCTCTCCTAAGAGAATTTTGCACTTTTTCTTGGTTTGTATATTGAAGATCACTAGATTCATTTTGATATCTTTGGAGCTGAAATTTTCGTTCTATTGGAGCCATTTTTTGGATTTTGGATTTGGATATATCTTTGGTTGTCTTGTAAGTATTCTTTTCAAAGATATTTGCATAATAATGTCTAGTGTGTGGAAATTATGCAACTAGCTATTGTTCTTTCATGTCGTATTTGTTGAATATCATTGTAAAAGAAAGTTAGATTGAAAATTTGTGTATGCTACACATTGATAGCAAGTAGATGAACGTTATTAGTGGAGTAGAACTCGTTTTCTTTCCATGAAAGTCCATAAATCTTGGGTGGGTAAATGTTAGAGAGTGCTTGCTAGGGAATAATTTTCTAGCCTCCTCGAAGACGATTTTGGCCAAATTTTGAATCACATAAACTCCATAGCCCAAGAACAAGGCACTAATCCAAGAAAATTTGGTGGTCAACCCCTCTTTCCTCTTCTTTTTCTCCTCCCAAAAATTCCAGTCTCTCACCTAGACGTCCTTGTTGGGGCATCATGTGAATTTCTCTAGAGGGATGATTTTACACTTCCACTTGGAAAAAAATTTGTATTGTTGTCTCTTCTAGAGGTTCACCAAGTTTCATGAGTTCTCAATAGTTCATTTGTTAGAAAATATAAGCCCTAGCTCAGTTTTTGGAAGTCAACCTTTAGCGTCATAGTGAGAGGCTTGTTAAGGGTTACATTCAATCAAGGCTTGATCAATTTCAACCCATTCTTTGTTCTAGCTTCAGTTAGGGTCCTGCTTGGATGTTTGTCTTTCATGGTAAACCTTAAAACCTAAGCCTAGTTAGCGCACCCCTAGGTCTCTCTTGTAGTCCCAATCATCATATGATCCTATCTCGCAAAACCTTAAGAGAGGTCTTATTCCCCTAGGAATCCTTGATCTAGCTGTATCCCTATTATTTTGAATATCCTTCTTCCCTAGGTCTAAGCTTCTTCCCATAAGCCTTTCTTGGCGAGTCCTTCATCTTGCTTTTGAAC
Source organism: Pinus albicaulis (assembly GCA_034641835.2). Classification (NCBI taxonomy): domain Eukaryota; kingdom Viridiplantae; phylum Streptophyta; class Pinopsida; order Pinales; family Pinaceae; genus Pinus; species Pinus albicaulis. The sequence goes on along the minus strand of CM076580.1, from coordinate 1,154,422,880 downwards.
CAAGCGGGCCATTATCTGAGCCTCTCCTTTGAATGGGCTATATATATCACATGGTACCTTATCATCAATCTCACTTTTCTAGGATTTCCTTCATACCGGGACTCCTCCAATCGGTCCGTAAAATGTAGGGCACATCTATTGAGGTGACAGTGGGTCCTTGTCCCGTTGTTGGCATTTGGTCTAGTGTTTGTCCTCTAGGTACCCTTCCTAGGACCCTTGTTAGATTGTGTGGTAACAATACCTGATGGTGAAAATTGAAGCACTGAATATTGTGTAATTCCAAAGAACCCAGAAATTGTTTGTGGAAATTCCACTCGGTTTGTGTTTTACTAAAATAGTTAATTATTTTAATGTAGACCCTAAGTATAAACTTAGGGAAATTAAATAATTAATGGGTATTAATAAAACAGAGTGTGAATCTTCTACAGTACGATGACCAAGTCAAGTTTTAATCTTGGCCATTGATTAGACTTCTAATCTGGGCTTTTGATTCGTCAATAAGAAGATTATAAAAGAAGGCTTGATATTTGGAAAGCAAGCCGAGCATACAGTCAGTAACCCGAAGGAAGTTGATTTTGAAGGAAGAGAATTCGATTTTAGAGGGAGAGTTGCAGGGCAGAGTTGCAAAGGCAGAAGGAGAGGGAGTCAGTAAGGACAGAGAAGGAAGAGAGAGGGACGCAAAGGGCCACAGAAGGCAGTGCAGAGCAGCAGTGCGGTGTGCCCACACAGAGTGACGCAGTCCAGCGTAGGGACTGCGCAGAGAAGCATGCAGAGTGACGCAGAGGGAGATAGTGGGTCTTCCGGGTGTTTGGAATTCTCCAGAAGGAACTGGAGAATCTATCTCAAGTGCTTTCTAAAGAAATCCGCCAGTCTATTTCTTGTAAAGAGTTCATTGCTGAAGAATAATATATAAACCCTCATTTGCTGCACTGGTTTTCCCGCATTGGGTTTTTCCGGGGACAATTGGCCAAAAATAAGTGTGTACATGTGATTGTTTTTTATGCTTATATTTCTTACTGTTCCTTTCTCTACATATACATAAGTGAATGCTGCAGTAGTATTTATTTCAAAATTTACTGGAAGAATTTTGTAAGTAACTTATTGAAATAATAAGTAGGAGAAATAAATCTATCGTCGTAGAAAGATTTTCTGGATTGAAATTTTCACATGGTATCAGAGGCAAAGATGAGTAACAAGAGAAGAGAACCGGCGATTGAACATAAATCAGATGTTGCTGCAACAACTAGGAAGGGTTCATGCAGTTCTCTAGAGAAGAAGGGAAGCATGGAAGAACAGATGGATCACGATGTTTCTGTTCTGGCATCCAGATTGGAAAGAGAATTTTCTTGTCAAGCTCTGCTTCTCTTGAGATCTGGTACATTGATAGTGGGGCTTCTGCTCACATGACAGGAGTGCGAGAATGTTTCTCAAACTACCAAGAAGAGCAGATGAACTTTAAAATCACCATGGGCAATAAGGCAAAATGTACCCTATTGGAAGAGGTACCATAGTATTTCAAACGGAAGCTGGTAATAAGCTTCGGGCCACTAATGTACTGCATGTGCCTGGTTTGGGGATGAACTTACTCTTTGTGTCGCAACTTCAAAACAAATGTTATGACGTTTACTTCATTGGCAATAGAGTATACATCAAACACCCAAGTTGGAAGAAGAAAGCACAAATCAGAGTTAGGAGCAATAAAATCTACAAGTTACAACTCAAATCCCTAATGACACTAATAGGCAACACTGATGAGTAGGACTTGAATGAGCTATGGCACAGGAGAATGGGGCACTTGCATCATGGGGCATTAAGGATTCTCAAGAAGACTGTCACAGGAGTTCTAGAACTGAGAACCAAGCGAGACGATGTCTGCAGAGGGTGTGTATTAGGAAAGTATTCCAAGGCAACATACCATAGAAGCAACAATAGGGCTAAGGGTGGGTTGAGCTTAATACACTCAGACATCTACGTGCCAATGTCCACTAGAGCTCTTAGTGGTGTCGAATATTTCGTCACCTTCATTTTATTACCATTCCAGGAAGACCTGGATCAACTTTCTGAAGACCAAGGATGAAGTCTTTGGTTGATTCAAGGAGTTTAAAGCTCTGGTAGAGAATTTGACGGGAAAGCGGATCAAGACATTGCGTTCAGACAATGGTGGAGAATACATGGATAAAAACTTCACAGAGTTTTGCGCAAGGGAAGGCATCAAAAGAGAGTGGACTGCTCCATATAATCCGGAGCAGAATGGTATTGCAGAGCAGAAGAACAGAATTATTGTTGAAGCTGCAAGGGCAATGCTGTACGATCAAGACATGCCCAAATTTCTGTGGGCTGAAGCTTGTAATACAATTGTTTACGTTCGGAACAGGATTCCTCATAATGCATTGGGTAAGATCACTCCAGAAAGTGTCTTCACTTGCAACAAGCCTGAAGTGAGCCACTTTAGGATCTTTGGCAGTGCGACATATTGTCATGTGCCTAAAGAGAAGAGGAAGAAGCTGGATAAGACTATAGAAAAAGGGATATCTAGTGGGATATAGTGAGAACGCAAAGGCTTACCATATATACATTCCCGAGAGCAGGAAGATTGTGGTACAACGGGATGTGAAATTCATGGAGGAGAGGGCCTTCAAAAAATCCCAGGAGGTGCCTTCTACTGCACAGTCAGAGGAGGATCTGCTGGTCCAGTCACAATGACCGGCGGAGGGTAATACAAGTACCTCTCCAAGGCATGGGGATCCAAGGGATACATCTCTCGAGGACTTGCATGAAGGAGAGTAGGGGGATCCACCCACTACGAATGGTAAGATGAGCAGGGAATTGTGATAGATTCTGAGGGATGTTGAAGAGTTTGTCGGAGCCCCCCCGAAATGAGAAGAGGCAACACAAACAACTTGAAAGGTACCAAGCCTTAGTAGCACAGGTTGGAGAGCCATCTAGTTTTTAGGAGGCAACTCAGCACCAGGTTTGGGTCGATGCGATGGTGGAGGAGTACAACTCCATCATGATAAATGATGTCTGGGAAGTGGTTCTCAGGCCTCAAGACAGATCAGTTGTAGGTTTGAGATGGATCTACAAGATAAAATATGCTGCAGATGGTAGCGTCGAGAAATTTAAGGCTAGGTTTGTGGCTAAGGGGTACATTCAGAAGGAAGGGATATATTATGAAGTGACCTTCGCCTCGGTAGCCCGATATACTTCTATTAAATCCGTAATATCCCTTGCTGTGCAGATGGGATGGGAGATTCACCAGATGGACATCAAGACTGCGTTCCTGAATGGGGTGATAGAGGAAGAAGTATATATTGAACAACCAGAGGGCTTTGAGACACATGAATAGAAAACTCGTGTGTAGGCTCAAGAACATTTTGTATGGACTGAAGCAAGCCCTTAGAGCTTGGTATGGTCGAATTGACAGCTACTTGCCGAAAATGGGATTTGTCAAGAGTGACGCAAATCCCAATCTCTACCATCTGAGGGTAGAGGATGAGCTTCTTATATTGGTGCTATATGTAGATGATCTATTCCTAACATGATCATCTAGGCTCATCAAGGAATGCAAGGAGAATTTAGCTGCAGAATTTGACATGAAGGATCTTGGGTTGATGCATTATTTTCTGGGGTTGGAAGTTTCTCAGCAGAAGGGTGAGATCTTCCTTGGACAAGGAAGATATATACTATGGAAGTTCTGAAAAGGTTTCAGATGGAGGACTATAGACCCATGGCTACTCCAATGACTACCAACTGGAATAAACTTGACATGTCCGAAGATGATGAGGCTGATCCTAATTTGTATAGGCAGCTCATAGGTTCTCTGATGTATCTGGTAAACACTAGACCAAACATCTGTTATGCTGTCACTACTCTCAGTCAGTTCATGGTGGAACCGAGGAGGGCTCATTGGGCAGCAACCAAACATGTTCTCAGGTATTTACAAGGAACAATCAACCTTGGACTGAAATACACTAGAGGCAGTGACATCAGGTTGAGTGGGTTCACTGACGCAGATTGGGTTGGGAGCCCAGTAGATTGGAAAAGTACCAGTGGGTACTATTTTAATGTTGGAACGGGGATGACCTCCTGGTGCAGCAAGAAATAGAAATCCGTGGCCCTGAGCTCCGCAAAAGCTGAATATATGGCAGCTAGCATGACTTTGTGTGAGGCCATATGGCTTCGAAAATTGCTTGTGAACTTACTCAAGGAGAAGATGAGGTGACCAACATTCTTTGTGATAATCAAAGTTGCATCAAGCTCTTTGAGAATCCTATGTTTCATGATCAGTCGAAGCACATTGACATCAGGTGTCATTTCATCAGAGACTGTGTCCAAAGGGGAGCTGTACAATTGGAGTACACTCCTAAAGGAGAACAAGTGGTAGATATCCTCAGGAAAGCTCTTGGAAAGACCAATTTTTTCTATTTCAGAGAGATGATGGGGATGATCAAGAATCCATTTCAGTAGTAGGAATGGATAGGTTCAGGATTTAGAGGGAGCTGCAGTACAGATGAGGCAGTGACAGCAATAGGGTCATGGGCAGTAGTACAAAAGGCAGCAATGCAGCAGGTGACGGGCAACAACCAGGCATCAGCAGCGCAGAGGATGCTTCAAGACAAAGCAACATGCAACAGACATTTTGCTAGAGTACTTTCCTTGGTAAGAGGGAGTGTTGATTTTTCTAGCATCAGAAAGTGTTCCAAGTCTCAAAATTTGCAAGGAGGCTTGGACATCAGTATTCCAAAGAACCCAGAAATCGTTTGTGGAAATTCCACACGGTTTGTGTTTTACTAAAATAGTTAATTATTTTAATGTAGACCCTAAGTCGAAACTTAGGGAAATTAAATAATTAATGGGTATTAATAAAACAGAGTGAATCTTCTAGAGAACGAAGGTCAAGTCAAGTTTTAATCTTGGCCATTGATTAGACTTCTAATCTAGGCCATTGATTCGTCAATAAGAAGATTATAAAAGAAGGCTTGAGGGTCATTTGGAAAGCAAGCCGAGCATACACTCAGTAACCCGAAGGAAGTCGATTCTGAAGGAATATAATTCGATTTCAGAAGGAGAGTTGCAGAGGCAGAAGAAGGAGAGGGAGTCCGCATTGACATAGAAGGAAGAGAGAGGGACGCCGAGGGCCACAGAAGGCAGCGCAGAGCAACATTGTAGAGTGACGCAGTCCAGCGTAGGGACTACGTAGAGAAGCACACAGAGTGACGCAGAGGGAGATAGTGGGTCTTTCGGGTGTTAGGAATTCTCCAGAAAGAACCAGAGAATCTATCCTAGGTGTTTTCTAAAGAAATCTGCCAGTCTATTTCTTGTAAAGAATTCATTGCTGAAGAATAATATATAAACCCTCATCTGTTGCACCGATTTTCCCGCATTGGGTTTTTCCGGGGACAATTGTCCAAAAATAAGTGTGTACATGTGATTGTTTCTTACGCTTATATTTCTTACTGTTCGTTTCTCTGCATATACATAAGTGAATACTGCAGTAGTATTTATTTCGAAATTTACTGGAAGAATTCTGTACATAACTTATTGAAATAATAAGTAGGAGAAATAAATCTATCACTGCAAAAATATTTTCTGGATTGAATTTTTCACACTCAACACCCACAACGTTCATGCATTTTCATTATTGATCATGGGATGATGCCCTTGGACCAGTTTGTACCCAGCCGACTTAGCAGTATATACATGGTGTGGCAAATGGTCTAGGGCCCAGATGAAGTTTGTCTCATTCCTCGAGACAAGGGAGGGGCAACACCATCTTCAGTGCCCTCAACGTTGGAGTAAAGACAAATATTTTAGCACTTGGAGACCCATGAGACCCAATTTTGTGTCCCAAACCCACATTTTTTTTGGGGGGGGGGGGGGGCATAAGATGATTTGCTCCAAGATATAGGGGACAACCCCTAGATCTTGATTTTAGAGGCCTTCTACACTTGTCATGGCACCAAAATGCCTCAATGTCAGCCCTCTAGATGCCCACATAAGCATGCCATCAACATTTTGGCTAGCATTTGTGGAGATAAAGTTAAATTTGTTAAAGCTATTAGGTCGGCTTGTGGCCTAGGCCTTTTCTTGCACATTATTTTATTATTATAGTGGATTGTAGGCTAAAATAGGACTGGTTAGAGCACATATATATTACAGAGACCTCATTTGATCTCTCATCATCATCACACTTGGGAATTCAACCTCATAGAGGAAACTCACACTTACTCTTTTGTGGACTATATTTGATTTTGGATGCATTTTGATGTTTGGAGCTGATTTTTGGATATTCTTTGGATTAATGGATGGATTTCTTGCACATTGTCTTGTAAGAACTCTTAATTCTTGAAGATCTATTTTTTGTGTCCAATGTATGGAATGATTAATTCTAGTTCATGCTAAATTGTACCCTAATTTTATTGAAGATTAATTGAATGTCAGTTGGTTGAATATTGTATGCATAACTGATACATGACATGTTAAGAATTGTCCTAGTGGTGAACTCCTAGTAGCTTTGCCATAAAACTCAATTATTTCATTGAGTGGGTAATTGTTTGAAAGTTGTCGCTAGGGAATCAAATTTCGGCCTCCTTAGGAACAAGATTAGCTAATCTATCATATCCTTGACTCCTTATGTCTAAAGGACAAGGCACTAATCCAAATTGTTGGTGATCATTCTCACTTTTTCTCCATATTTTGTCTTTCCTAAAATTCGGTTTTTTCAAGGCTAGAGAAGGAGCTAGGGCTTGGTGTGAATTTCTAGGGAGAGTGGATTTTGGTGGTTGGAGAGCCTAAACATCAAGTTGGTAGGTTTTGCCACAAAACCTATCAATTTCGTGAGCATCCACTCCAATTTCATCCATAAATTTTCTTGCCCTAGGTGTTTTCCTATGTTTCACAGGTACTCCTTCCCCCCAAAAAATACCTCGTACCTGACGTTCCGACGTACCAGGGACTTTTACAGGGGTTGGGAACATCCCAAATTTCTTGGGAACATCCCAAATTTCTTGGGAACATCATCTGGGACTTGGGGACTTCCAAGCTGTTCCCAATCTCTCTTGGGCATATTTTGGGGACTTTTCGGGTACCGTTATGCTGTCCTCGAGGGAAAAACCATAAGTTCCTCCCTCTAATGATAAATCACAAAATCCAAGTAATGAAAATGGTGACAATTCATTGGCTGGCATAGGTATCGATTCTTTGAATGGCCAAACTGTCCATGGAATACTCGATGGATCATTCTCTGCAGGATATCTCATTACTGTTAAAATTGGAGGAAGTTATACACTTCTCAAAGGAGCGATATTTGGACTTGGCATTTCAATGCCACTTCAGCAAATAAATGATGTTGCAACAAAAGTAAAACATACAAATATAGACATGTATATTGGTTTTTCCTCACATCCATCTTCACCTCCACCACAAACTCCACTGACCTTTTCAGAAGTATATGAGCTAGTGTTGCAGGAAACGTTCCCCCCCTGCCCTCCAGCTCCAACGCCCGATCCGCGTCCCGTACGGAATCGTACGGGATTTGCCGTACGAAACGTGGATCGGGCTTAACTGTACGGTTCCTGCCATTTCGGAAACGTCTAGCCTCTGTTGACCACTGGAGTGGCACCTGATGATTATATGAAGACTCCATGCCCAAGGATGAACCAAATGACACTTGTACCATCAAATATCATCAGATATCATTAGTTCACGAGAGTTTTTAAACTCTACTTCTTCTTATCATTTTCACTTGTACCTAGATTCCACGCCCTACAGGGAATTGTAATAAGTGATGCTAGTAATGATAATTTTGAGTCAGTATTGAGTCTATAATAGGCCTAGGTAGCTTGGGACCTTACCAACAAGTGAGTATTACTCTGGGAGGTTTTTTTTTCTCGGTTAATTATCATCTCCCTATTAGGACTTAATAATTAATTGAGTTTTTCCTCCAATTTTAACTCAAAGCCGGAGTATGGCTTGATGGTGAGGCCTTGGGTGAGTCCTAGTGTCTAGAGTCAATGTATATTACCATAATAGATCACACAAAAAATTTCGTGGAATTTGGTTATGTCTAGGTAGTATTTTTTAATTTTTGAGATTTCTCGGAAGTCGAAAACTACAATAAAAATTGTAATTGAATTGTAATAAGTGTTGCCTAGAGAAGTTGTATGGGGTATGAGTAATCAAAATTACACCTCTCACCCTCAAATTTCTACTATGACACACTTTGAGGGGTTAAAAATGTGTTTTGAACCCTCAAAACCCACTTTTCGTAAGTTTAGTGGGAAATGTGGCAATTAATTATGCCAGAAATTAAATAAATGGAGGAAAATAAATATCCACACATGCTAAATGAGGTGGAAATGAGGTGGAAAATTATGGAGGAGTTAAAATGAAGTCTCAAAGTGATGTGGACTCCTAAAATCAAGGAAAAGACGTGCTCAAATAAAATTGAATTTCTGGTATTAAATGAGAGTTGCTTACTTGGAAATTCGAATTTGTAAAGTTAATGCATATTTGAGATTTGGGAGAATATTTGGTGGAGATTTTTGTGGGAAATTGTCCCCACATGGGTTACCACCCATATACACTTGTCATTTCATCATAAAACTCGAACTTGGCACATAAGGGAAGAAGAAAATGATGTCCACTTGCCAGAATCCGATTTTTACACTTGGAAATGGAGCTCCACTTATTAAATTCGAATTTGCCTTGTGATTTCCTCCCTCACCACTTGGCATTTGGTTTTTCATTGGGATTTGCTCCCAAATTTCTATATAATGGAGCCATGGGCTCTCATATTGTATCATGTTATGAGCTATTGGGCTTGAGGAAACTCTGCCATTTTTGTATATCAATAAAATCAAGACTTTGGGACTATTTAGTGGATGTTCTCTTGGCGTTATGAGGTGATTTATTTCCATACTATTGTTATTGTATTTGAATTCGTTTATATGCCTGATCATATTAGATTATATTTGCCATCTTGCTTGGATTGATGCGTGCAAGCTATCTTGAATGCATCATTGATTTAGAGTATTATTCTAGAAATTAGCTTGCCAAGTCATTTTCGGAGGAATGTTTGGTTTATGTATTTCATTGTGATGCTCTAATCCTTTTGCAGACTAATATTTGTTTAAGTGTGTAGGGAAGATCTATTTGTATTGTGTGCAGGAAATCCATTCGGGTGTGGGAGAAGTCTCAAATAGATCAACTCACTCCTAGATTCAAAGCGATCCAAGACTCTGCTATTTTCAACCCCAAGTTTTGGATCAAAGGAAGACAAAGAGGGAGTTCCTCGTTATCTAGCTACTTGATCACCTATTTCCACTTTTAAAGTCTAAAAATTTCCATTTGTAGATCATCTTAAAGTCATATTTGTTACTTCAAGAGTGTTTTTCTAGACTAGGCAAGAATGGGGGTTCGCTCCCATTCCTTGTGCTAGTGCCTTTGTACATTAATTTGTATTTTAGATCCTCTTTATTTCAGCCTAACATTAGATTTTCTTTCGCAGCCCGCAAGCTTGAGCATGAAAAGCGAGGAGCTTGAGGAAAAGATGGCAAAAGACAATTGATACTCCTTGCATGCGAATGCTACCATCACTTACAAATATGATTTTAGGGAGACCGTAAGCACCTTTGGGACAACAACAAGCTTGATCTTTGCCGAGGGCCTTGGAGCCCTGAAAATTTATATTTTGAAGGCTTTCTCCATAAGTTGTGTTGTCAATTTTTGAGGAGGAGATTAAGCCTTTTTCCAAGCTCTTTATGCATAGAAGGACCTCCTTTTGGGCAGCCCTCTTAAAGGCTGTTTTCTTCTCTTGTAATCAATAATTAAATAACTCTTTTTTTATTGAGGGAGCTTGGGATATTTTTCCCATGGTATCTCCCTTCCTTGATTGAAGAGGAAGGAATTTCTTGGGTGGATTGATTTATTTTCTGATTTTCGGTTTATGCATGTTAATGAATTAACAAATAATGCACTCTACATCCATTTAACTAAATTTCAGTTAAATTAAACTTACATGCATAAGCTCCAATGCTACAAACTTGAGCAAAATCTCTTTTTTATGTGTGAGCAATTCGCATATTTGGCACAATTCCATTTGATTTAATGTTTATGCTTCATGCATGTTGAGGAACCATTGAAGCACCCTTTTTATAAGAACTTATTTCATTCCACTTGCCATTAAAATGCTACAACACATATAAGTTTGTTTGTTTCTCTCAAATTTTGTTTTGTTATTGCAAGTAAGCTCCATCTCATTTCTTGTGGAAAATTTGCATGTATCATTGAAATGAGATTAATCAACATTCATTTCACACAAGCAACTTGTTGTCGCATAGATTGTTCAGGGCACCGCGACAACGGTTCAGACTGGGGGCTGTCACTCTTATCCCCAATCTCTCTCTTTAAACTGTCTCCTTGCAAGTTAAGGGAGGTAGACCCTATTATAAATGAGGATGACAAATCCAGGAGACACAGCTAAAACATCAAATACTTATAAAATGAACGAGATTCCACAGATCTAGATTAGATATCACGTTAAGACCAGTGCCTTATGGAGTCAAACAGAATCCCGTTATGCAATTATAAACCAGTAAGTGATGTCTAACTGCTGCTTATTAAAACACGATTGATTAATGATTGAAAAACACCACAACCATGAATGAAAATGCCAGATGTTTGAAAGATTTCCAGATTTATGATGCTTCAATTAATTTCGATCCAGAAAATGTCTCTATAGTCAAAACTTTAGATAAAAATTTCAAATGCACATTTGACTATGGAAAATTTTGAAATTTTTTTATATTTTTTGTATTTTAAAATTTTTTTAGAATTTTGAAATTTTTATTATTTTTTATTATTTTATTGAATAAAATAAAAATCTAAATCTAAATTAAAACTTAAATCTAAATTCTAAAATTAGATCTAAAATTAAAATCTAAAAATAAAATAATCTAATTAACAAAATGAGAATCTAAATTAGAACTAAAAGTTAGATTCCTAAAACTAAGTCTAAACTAAAATCTCAAATTAACAAAAATCGAAATTTAAAGTTTAACCTACCCTAAAGTCGAATTACAAATTTAAAATTAAATAAAGTTAAAAAAAAAAAAATTAAAACAAATGTTAATGAAACAAAATTTATTAAAACTTGAAACCAACTAAAGAAAAACTAAAAATTAAAACTACAATGAAAACCCTGAATATCGACTAAACTAAACACAATACACCTACGCTAACTACCAACGTCTAACTATATACAAATAAGTAAATAAAATATTAACGTGCACACATTTGAAGTCGATTTTTTTTTTTTTTTTTATGAATACGTTCTGGTGTGTTTGACGTTTGACTTGGACGGTGGGCAGAATTTGGACGTAGGGAGAACGCGGGTAAATGCAGGACGGACCCAAAAAAATTCCAATCGCCTTTGTGCTTATTGTTTGCAGGTTGGACGGCAGGATTGGAGGGCTCGACGAGTAGAGGAGACGACTTTAAAAATCGATTGCCGAAAAAAAAAGAACTGGACGGGCAGCAAAGGAAAATGAGGACGCAGGTCAAGGGAAAACGATGGCAAAGGCAGGATGTCAATGAAGGAAAGCGATTGCAGATGGAAGGTGGACGTGAGGGTTTAATTGATGCAGAGAAAGAGTAAAACGATGGCTTTGATGAGATCGCTTGCAGTTTTGAAGTCGGCAGAGGTGAATTCGATGGAGAGCTGAGGTGCAAATGCCCAGTTCATTTAAATCGCCCAGCAAATTTGAAATTTCTTCAATTAAGCTCAGATCCTTATGTTCAAATAACGTCAGATTTGTCCACAGTAGAAATTTGAGGCCAGATTTGGCCTTTGGAGGCCAGATCTGCCTCAGATCTTTAAAAAAAAAATTCTGATTCAAATTCACAACCTGCAAAATCTGAAGATATACACACCAATTTGATGACTAAATCCTTACAGTCAGATAAAAATACAAATTTACAACTAATTTACAAGTTCAAAACCCTCAAGGTCAGATTTAAAATCCATTTTAGCTCAATTTTCAGAGATTAAAATTTTTGGGAGAGGCACAAGCCGTCGAAACCCTGCAAAATCACAAATATCGTAAGATAGACCCGGAATTTAACAAGTAAAGAGCTTATCAGTTTTATGTTTATTGGGAGTCGGCTGGTCCAACCGAAGACTTCCCCAGACGCCCAATCTTTAAAAAAAAATTCCCTGCACACTTAGATCCAGACCTTAGATTGATAGAGATTTAAGAAAACAACATGAGACCCTTAGAAAAATCAGAATGTTATTTTATAAACCCAGAAAACTGCACAAGATACTTGTATGCAGATTAATCCATGAAGGCCATCAACCATAAAATGCAAGAAACCAAGCAGCAGAGTCTAGAGACAATTCACCACATAGATCTGAGAAGGAACATCCAGATTTGTAACCCCAAAGTCTTTAGCTTTATTCCTCAAAAAAAAGTTTACAAGAGCTTCTAAGAGCAAGTGCATGATTCTGAGATCGGATGATCCAAGAATGACAAAGACCTCTAAATTTATAGGACCAGATCTCTAACGGCTAGTTTGGATGATCCTCGTCAAAATAATCTCAACCGTCTAAAAGATTTAATTATCTTTTAATCGGAACGTTGAAATTAAAATTTTGGGGAAAAAACGAATTTATCATTTAATTCAATTTTAATTAACTCAAAAATACTATTTTTGAGTTAATTACCCCAAAATTTTGACCTTGACTTAACCACCAGGGCCCAAGGGTTCCAATATTTCTTAAAATTCTCAATATTCCCTTGGCTTGAGGCTGTCAAAATCATTTTCCAAGGACCAACAAATTATGCCTTTAAAGATTTAATCCTAATTTAGGACCCTAAATTAATTAAATTTCTGGTTTTGGATTTTATTAATTAATTTACCAGAAAATTTAATTAATTGACTAAGAGGGGATTATAATTATTTTTCCAACCCTCTTTTACATGAGATAATACATTTACATACATGAAGGGGGAAAACCCACTTGTATAGACCTTATCCAGTTCTGTGACGCTGTATGATCTAGTAGACCAAGTAGTTCAAACTATTTTTTTAAGGACAATTATATTACTGCAGACTCCTTAGCATCTTTTTGATGACAAAATCCACCCTAGCTTTGGGGTGAGGCTGGAGGGAAAACTTCTGCCGATCACTTTCGTGAATCAGTGAGACAAACAACCTCCTAGGATGGAAGTCATCAACAACATACTAGGCTTATCTAGGTTGTTACATACATGGATGGTCTTACTTAGATCATTTACATCATAAAATGCAAAATGGGTTTACATTATTATAAGAACTGTCGATTGGCGATGAAATCTGGATGACACGAGCCTCGAACATGATAAGTCCCATTTGAAAAAATGGGGTGTCTTCTGGCCATTTGTGTTGACGAAGTGTGGTCAACACAACTCATTAAAACTTACCTCCAACATAAGTTGGTTGTATAGACTTCTAGGGACCCTTTACTCCCCTATTGACTCTTCACTGTGAGATCCACATAATTCGGGCGAGGGTGAAGTCTGGGGATTGAAGAATTGAATTGAAATATTTGTTGTAAAGAAAGTTTAACTAAAATGAACCAAGAGCACTTTTCATCACATTTCCCTTTTTATGGTTGTTAATTTCATGTAAGTAGTGTGATGCTTACTTTCTAATTTCGCAAAGTTTAATTTCATTTTCAACATCTAATTTTTTTTGTTTTTGTTGTTTCGAACTATGACAAGATATGTCTAAAATTTAAATATTGAGATTTGGTTATCCTTTAATCATTTTCTCCTGTAAATATCTTGTGCTGACGTCTTTTGTTTCCATTTCAGGATTACTGTGTTCTTATCTCTTTGAGCATTTCTTTTACTTTTGAGCATGTTATTTGTAAAGGCACTGGTTAAATGGTTTGTCATTATTTCAAAGTTGCTCATAAATGCTCATGAATCTTTAAAAGTAATCCAATTTCACTCTAATATTCTACTGGAAACTCAAATCTTTAACTTAGTTTTTCTATTAGGGACCACCCCCCATAGCTAACTTAGGAGATAGCTTAAACGGGGAGAGTCGGGAGTAGGTGACAACCCCTTCTCTGAATTCCTTGCTACCAGCCACACCTTGTGGGGTTGAAGGCTTTTTCCACTGACTTGTAGGTAGGTGTAGGCAGCAAGGAGCGATAACAACCCCAATCCGCGTTTCCGTACGCTAGAATCGCGTTTTGTACGACGGATCGGTGTACAAAAACGTGGTGTTTCTAGGCCAGATCCGTACAGATCGCTACTGTTTCTGTACAAATCTGCAGGGAGATGAGCTATTACACATGGTTTTAAATATTATTATTATTTTTTTTTTTTTGTTTTTTGTTTTTCTGACTTAAGCTAGGTTGGGCTTAAATGCTCCATCATGGTAATGCTAAATTCTTAAATTTTCATCCTTTTACTTAAATTTTTAACATTACCATGAAATGACTTGGGATGTTTGAGAGTGGTTCCAACCTCATCAGACTTCATATGGAGAAAATAGAATTTCATACCCTATTCAAAATTCAATAGACTTAACAGTTTTCAGGAATTTAGGATCAATAGGCTAGTGGCATTTCATTAGATTATATCATGTATTAGGGTATGTGATTGGCATTTAATCAAGAGCACCAAGCCCTATATGTACCCTAGTGTTGGTGGTGTTAATTGTTGAACTCCTTTGTCATGTTGTTAGCAAAAAATCCCCTTTCAATAAAGTCAAAATCATCAATCAAGCATGTTAAGTTTTTTCTACCATATTTTAAGGCTTGGATTAATCATTAGGTAGTTTGATCAAAATTGAGAAATGTTGACTAATATCCTAGACAATCGAGGTAGAGGCAAAGGCTAGATAGGAGGAGAAGAATCTAGATTCTAGATGGTTGATGCTCGAATAATTAATCATTAATGTACAATGGATGCCATATCTATCTTGATTTATGTACAAATATGCATGTTTCCATATCTTCTACAACTAATTTGGTGTTTTGGATGTTTTTTTTAATATAAATGCAAAAAAATATTATATATATATATATATATATATATAGTAGACGCTTCCGAGATGCTTCACTTCCTAGATTTTTGGGAAATGACGCTTCCGCGTCCCCGCTTCCAAAAAACGTCCATGCTTCGTCCCCACATTGTGCAACGTTGATATGAGCCGACTTCTATTATCAAAACCAAAACAAAGCCAATTGTCATGATAGGTGGAAATAACCTCTGGAAACAAACATGAAGATCTTCATCTTCACCAACATCATGAATTTTTGGGTGGAGAAAATGTTGTTAATGAAGATATTCATCTTCCCCAACAACATGGATTTTTAGAGGGAGAGAATGTTGTTAGTGAGATGTCGGAATCTGTTACTCAGGATTACCTCCATCGTTTACATGGTTGGATGATGGAGGTGAAGATGGCTAGAATTTATTATTATATATATATATTATTGACGTCCCCTGGAAAATTTGGGGGTGCACTCTAGCTTTACTGGAAATTCGTCCCCCTGTCTCCGCCATCCCCTCGTCCCCAAAGGCAATGCAACATAGTTGTTTTCCTTAAGAGGGAAACCCTACTTTTTCTTCTCTCAACTTAAGGGCTTTCTTGAATGTTTCACGAGCATTGTTTTAGCTAATATACATTACAAGAAATCTTTTCTCCTAGCCTTGACCTTGAGTTACTCCAACACTCGTCAAATCAACCAAACCCTAGGTCTTGAGCCTCCATTTCTAGGAATCTTCTTGGAAAGTAAATCGCTTCCTTGTGAAGCCCTGTATCAAAATTGTGTCTCTCTAGAAGACCTCCTAGCGAGCTCATTCAATACTTTAACCTTAGAAAACCTACTATAAGTGATCTCTTTCCTGCTTGGATGCTTCCCATCGGTGGAAGTTCGTAAGATTGGAGGGTTATGGCTGTGGTGACAGTGGGCCACTTCCCCACTATTGCCTATAGGTCTAGTTCATACCTTGTAGGGTTTCCCTCTCCAAGGCTTGCTAGATTTTGCGGCAACAAGGACAATATGCCCCTTCGTTAATTCATATATCCGGTTTCTTGCTCAGCCCCACTATTTCTTGCTTTAGATGGCAAGCTTATCGAAAGATTCTTTGGTTTTGGTTAGAGGATGCGCTGAATCTAGTTGAACATCTATCCATACAAAATGAGATGGATTTCTATAGTGACGGTTGTTGGAACTTGGATGATCAGGCTTTGACATATTGAAGTTCAAGGAATGCAATCTTTCCTTGGATTGAAGGAAGGAAAGTTGCATTGCTAGGTAAGCAATTTAATTACAAAATTTGATCATTTTTTATTTGTATTTTTTTTTTCTCTCTTTGGTAGTGGATGCAAATGCAGTTTATTTCTTTTATTTTTCCTTCTTATTTGTTGTAGGTGTTTGGTGGTGAGACTAGGTGGAAAATCACACGGTTTACAGAAAAATGTTATTTTAGTGCAAGGTCAAACCTGTGGTTTTTTGGGTTACGAGTGCAATTGGAGCATATTTGTAAAAATATACTTCCCAAAATTATAGTAAATTAACAAATCAATGCTTAAGAGTGTTCTATTTCAAATCTAGTTATCCTTCTTGAGAGTTGTTAATAGTTTACATTGCTGGTGGTTTTCAGTGTTTGTCCCATGCTTCTATTTTGCATAGCTCATGCTATTGGTTTAATTCTCATGTTATTGGTTTTATTCATCTAGGAAACAGTTTGCAGGGAAAATGATGCGTCAGTTGCATATGGATTTGCATTTGTCGATGCTGCTGCTTGCCAATTCTTTGTGGGTTCATTATCTGATGACTCATCCTGTTCTGCTTTGGGATCATTGCTTATGCAAGTAAGTTATGTTACTCTGTTGCCGCTAGGGCAGTCTTTTGAGATATAAGCAAAGCATTTTGATTATAGTACAAAATTGAAATAATGTTTTTTTACAGGTGTCTCCACGAGAGCTATTATTTGAAACTGGAGGTACCTACTCATTCTAATAATCTGGTTTCTTCTTTGAATCCAATAGAAGTATAGCATGCTTTTAATTTTCCTTTCTTGAATAATGTGGGTCAGAAGTATATGATAATATACGTTGTTGCTTGTTGCAGGACTATCTAAAGAAACCTGGAAGTCACTTAAAAATTATTCGAGTTTAGGTTGTAAGCACATCTGACTAACCTTGTTGGCTCCATTATAGAAAGTTAGAAACCCTTTTTCTTATAGTTGATACCCAGGCAGCAATCTTTCCGTGTCTCCCTTGATGCATAGTTTGGGCTTTGTTTATTACAAAGAGTATATTGTCTTTATGTAAATTTGTTTTAATTTTATTATTCCAGTCATTACATTCAGTAGTTGCTCTGGATACGAAGCATGTGTATTATGCTATTCTGTTTTTTGTTTGCGTGACAATGAAAATATCAACTTATGTTATTTATTTATCAAAAATAACAGTTTTTGACCGAGTCTGCTCCAATACTGGTTATTGTAATGTATAAAACACATCTAAGAAACTTTTATCATCATCTAGACAAATGGCAGAACTTCACAGGTGTTTTGCACATGCAATGAAATTCTCATCTTGTTAGGCCTAATTTGTTTAATTTTATTACTCCATTCACTAGTTCGCTACTTATTTGATTCGATGGTAAGAAAATAACTTTTCAGGTTCTCTTTCCTTCCACCCACTTATTTCTATGATTAACCTATGCGAGTTGCTTTCTTACGGGTACTTTCTCTACCTATAATTGCCAAGGGAGGGTTATTGAATTTCTCTTATTTTCCAATACATGGAATATCTTGATCCCAATCTTAAGCTAGCTAGGTAGGTAGGTAAGTAATATTATTTCCATTCATGACAAATAAAGGTTATCTTCTTTGTGCTATACCTCGAACAACAAAGGGTGGGTGCGAAATGCCAAAGATATTTTTGAAAGTTTTTTTAAGCATATCCTTTCTCAAGGGAAAAACTATAAAATGAAATAAATGCCTTGTAACTGTTTTCTAAAGCAAAATAATTTTGAGTTGAAATTTCCAAAAATACATAAAAAAGGTACCTTCTTCTTAATAAGTAGAAAAAATAGTTTTCACATGTTTTTCCTTGTTACTTCTTTTCATGGTTTTCCAGAGCTTAATGCAGTAGGTGATAGCATGCAATCTTTCTTGACACTCTTGGGGGTACATAGGTAGTATGCTCATATTGTCAACATTTCACAAAGTACTTGAAGGTAGTTTGAGGCATACTTCTAGGTCAATTAGTTTGAAATTGTGTGACTTGGGCGTAATTTTCTTACATTTGAGAGATTTTTGTGCAATGGTGTTGTCATTGATGCCAACATTAGTCCTTGAACATTCTTAATATTCATCTAGGCTGCATTTATTGGAAGCTCCAAATGACAAGAAGCCTTGGGAAGCCATGATGCCCCACATTTAATGAGGATTTTGGATGGGAAGAACTGTGAACTTGCTTGGAAAACCATCTTCATTTGATTTTCCTTGTCGTGCCGATTCTAATGGTAGTTGGGACGCCTCATAAATCCTCACAGTTGAGGAGATATGCTCGATCAAAGTTGGAGCCCCATTTGATGGTCAAGGAAATAGTGAGTTTTACCTCACACTGCAAGTCCCAGCTGATCCAGATCATAAACTGGTGAAACCCCAGCTGCCTCTGCGCAGTAGATGCATAGGCCTGTGTGGGTTTGGTTGAGAACTGCGTCACCCCTTCTCTGCGCTGATCTTCCTCTCAAAAAATCAAGTTTCAGCCCTCTCGGCTCAGAAACCACGATCTTCAGCTAAATCTGGACTGTCTCTCGAATGCTCTGCACTGCCCTTGCATGAGCCCTGAGTGGTCCTGCGTAATCCTCTCTAGGGATTGCGCCACCTCACCTGGTGGCTGCACTGCTTCCTTTGCTGTCTCTGCTGCCCTTGCTCTGTTATGTACTCTTGGTCCTCCGACCAATCACTGCTTCTGCCCCTCGCTGCAACTGAATCACTTAGATCTTATCTTCGTCCGAGCACTGCTCTGTCAGAAGAATTTGATCTCTTGATTCACTATGTGTGTTCTCCAACTGACCGTCAAGCCTCCCTTTATACTTTTCTTGTTGAGAAATCAACGACCTTGATCTAATCCTTAATCAACGGCTAAGATTAAATTAGACTTGATCCTCGTCACTTAGAAGCTTCTCACCCACATGTTTAAATTAATTCACTTTAATTATTTTAATTCCCTAAGTTTGTGTTCTCCAACTGACCGTCAAGCCTCCCTTTATACTTTTCTTGTTGAGAAATCAACGACCTTGATCTAATCCTTAATCAACGGCTAAGATTAAATTAGACTTGATCCTCGTCACTTAGAAGCTTCTCACCCACATGTTTAAATTAATTCACTTTAATTATTTTAATTCCCTAAGTTTTAACTTAGGCTCCATTAAAAATAATTAATGTTAGAATTTCTTACACAAAATCAAATGAAGTAGTGATATGTTGCTCTCCCACTTGTCACTCTCAAAAGCACAAAATTCTTCTTTTCAGTATATTTGAATAACTTTCACTCCGGGTGGAATTTCTCCAAAATATTTCTGGGTCTTGGACATCTCATGTGTTCTAGACCCTCCACAAAATTTCGGAGCTAGAGCACATCTGATGCTACCAAAAAATGAACGCTCCCTCTTAGCGAGGAATGTGCTCTAGCAATACTTTTTCACCATAAGCATCACCCTGATCCACGACATTGGTCCTCTGCGCTGCTACACACTGTACTGTTGCTCATCACTCTACCACTGCCACTGCCGCATCTGTACTGCAACTCCCTCTCAATATGTTGCATCATGCTGCCCATAGCACTTCCACTGCTAACTGTTGCACTGCAATTGAAAAACCTCCCAAAACTAACATACTGGTTTGTCTAAATACTCCTCGATGCTGGAACTACCTCTGCTGCTAATATGCGCTGACCCTCTGAGGCCACTGCGCTGCTACTGCTCTGGACTGCGCTGCACCACTGTGCACTGCGCTGCTGCTGCCTCTGCTCTGTGCTGCTTCAGACTTGTTGAGAATTTGGAGGGGCAGTGATTAATTCAAATTCTCTTCTTGATAATTACTTGTGAGCTTACTTCTTTTGCTTATGTCTTTTTGTCTTAGCTTATTAAGTCTTTCATCAAGTCAATTACCAAAGACACAAGAGACACAAATTTAGGCTCTTTGAGCTAGGGAAAAACCTCTCCCTCTTGGAGAGGAAAGCCCACAAGAAATTCTTCTTATAGACTTTTAGATGACAAGTGCCATGACCATGACACAAACCCTTGACCTTTGGATGCCTCCAAGACCTTGTCACTGCTTCTTCATTGACTCCTTGAGCTGATCCTTCTTTCCTGCACCGTCCAACACCGATCTTCATGTTTTTGCACCAAGACTAGAAAGCTTGATCTTTACTTTTATTCTTCCTTCCTCATCTGAATGTGATCCTTACTCAACACTTTGTTAGACCTCCTATTATCCACTGTTTAGCACTTTGTTACCTGAGAGAAGCTCAGTTTCTATACAACCTCCAACAATCTTCTTATTTGTCTCTTCACAAGACTCCTTTTGATAACGTCTTTTTTTCTCTCTTATACATTACTTTAGTGTAGTTCTCGGACTTTCTGTGACTGCGTGGATATAGGATGGCAGTAATCCTATTACACACCTTCCTTAATTAGTGTCTTCACTGTATAACTGTTAAAATTGGACAACTAGGTCCAAACTCCGGGTTGTGCTACTCAGATGACGATCTCAATATTTTTATTGGATTCCTCTTTCGGAGAGGTGTAAGATTGATCTAAAGGTCATCTCGATCGGATGAGTAGAACATGGACTTTGAATTTATTCCACTTATGTGCTAGGTCGGCCTGGAATATAATATAGACTTAAATGTCTTAAAGAGCGTGTCACACACACCCAAAGATGCCTATATAATGGAGAGACTTGGAGTTCATTAGACACACATTGTGTGGAGGATTTTCTTCTCTCTTGATGGCGATGGAGCTGCGTTCTTGGTGCTGCGTATTTGTGTTTGGGTTGTACTGGGGTTATGTGTGACACGCTTAGCTGAATGACCTATTGGAGACTTTGCTGGTAGAAACATCCTGCTGATTGTCGTAACACCACCATTCATTATCTCTGTTTTGGCTTGTCTTCCATCGATCTATTAGTATGTTCTCTCTGCTTCAGTATTGTGTGCCCTAATATGGAATGGCATAGAAAATGTTCTCAAATTAACATGGAATCAGAGCTGAGGAGAAGAAAAATCCCAAAATCATGTTGAAAAGCAATCTCTGATCACAAGAGAAGAGCTTGGTGAAGAAGGAAAGTACCCCTGAAGCTTGCCGCATAAAACTAAGTAAGGCCGAGGAAAGAGATGGAAGGCTGAAATGCTTGCGGCCTTGTTTGAAGGTTAAACAAAAGTTTCAAGAGGCTGTTCTAAGGGTTGTTAGGGAGCCGTAGAGAATCTGAATGAGGTCGCAACTCTAAATATGTTTGAAAGCTGGAAATAAACCCCAGAACTTCAGTGCATAGGAGCCGTCTTTCAAAGAAAGGAACCCACAAAAAATTATAAGGGTTTAATGTCTGTTTTGGGTGACCTTGTACAGGAAGAGAGGCCGAAGTTTTTTTGGAAGGAAACCGCAGGAGATAGGCTACTACAGCTAGGAAGAAAAGGATGTGTGGAGCCTTTTAGGAGCTGTCTGAAGGGATGATTGCTTCAGCAAAGAGGCCGAGCATCTCATGAGTCTACGCAGTTTGTTTGGGCTGCATAAAGGTAAGGAGAAGTGACAACAAGATGCTGAGATAAGCCGCAGGCCTTATCAACCTAAACTAGGGGTAGCGTAAGAGTGTTTTGGGGCTGTAAAGTGCCCAGAACTTCAGCCCAAATAATGCCGCTGTCCCTACCTCATTTTTGAAGAATGTCGCAGTCAAGAAATGTTGTTTTGGTGGAGGATAATTGTGCCCATACAACAGCAGTTTGATGTTTGTCCGTAAGGTAAGTTTGAATTTGTTTTTGCATGGTTTAAGTTCTGGATTGGCCGCAGAAATGGAAGCACTCCAGCGTGGATATCCATGGCTAGATCTAGGGCTATTTGAGTTAGGTTGAAGACTGCTCTATCATAGGAGGACAACTGCTGGATTTGAAGCAACGTCTGGGCATATTTAAGGGTTTAAATATCGTTTGAAGGTCCTGAAGGACAGCAGAAGGAAGCCGCCTTCTCTGAGCAGACTTGAGCATGATTTGAAGTTGTCGTGCTAGGCTGCAGGGCATAGCACACAGCTAGGTCAAATTAGAGGGTTGTCAAAGAGTGTATAACAACCTAAGGAGGCAATATGGCATTGAAGGAACCCCTCCAAGGTAAACTGCAACCCTAGAAAGGTTTGTTTGCTGACTGTGTGATGAAATTGGGGCTGTAGTACGTGCCCTAACCAGGAGTGCAGTGAACTAACAGTGCAAACTGTATTATAGTAGTGTCTTGTGGAGGTGTGTTGGGTCCATGATTTGTGGGGCAGTGTTTGGATCATGTGCTTGTCATATTTATGATGTGCTAAGGTGACAAGGTGCCTTAGACTTGCTGTCATAAAGGACCTTGTACAATAGAATGTGGGCACACTTGGAAATTCATGATTAGATCATTAGTAAGTATTTTGATGAGGGCAGATGGACTGGAGATATATAAAATTGGTACGCTGATAGAATGACAGCGTATGCTGCTATATTAGGGAGTAGTTGGTGCAAAGGACAGTCCATGTTTTGACAAGGTATGTATGACTATGTTTGAAGTGGTCACCTTCAATTTTTTTTTAAAATCAAATACCTACTGGATTGCACGCCTTTCTCTTGCAAAGAAGATATTATTCTAGGCATGCAGATCAAATCTGTAGATTTCACAAATTGTATGTTTAGCAATGCTCAAACCAGAAAAGAAAACTTGTCATGCAAGCTTCAACTATTCAGGAACTGTCTGGAAAGTATTGTCTAGTCAACAAGGCAACATATCAGAATGACATAGAAGGCCTAATGGCCTGGGAGTTCTGTGTACTTAGAACTGAATGATGCCCCAACCGAGGGTCTAAACAAATGGATGTAAAGATCGTTTTTTGTGGCATGGTGCGATAAAGGAAGAGGTGTAGGTAGAGCAACCTCTGGGGTTCGAAATCCAGGATCGAGACACCCATGTCTGCGGATGAAGAAAGCCCTCTATGGGCTGAAGCAAGCACCCAGAGCTTCGTACAAGAGGATAGATAGCTACTCAATGAAGCTGGGTCTCACTCGTAGTAATGCTGATTTGAACCTTTACTTCAAGGTTGATAGAGAAAAGCCTCTGATTTTGGTGCTGCATGTGGACGACCTATTCCTAACAGGTGCTGACCCTCTCATTCCTCAGTGTAAGAGGGAGCTCGCCGCTGAGTTCGAGATGAAAGACCTAGGACTGATGCCTAGGCCCGGAGGTATGACAGAGACCTGGCGAGATTTTCCTTTCTCAAGGAAAATACATTATGAAACTTTCGGTATGGTGGACTGTAAGTCCGTGTCGACACCGATGGAACTCAACTTTAAGAAGTTGAGCGGCAGTGTTGCTGGGCCTGTGTTAACAAATCCTACTGAGTATCGTCAACTCGTAGGGGCTCTGTTGTTCTTAGTGAACACCCGTCCGGACGTATGTTGTGCCTTGAACACTTTGAGTCAACACATGGTTGATCATATCATTCACTGGGTTGGTGCCAAGAAACTCTTGAGATATCTTTGTGGCATGATAGACCATGGGTTGAGTTACACTGCCGGGAGCATGACACTCCTTGATACACTGATGTCGATTGGGCTGGCAGTGTGGTGGATCGTAAGAGCACATCTGGATGCTACTTCACATGTAGATCTGCTTTGGGCAGGAAACAGAAGTCGGTAGCCTTGAGCACCGTTGAGGTCGAATACATTGCAGCATGTATGACCTGTTGTGAAGTCACTTGGTTGCGAAAGCTCTTCAGTGAGTTGTTCGAGCATGTGCTAGATGCCACTGTTATCCTTTGTGATAACCAGAAGGGGATTCATTTGTCATAGAATCTTAGGTTCCATGATTGATCCAAGCATGTTGATGGCTGGTATCACTTTATTCGGGATATGGTACAACGAGGCATTGTAAGGCTCGATCATATAGGAACTGATGAGCAGGTTGTAGATATTCTCACAATGCCCGTGGGGAAGGTCATGTTCCTAACCTTCCGTGAGAATCTTGGAATCATGGAATGACCCTATTCTGAGGGTCCTGTTGGACGATGAGCTCTGGGAGCTCCAAGGGGGTTTTGGGGATAGCTTTGGTGCTATAAGAAACCACAGGGCTAGGCTTGCCGAACCTAGTTGGTGTGCTTCTACCCCACCGTGATGATATTGAGATGGTTTACCTCTCTCTGATCTGTGCCCCCTATGCATCCTACCCATGGGGTTTCAGACTCATGGGAAGTACCTCTCATTTGGCCAATGAGGTGGGAAATGTGAATAGAGACCATAGCAAGACCAATGGATGCATCGGAGATTGCCGTACTCTCTATGTCTAGGATGGCTCGTGCCCAACCACTTGATCTAGGATCAAGTTTAATGAGGTTTTGGACCTCCAACTGACTTCGGGTCAGTGAAACTAACTTTGGGTTAGTATATGACTCTCTTGAGTCCAAGTGAGGTTTCGGACCTCCTACTGACTTCGGGTCAGATAACCAAATTTGGGTTGGCATGAGACTCTTTGTGAGTCCTATAGAGGTTTCGAAACTTTGGGCTGAATCTGTCAGCCGAGAATGATGTCTTTGTGACTGACCCACCTCTGTTCTGAAATAAAGAGGCCAACAAAGCAAGTTACAGCGTGATGACGCACAGTGTTTGGATTGCACTAGTGGACGAAGTTCTCCCTAGTTGAGAGGGAGTGTTAAAATTGGACAACTAGGTCCAAACTCCAGGTTGTGCTGCTCAAATGACGATCCCAATATTTTTATTGGATTCCTCTTTCGGAGAGGTGTAAGATTGATCTAAAGATCATCTCGATCGGATGAGCAGAACATGGACTTTGCATTTATTCCACTTATGTGCTAGGTCGGCCTGGAATATAATATAGACTTAAATGTCTTAAAGGGCGAGTCACACACCCCCAAAGATGCCTATATAATGGAGATACTTGGAGTTCATTAGACACACATTGTGTGGAGGATTTTCTTCTCTCTTGATGGCGATGGAGCTGCGTTCTTGGTGCTGCGTATTTGTGTTTGGATTGTACTGGGGTTATGTGTGACATGCTTGGCTGAATGACCTATTGGAGACTTTGCTGGTAGAAGTATCTTGCTGATCTCCGTAATGCCACCATTCATTATCTCTGTTTTGGTTTGTCTTCCATCGATCTATTAGTATGTTCTTTCTGCTTCAGTATTGTGTGCCCTAATTTGAAATGGCATAGAACATGTTCTCAAATTAACAATAAACCTGTATCATTTATTTGTAAGCCGCACTGTAATACTTCAGACTTTATCCTTGATAAACATGAACCCTTCTTCACATTTTTGTTTTCCTTTTCAACACAGTCCTAAAATCACCGAAACATGCTTTGACTTATCCGAAGTTCTTGTCTGCCTTTTCTCGCACTTATATCATATATATATTATAGAGGATCACATAAACTTGTCGGAAGTTGTTATCTTAAATGAACCGTAAACCTTCCCATTTATAGCATACACCTTTACTGTGATTTAGGCCGACCTTACAAATAGATAGTAAGATGACATGTTCACTGCTTATCTGGCCGACTTGTATAGCTTATTGATAGCTGATATGAATAGTATTTCAATGTAGATCTTAAGTATCATTTGAGTGCAGTCTTCAAGGCTTATGTGACACAGTCTGGAGGCATACAAGTGTGACTTGACTCTTCATAAACATGACTCTTTAATTAATGCAATTTATGACCAGAAGACAAATCCCTAATAGACATTAAGAAGAATTCTATTGACCTATAATAAAACCTTGCTCATGAAACCCATGAGGCAAGCATACCAAAAATATATTTTATTATCTTTGTCTTCTTCTTTACATAAATACATAATTACATAGTCAATATGAAGACCGATCCTAGTTACACTTTCCAACGCTCCCTCTTAACTAGAGAGGTATTCATAACGGTACATGGTGACTTTCAATCTGAAGAATCTCATAAGGAGAATCGGATTGGCAATCGCATATGTATAGCATCATATCAATCAACATTGCCCTAGTGCAAGGCCCTTACTTAACAACCACATATCTCAACAAAACAATGGGCTACAATGCTGGCGAGACACATGACTTATAGACACCATAGTCATTGTCTCTCCAAGGTACATTCTCCACCCAGGTGTTCCCAGAGTATGACCTTCTTGGACTATTCTTCTCTTGGGTAGCCAATCCTCAAAGAATATCGGTCTCCGACTACTCTTGTCTTGAATGCCTTATCACATTCTCAAAGAGTATTGAATGCTAGATGATTACCCAATCCTCCATTCTGTCTTCCAGGTGAAGACTAGAATGATGTGTCTATCCATTCTCTCCACATGGCCTTCACTAAGACTTACGACTGTTAGTCCTCGTCTAGTGCATGACACATGAATTAGAGAATCATATACGCCACTCCCTTTTAACTCAGGAAGGACATACTTCAAGTTTATTCCAAGTAAGAAACTTACCACTAGGCTCCCTCTTAACCAGGGACTTGCAACAAAAATGGTGAGACACCCAGCTGCTCAAGAAGAATTCCTCCCCTCGATGTCATGGATTTCGATATTGAGGAATTTTCGACTTTTGGCTCCATAGGGCACAGATCATCCATCACTTTCATCCATGAGTCATGTCATCCACCTAAAAGTGATTCATCAGTCCTTCTCATCTAGTCTACCTTTATGCCATGGTGCTTTCCGAACCATCTCCCAAAGATCTTACATCCTTCCACATGATTGGAAGCCCTGCATAAACTTATCCAGATTAAAATATGCATAAGAACTTTTAAATCAAAAGTTACCTCAGTGATGATCTTTCACCATGACATCTTCCTGTAGGCATCAAAATCCTTTTTTTCGATTGACACATCTCCTAAAGATATGTTTTGTCAAGGGTCTTCTTCTTTACCATAATTTTATCGGAGTCCGCATATCTTCCTAGGAGATCTCCTAGTCACATCTTCTTGTCTTCCGGATGATAACCACCTCTTTACATGGTTGGACTTCATGATCTCTTCCATTCTTTCTCCACACAACTTCATCCCAGGAACTTCCAGTATCCAGTTCCTTGTTTGTATACAACCACCTCATATTCCATATGAGGACATCTTTAATTTCATTTGTTAGTGACAACATGTGCACCAGAAGAGATCCTTCTTCCTTTGATTATAGAGGTCCATCCCCTGCAACCATATGACATTACTTCACAACATCTAGTGTCAGCATATAGATATATGTACCTCATCCTTTTCCTATTGAGTCATCCTGCAACAACTTTACTAGAGTGAAGAACTTCATTCCCTTTACCTGTTTCATCAATATGTCATCATATCTTAATCCCAGAATTCTGTAACATAGAGTTCTCGATGAAACCTTTTGCTTTCTTTCTAACCTGTGAATTTATAGAGAACTCCATTAGAAAAATGTCAACACCTGTTTCCATATAGATTATTGAATGATGGACCTTGATCTTGATGACTTCCTTCCAACAATGTAGATATCAGTGAGGTTTCCAGGAGCTTCTTCTTCAAGCGCTCCTTCCATGCCTCTATCATGATGCTATTAATATACACTGCTTCCTATCATACTATTTTACAACCAATAGAAATCACTTAAAGAGGAAGATGATCTCAATCATAATAGAGATCTCTCGCTTCTTATTTCTTAGATTTCTTTGCATCAGGTTCTTACCTTTCATCTATGACATGAGCTTCTTCCTTTTTCCTCTTGTCCTTCCAAGATTTAGGACAATCCTTTTTATAATGCCCAAGTTCATTATATCCAAATCATTGTACTCTGTCTATATTTCTTCTTTTATTCTGTGGACCAAATTTTCCTAATCTTCCTTTCTTCCTGGACATGGTTGCAAAGGCTTGATTCCCTTCATTTGATCATGTATCAACTTTGGCTTTCAATCTTGTTTCCTCTATTTTACATAGAGAGCATAGATCGTGGAATGGTGTTGCTTCTTTCTTCCTGTATAGCTTGAAGTGAAGTTTCCCCATTCTTCCGGTAGAGAATTCAGCACCAATGTAGTCATCTCATTATCATGCATTACTTCTCCCAATTCTTGCAGTTGGTCTCTTATTTCAGAAATCCTCATAAAATATGAAGTGATTCCTTCCTCTCTTGACAATTTCATCACCTGCAGTTTCACAGAGAATAGCTCCACCAGTTTCTCATATATTTCTTTTGCAGTTTTCAGTTTTGATACATAAGGTATGAGTGAGTCCTTAATGGATTCTATGAGAATCCCATGGGCTCTTATTTCTCCTTTTATGTATTTGGCATGAGCTAGAGCATCTCCTTTTGAGGGTTGAATTGTAGATCTTTCGATGTAGCCCATAACTTCGTCTTCAATTAAATTCAAATCTGTCCTCTTCTTGCATGCGCTAAAGTTCGATGCCCCAACCAATTTGTTGCTCTCTTTGCAATAAGTCATTTTGACAGATTTAGATAAGGTCATAGATACTTACTTGAGTAGGATGACTTCCTCTTTCTAGCGGCTTCCTTGATGATGAAGGTAGGAACTCCTTCTTAGATTGAGTTCTCCAATGTAGATGTTGGAATCTTAATGATAGAGGATGTCTTCAAAGGTGTTGGATATTAAAGGATGGAGCTTGATGCTGTGTCTTTTTAACAATGTCTTCAATGTCATAGATCTTTGGTGGCAAATATTATCTGCTTGATTAGTGGATCCTTTGAAGAATTTTACTTGGAAAATGATCTGACCTTTTAACCCAAATTTTGATCTTTGCTTCCTTGAGTGTCTCCTTGTCAAGTAGCCCTTGTGTTCAACACCTTAGCTCTGAAACCATGTTGAGAATTTGGAGGGGCAGTGATTAATTCAAATTCTCTTCTTGATAATTACTTGTGAGCTTACTTCTTTTACTTATGTATTCTCTTCTTAGCTTATTAAGTCTTTCATCAAGTCAATTACCAAAAACACAAGAGGGACAAATTTAGGCTCTTCGAGCCAGGACAAAACGTCTCCCTCTTGGAGAGGAAAACCCACAAGAAATTCTTCTTATAGATTTTCAGATGACAAGTACCATGACCATGACACAGACCCTTGACCTTTGTATGCCTCCAAGACCTTGTCACAGCTTCTTCATTGACAACTTGAGCTGATCCTTCTTTCCTGCACCATCCAACACCGATCTGCACCTTTCTGCACCAAGACTAGAAAGCTTGATCTTTACTTGTATTCTTCCTTCTTCATCTGAATGTGATCCTTACTCAACACTTTGTTAGACCTCCTATTATCCACTGTTTAGCACTTTGTTACTTGAGAGAAGCTCGATTTCTATACAACCTCCAACAGTCCTCTTATTTGTCTCTTCACAAGACTCCCTTTGATAATGTCTTTCTTTTTCTCTTATACATAACTTAGTATGGTACCGAATAACATTACTTTAGTGTTGTTCTCGGGCTTTCTGTGACTGTGTGGATATAGGATGGCAATGATCCTATTACGCACCTTCCTTAATTAGTGTCTTCACTGTATAACCCTGTATCATTTATTTGTAATCCGCATTGTAATACTTTAGACTTTATCCTTGATAAACATGAACCCTTCTTCGCATTTCTGTTTTCCTTTTCAACACAGTCCTAAAATCACCGAAACATACTTTGACTTATGCGAAGTTCTTGTCTGCATTTTCTCGCACTTATATCAGATATATATTATAGAGGATCACATAAACTTGTCCAAAGTTGTTATCTTAAATGAACCACAAACCTTCCTAGTTATAGCATACACCTTTACTGTGATTTAGGCCAACCTTACAAACTTATAGTAAGCCGACATGTTCACTGCTTATCTGGCCGACTTGTATAGCTTATTGATAGCTGATATGAAGAGTATTCCAATGTAGATCTTAAGTATCATTTGAGTGCAGTATTCAAGGATCATGTGACACAGTCTGGAGGCATACAAGTGTGAATTGAATCTTCATAAACATGATTCCGTCATTAATACAATTTTGAATCTTCATAAACATGACTCCGTCATTAATACAATTTATGACCAGAAGACAAATCCCTAATAGAAATCAAGAAGTCTATTGACCTATAATAAAACCTTTCTTATGAAACCCATGAGGCAAGCATACCAAAAATATATTTTATTATCTTTGTCTTCTTCTTTACATATATACATAATTACATAGTCAATATGAAGACCGATCCTAATTACACTTTCCAACTAGACTTCGAAACTCTAGCTCTGCCACTGTTGCTCCATCATCCCTTGCATCAACTGACACCCGTCATTTTGCTACTGTCATTAAGGGCTCATGTAGCCGTGTGTGATCCAAGAGTTTGGGCACCTCAAGGATCCTGCCCCTATTCATGTAGCTTATCTACAACTCCATATCGCCCCACTTCTTAGGTGAATGAGCAGTCATGGTGCATCCATCATCATCATCCTCATCAGTCTGAGTTGGAACAACCTTCGAATCAGATTCTTCCTTGCCCTTCTTCTTCAGAGGGCACTATGTGGCGAAATGTCCCAGTTCCCCACATTTGAAGCATCTGGCCAAGCATAATAAACAAGAAGCATGTGACGAAGAAGGAGACGAAGAAGAAGAGATGACTAATTTTGAATTTCAATACAAAGTGATCAGGGTTATCAAAGAGCTCAAGGTCGAGAAGAAGCATGTCAACACTCTTGAAGACAAATTAAAGATAGAAAGGGAACAGGTCCTAAATCTTAAAATCAAGGTTGAAGAATACAAACGAGTTAAAGAATCGCTCAAGGAAGACTTAAAGGAAATGAACAAGGAAAGAGAAGCATTGGAAGATGAAATAGTTTCTCTTCGAAAGCAAGTAAAAAATGGAAAACTCTTCAAAACTACACCAACAACTCCAGGCATTGGAATAAATCATCAACAATCAACGATCAAACATTGACAAGACTGGTCTTGGTTACAATGAAAAATATGAAAAGGAGCCAAGTCCTTCTATGACAATAAAAGAAGATGGATATGCAAAATCTAACAAGCAGGTAGACCTTCCAGCCAACTCAAGATCAGGACTCGCAGGAAGAACCATGGAAGACAATTCCTCGAAGAAGATTTCTTCCTAGGTATCAACCTATCTTCTATGGTCATTGTTATTCATGTGGAAGGTTTGGACACAGAGCTATAGAATGTTGCACGTATGTTTGGAATAAATACAGTTTTGGAAGATCTTTCAGAAATGGATATTTCGGAACTCAGTAGAATATTAACAGATTTGATCGTTTGAGAGATGATGTCGAATGTTACAAATGTAACAATTTTGGACACCTGGCTAAAGATTGCAGACTTGGAAGTTTTTTTAAGGAATTCTCACAAAATCAGAATGAACAAATATGGGAAAAGAAGACTAAAAAATGTGCTATCGCTCTTAAGGCTCAAAGAAACATAAATGTTTGGTATGTTGATAGTGGTTGCTCAACTCATATGACTGGAGATAGGAATAAGTTCATATCCTTGAAGGAAAAGAAGGATGGAACAATGTCTTTTGGGAATGATGGGTCTTCAAATGTCATAGGAGTAGGTACAGTCACACTTGGAAGCAAGAATGCATTAGCGAAATATGTGCTGTTGGTTGAAAATATGGATCACAATCTGCTCAGTGTTGGACAAATGTGCGATCAATGACACACGATGCTATTTAACTCTAAGAAATGTGAAATCAGGAAAGGCAAGTTCGGTAAAATTGTGGCTATAGCAAGCAGAGCTCCAAATGACATAATTATTTTAGATGAGACACCTAAAGGGTGCTTTTTGGCGAAAGAAGACGAAAGTTGGTTATGGCACAAACGAATGGGACATATAAATTTCGACAATTTGGTCAGGATCAGCAAGAAGGAAGTAGTAAGAAAAATGCCTAAAATTTCAAAACCCACCAATACAATATGTGAATCTTGTCGGCACGACAAGCAGACAAAAGTTGAGTTCAAGACAAAAGAACACTTTGCATCACGTCCATTGGAATTAGTACATATTGATCTATGTGGTCCTACGAGAACAAAAGGTTTAGATGGAGAATTATATTTTATGTTAATGATGGATGATTACACTAGAATGACAACCGTCAGCTTCTTAAAGAAAAAGACTGAGGCATTCAAATGTTTTAGAATCTACAAGGAATTGGTCGAAAATGAAATTGATATGAAGATCAAATGTCTGAGATTAGATAATGGCGAACAATTCACTTCCAAGCTATTTCAACAGTACCGTGACGAAAATGGAATAAAAAGGAAATTCTCAACAGTGAGAACACCACAGCAATATGGAGTTGCTGAAAGAAAAAATAGAACCGTACAGGAAATGGGCAGAACAATGTTAAATGAATCAAAATTAGATAATAAATTCTGGGTTCAAGCAATGGATACAACTGTATTCATTATAAACAGAGGTTTGGTAAGGAACAATTGTAACATGACCCCATACGAATTATGGAAGGGAAGACCGGCTAACGTCAAATACTTCAAAATATTTGGAAGAAAATGCTACATCAAAAGAGAAGATAAAAAATTGGGCAAGTTCGATTCCCGTGTTGATGAAGGTATTTTCGTTGGTTATTCACGCAAAAGGAAGGCTTATAGATGCTACAATCTGAGGCGAAAACAAATAGTGAAAAGCATAAATGTTACTTATGATGAAGATTTTGTTACAAAGGATGACGATGAGATTGCCCCTTCAAGCAAATCTGAGGAATCTGAGGGAGAATCTGTGAAGGATGAAGAAGAAGCTCCAGAACAAGATCAATCAAATAAGGGAACAACAGTCAACCAAGAGGAAATAAGAAATGATCACCACGATGTACAAGAAAATTCTCCAAAAGCTTTAAATGAATGGTGTCAAAAGAATCATCCATCAAATCAAATCATCGGCAACATAAATGAAGGAATTGGAACTAGAAGAAGTCGACAACTTCGTTCATCACAACAAGCTCACCTTTATTTTTTAGCAACTTTTGAGCCTAGCAATTTTGAGGAAGCTAGTCAAGATGAACACTGGGTAGCAGCTATGAATGAAGAATTGAATCAAATTGAGAAGAACGATACTTGGGAATTGGTTCCACGACCAAAGGATAAAAATGTTATTGGAACTAAATGGGTCTTCAGCAACAAATTGAATGAGGATGGACAGGTTACCAAGAATAAGGCAAGATTAGTCTGCAAAGGATATGCACAAGTTGAAGGAATTGATTTTGAAGAAACATTGGCTCCCATTGCCAAAATGGAAGCTATCAAAATGTTTCTCGCTTATGCATGTTTGAGAAAAATCAAAGGTCTACCAAATGGATGTTAAGTCAGCTTTTCTAAATGGTGAATTGGAAGAAGCAGTTTACATTGAATAACCCGAAGGTTTTCTGCTCTCTGAAAAGGAAGACTATGTCTGCGGATTAAATAAGGCACTATATGGTCTCAAGCAAGCTCCTAGAGCTTGGTATGCTCGTCTTGATGGATATCTACATCAACAAGGATTCAAGAAAGGAAGCGCCAACAACAATCTCTATGTGAAAGTGGATCAACATAACCTAACAATTATCGAGGTATATGTAGACGATATAATTTTTGGCAGGAATGATGACAGATTAAGTAAAAACTTTGCCACAAATATGCAAAGTGAGTTTGAAATGTCTCTACTTGGCGAGCTGACATACTTTTTAGGGCTTCAAATAGCTCAGCAGGATAAAGGAATATTTATATATCAAACTAAGTACATCAAGGAAATGCTCAAGAAATTCAAGATGGAAGATTGCAAGCCTGTCCTTACCCCAATGGTAACAGGTTGCAAGTTAAGTTTAGATGATTCATCAAAGGATGTGGACTAGAGGTTGTATAGATCTATGATTGGCAGTCTTATATATGTGACAACTTCTCGGCCAGACGTAATGCAGGCAGTTGGACAAGTAGCAAGATTCCAAGTAGCACCAAAAGAATCTCATATTATTGCCGTCAAAAGAATTCTCTGATATCTTAAGGGCACAACAGAATATGGTTTATGGTATCCCAAAGGAAATAATCTAGTTATCCAAGCTTATACTAATGCAGATTGGGTAGGAAGTGTTGATGATTGAAAGAGTACCAGTGGAGCAACATTCTATCTAGGTGGTTGCCTTGTTTCATGGCTAAGTAAAAAGCAGTCTTCAATCTCGTTATACACAACAGAAGCAGAATATATCGCGGCAACAACTTGTTGTACTCAAGTTCTCTGGATGAAGCAAACTTTGCAAGATCTTCAATTCAAGTTTGATGAGCTTATTCCCATCTTTTGCTATAACACCAGTGCCATGTATCTCCAACAATCCTGTGATGCATTCCAAAACAAAGCACATTTCGATCAAATATCATTTCGTTAGAGAGCGGGTCATTGAAAAGAATATCAAGCTTGAATATATTGGCACAAAGGAGCAAATTGCTGACATCTTTACCAAACCATTACCTCGTGAAGCATTTCAGTATCTTCGCCTAAAGCTTGGGATTCTCCCAAGTTCTCATTAGACTCTTTCTCTTATCTAAGTAAAAAAAATGGGAGTTGAGGTGTGTATAGGTCCGCAGGATGACGTTTGTCAGGGTGAGTTACCCTTTGCCATTGATGACAAAGGGGGAGAGAATGTTGTAGGAAGAGGTGTCATAATCGAAGGGGGAGTACTTATGTTGCCATCAATGCTAAAGGGGTAGATTGTTGATCAGTGGTTGTCATTGATGTCAACCTAAGCAGCACTAGGGGCTACCTCGATCTTGCATGGGAATTTTGACTTGACAACTCACTCT
Organism: Pinus albicaulis; assembly: GCA_034641835.2. Taxonomy (NCBI): domain Eukaryota; kingdom Viridiplantae; phylum Streptophyta; class Pinopsida; order Pinales; family Pinaceae; genus Pinus; species Pinus albicaulis. Next base: position 1,154,387,834 of record CM076580.1, on the reverse strand, counting down.
ATTCCAAGTCAAGGATATTTTGGATTGTTTCTACTTGTCGAGATATTTCTGTTGATATATGGCACGCCATGTAATTCTTCACGGTTTGAGAGATATTCGTGTTTGAAGTTAGTAATCCCAGTTAGTGGGCTAAAACCCCATGGGGTTGTGGCATGACACTAATCATTGGTTTTGGTCATTGAATAGTCAATAATTAATAATTTTTTAAGCTCCTAAAATCCCTCCAACGTTCACTTGTTGAAGACCCTTTCAACCTAAGAATTTATATAAATTGTGACCCTCATATCCTCCAGATGCAAGGATTTCGCTACCTAAAACAAGTCATCGTGGCATTTTCACTATAACTTTTTTTTTTTTGCGAAGCTTCAGATGCTGAAAAAAAACCCATTTGAGCCGAAATCTTGATGAAGCTCGTGATCGAATTTCAGATATTGGTTCGCTATATTTTCGGAGATATGATCTGAGGAAGTTAGGGTTTTTGCAGGTTCCCGAATTTCATGTCAAACAAGTGATATTGGGAAAATCGTCAAAACTTTCTCTCTGAGCATTGGATTCAAATTTTGTAAAAAGTGACAGAAAGAGGACAGACTGTAGTTTGTTCGATATCGTTTTCAAGACCAAAGGTTGAAACAATGACATGTGCCACTTCGAAGTTCGTACAAGTTCGCTCTACTGAACTAGTCTATAATCAGGTCATCGTAGGAGATTGGGCATAACTATTTCTTGAAGAATCCAATATTGATCAGACCTACGAGGTTGGAAAGAGGACTCAGAGGGCTACCACAGGACGAAATTTTAGACCTTGGAGATTTGAAATTACACATACAACAGATTCAATATCGAGCTTCTAGAAGGCAAGAAAAAATATGCATTCAAGGATCACTGCAGTAAGGACAACACATCAACAGTCAAGGGTAAGTCTGCTACAACAAGGTATGTATGATTAGTGTTTGAATTTTAATTTGAATATCATCTCTAACATGTGTTTTTGCAGGACAGTGTAAGTATTTTGTATGTATGTTTGATTAGGTTTTGTTCATAAATGTTGAGCGTATTTACATTTGAATTTTGAATATTTCTCTGACATATGGTTTGCAGGACAGTGTAAGTATTTTGTTTGTGTATTGGTTTGGGTCTTGTTAATTAATGCATGTGCAAGAAGGAGGACACAATAGGACAACTCAAACACATACTAGAAGGACAATGCAATGCCAAAGTACCATTACTTGAAGCAAGCACAACAATACCTCAACAACAACTAGTGTTCAAAGAAGCAGTGTCAAGTCAAGTATCAGGTCGTGTCAAAAGTCAGTATTGTAAAAATCATCATTGTAAAATTGTAAAAGAGTCATTATTGTAAGAGAGTCAATTTGCCTAGAGTTGGAGAGGCATTGTTGGGAGGTATAAGTGTCATTGTTGGATAATGTTATGGTTGGGTTGCAGGTCATAGTGTGATTGGGTGATTGTTCTAGTTCAAGAAAATCATTGTGAATCATATTGTATCGTGGATCATTGTCCTTGGTACGAGAGTCCACACTCTTGTCTTATTTCTGATCATTATAGGGTGGCAAGGAGGTGCTAGGTTGGTGCATGAAGTCAACTATAGGTTGGAGCCTGTGAACACTTCAGGGTGGTAGGTCGGTTTAGGATGTCAGGGCATCCATTCAGTTGACTACTGAAGAAACCAGGGCGTTGGGGCATCCTTCCAGTGGGAGCTGGAGAAGAATTCGATGAAGTTGTACCTTTCATTTCAGTTGGGGCTGAGGATTAAAGAATTTATTAGAAAAGCGTTTGGTGGTTTTTGACTTGGCGGGGATTTTCCACCTAAAATTCGTGTGCCTATTGTGTTCTATTGTTTACTGTTGTTACTGGATAAACATCAAGAATAATTGAAGATTAACTAATGCTCTGAAAAGATTTAAAAGTGCTAATTGATAAGAGATATTGATTTCAGCCTCCTCTCAAGATTTTAACAGTAGCTACCTTCTAACTCGATCCCATCCACTCCCGCTACCGGAATGGATTCTTTCATCATCCCTATATTCTCTCCTATGAGCACAAACTTAGTCCTCCCAAAGCTGTGAGAATGTTTGCCACTTGTTCTCCAGTTGGAGTGTACTGCAACTGCACAGCTCCACGTTGTACATAGTCCCTGATGGAGTGACACATAATGTCAATGTGCTTCGACTGATCATGAAACACAAGATTTTCAGAGAGCTTGATGCAACTCTGATTATCGCATAAGATATTGGTCGCTTCCATTTTCTCCTTTAGTAGGTTCACAAGCAGTTTTTGAAGCCATATGGCTTCACACGAAGTTGTGCTAACAGCCATATATTTTGCCTCTACGGACTTCTATTTCCTGTTGCACTAGGAAGTCATTCCTAATCCTAGACTGAAACAATACCCACTAGTACTCTTCCAATCTACTGAACTCCCAACTCAATCTGTGTCGATGAAACCACTCAACCTGACATCACTGCTATAGGTGTACTTTAATCCAAGCTCGATTGTTCCTTGAAGGTACCTAAGAACATGCTTGGCTGCAGCCCAATGAGCCCTCTTAGGTTCTACCATGAACTGACTGAGGGCATTTACAGCATAACATATGTTTGGCCTTGTGTTTACTAGATACATCAACGATCCTATGAGTTTCCTATACAACATAGGATTAGCCTCATCATCTTCGGACGTGTCGATTTTCTTCCAGTAGGTGATCATTGGAGTCGTCATGGGTCTACAATCCTCCATTTGAAATCTCTTCAGAATCTTTGTAGTATATCTTCCTTGACCAAGAAAGACCTCCCCCTTCTACTGCCAAACTCCCAAACCCAGAAAATAGTGCATCCGCCCTAGATCCTTCATGTCAAATTCCTCAGCGAAATACTTCTTGCAGTTTGTGATGAGCCTCGATGATCCTGTCAAGATAGATCATCTACATATAAAACCAGTATCAGAGACTCACTTCCTATACTCAGATAGTAGAGATTGGGATTTGTGTCACTCTTGACGAATCCCATTTTCTGCAAGTAGCTGTCAATTTGACCGTACCAGGCTCTAGGAGCTTGCTTTAGTCCATACAATGCTTTCTTTAGTCTACACACATGTGTCTTTTGATCATGCGTCTGGAAGCCTTTTGGTTGTTCTATATACACCTTTTCCTCTGTCACCCCATTCAGGAATGTCGTTTTGACGTCCATCTAGTGAATCTCCCATCCCATCTGCGCAGCAAGGGATATCATGGATCTAATAGAGGTGTATCTGGCTACTAGGGCGAAGGTTTCTTCATAATCGATCCCTTCCTTCTGAGTATACCACTTAGCCACAAACATGGCTTTAAATTTCTCGACGTTGCCATCTACAGCATACTTGACCTTGTAGATCCACCTTGATCTTACAACTGATCTCTCCTGAGGTCCGGGGACCACTTCACAGACATCATTTGTCATGATGGAACTGTACTCTTCCACCGTTTCATCTACCCACACCTAGTGCTGAGCTGCTTCCCAAAAGCTGGAAGGTTCTCCAACTTGAGAAACCAAGGCTTAATACCTCTCAGGCTGCTTATGCTGTCTCTTCTCATTTCGGGGTACTCCGACAAAGTCTTCTGCATCTTTCAGAATTTTTCATAGCTCCCTTCTTGTTCTCCCACTGGTGGTGGGCGGATTTATCTGCTCTCCCTCTTGCAAGTCCTCGGGAGACACGTCCCTTGGATCCCCATGCCTTAGAGAGGCAGTTGAATTCTTTGCCGCTAGTTGTTGAGGTTGAACCAGCGGATCCTCCTCAGATTGCGTAGCAGAAGGCAATTCGTGGGATCTTCTGAAGGCCTTCTCCTCCATGAATTTCACATCCCTCCGCACTACGACTTTCTTGATCTCAGGAATGTAGATGCGATATGCCTTTGCATTCTCACTGTATCCTACCAGATACACCTTTTTTGCAGTCATTTCCAACTTCTTCCTCTTCTCATTGGGCACATGACAGTAAGTTGTATTGTCGAAGATCCTAAAGTGACTCACTTCAGGTTTGCTGCCAATGAAGACACTTTTCGGCGTGATCTTTCCCAATGCAGCATGAGGAATCCTGTTCTGAACATAGATAGTTGTATTACAAGCTTCAGCCCACAGAAATTTGGGCATCTCTTGCTCATACAGCAACGCCCTTGTCGCTTCAACAATAGTCCTGTAATTCCTTTCTGCCACACCATTCTGCTGCGGATTGTATGGAGCTGTCCAATCTCTTTTGATACCTTCCCTTGCGCAGAACCCAGTGAATTTCTTGTCTATGTATTCACCACCATTGTCTGAACACAGCACCTTGATCTGCTTTCCGGTTAGATTCTCTACCAGAGCTTTAAACTCTTTCAACCGATTGAAGTCTTTGTCCTTGGTCTTCAAAAAGTAGATCCATTGGGGAAGACAGGATCACTGCAATGGTCATCAATAAGGTGACGAAAATAAGGTGACGAAGTACTCGGCACCACTAAGAGCTCTAGTGGACATTGGTCCACAAATATCCCAGTGTATCAAGTCCAATACACCCTTGGCCCTATTGTTGCTTCTCTGATATGCTGCCTTGGCACATGTTTACCTAATACGCATTCTTTGCGGATATCGTCTGCGGTGCTATTGGAACTCTTGTGTGATTTTCTTGAGAATTTTTAATGCTCCATGATGCCAAATATCCCATTACGTAATATCCCCATTTTTGGTATCATCCATAACAGGGCTAGGAGGGACTTCCCGAGTTAGGAGCAGACAGGTCACAGGTACAGATTGGTGCTATCAGTGGGCTCAGGAGCTTTTTAGAGGAGTTTTGATTCCCATTTTTGGTATCATCCATAACAGGGCTAGGAGGGACTTCCAGAGTTAGGAGCAGACAGGTCACAGGTACAGATTGGTGCTATCAGTGGGCTCAGGAGCTTTTCAGAGGAGTTTTGAGGAGTTTTCATGGTGTCTGGAGGCATTCGCTTGATATACTCCATCGTCCGAGCAGTTTGGCTTTCGTTCCGATGCATTCCGATAACTTTCGGAATTTTGAGTTATTTATGGGCTTAACTCAGCTAATTATGCTCAAGGTGGCATTTCGGGAGGAATATGCGATGGAACACCTTAGTGTAATAGCTCATCGGAACCGGGACGAGAAGACCTACACGATGGGACAGTTAGACAGAGATTTCAGTGACCAGAGGAGGCGTGGTAGCCGATATACCCTTTTCTGTATTAAAAAGGAATATTTTATAAAATTTTAATAAAAAGGGAAAAGTGCTCCATAAATAAAATAATAATAAAATAATGCTCTAGAAGGCTCCAAGGGATCTATAAAAGGAAGGGAGGAGGCCATTGGGAGACATCTTTGGTATAGATCATTTTTATTGTGTATGAGAGGTTTGAGAACGTGGATTCTCTACTTCCGCTGTAGCCCCAAGACGGAAACCCTCGGGTGGTTTGTGAGCGTTGGACGAAAACCCAACTCTCTTGAGGAGACTTCACTTAGGAGTTTCACAGAGCTTCAGAGTTTGGTGTGAGGATCATTCAGATCTTCAACTTGGGCTTCATCAGTTTCAGTGGGTTCAGTTCAGCTGTTGCTGGAGGGAGAGTGCAGCAGTGCAGTTTGTGGCCCGTGCCGTTCAGCAGCTTATCTTGGTGGCCAGTTTTCGATCTCAGCTCTCTTGGGTCAGATCTATATGTAAACCCTTTCTATTATCTATAATAAAAGCTGAGATTTTCCTTCTGTTCTATATGGTATTGGATTGCAGTGTTTCCTGTCATTTATTTTACATGGCAATCTTCTGTTGAATAAAAGTTTATTTTACGGCAAATTATGGTATTCTGTATTTTTCTGCATTTTAGCTGAAATATCCCATCTGGGATATTACAGTGGTATCAGAGCCTCGAACTTGGCTCAGCCGTGGGATTTCAGATTTTATTGCAGATCAACTTCAGAAAAAGTTCAAAGGGTTTTAATTTGAGGAAAAAAAAAAAAAAAAAAAGAAGAAAAAAAAAAGAAAAAAAAAATGGAACTTGCTTTTTCATTGTGATAATGCCGGAGGAAATTATCCTTTCCATTCTACAACTCTCTGCTGCATAAAATCTCAGGGGCTGAAAATTGACCCAAGAGTGTGCCGTCGTGTATTGAAGAACGCTTGAAACCGAGCGTAATTCCCTCAAGTCCCAGTAGCTGTCTATCTAGTAACTCTATTGCAGAAGTCGTATACAATTCAAGGTGGGATCCACATGGCCAAAACTAAAAACCGAAAACTTCCTGAAATTTTGAAGGCTGTAAGTGGGAATTTCGAGCCATGAGGATTGGCGTGTATTCCGTGAGGGTGACTGAGTCGTATTCCGTGGCTGTGCATCGAGTAGAATGAGCCAGTGTTGAACATGGTGAAGTGTCATTGTTCCAGAAGGCCAAAATCGAGGGCATCAATTTCATTGTTGGCCACGTTCATTCCTGCGCTGTAAATTTGTGGGCCGACGGAGGTAGATCGGACGTCAATTTCTTGAACGTCGAGCAGAAGGGTATGCAATTGTGTCGAGGGCCGAATAATCGTCAGCGTAATTAAAGATCGTGGACTACGTGTTGTTCTTGCCACTGATGTCAGAATGGTGGTATGCTTGGATCGATGACGTCCGTAGCAGATCACTGTGATGGGGTTTTACCTTTGCGTACCAGTGAATCATAAAAATTGAGAAACCATTATCGAGGGTCGAGAGCCATCACACTGCCGCTTTCGGGAGCCAAATACGCATAGAACCCTTTCATATAGCGTAATTGACAACTGTTTTACTCAGCCCGAGTGTGGAAAAATAGAAGGGATTTTCTCACATTTGATGCTGCGCAATGTGTTGGCCGTGTTATCCGATCAAAGGCGGATTAATCGCAGACGGGATATTGTGCTTCACGTCGGTAGATAGGGGCTATTGAAACCATCCAAGAGGAGTCTTGAGAAGACTTTGAGTAATCTGAATACACACATACAATTAATCAGCACACGGAGGAGCATGAAAATGGATAATCGAATCTCAAATTATAGAACAGCAGAGAATGACGGTAGAACTCCTTTCTATCTGTGATAAAAAAATAGGGTATTACGAAGGCTGCCAGATATCCCTGTGCAAATTCTCTGCAGAAAACTAATTCAGATAGACTGCACATAGATTTAAAGCTGACAGAGGCTGATATCAATAGAGGATTGGAAGCAGCTGGATGGGCAAGACGAGAACCAGATCTTTTCTTAGTTTTGGCTTCACTCAGTGCCTGTTGGGGTTCCCTACATGAAGGTTTCCATTCACAGAGATCACCTATATGGGAATGCTCAATTCTCTAACATTGAACTCTTTACTGAAGGCAGTGGGTGAGTCCTCAACAAAGAATCAGAGTATTATTCTCAAAAAAAAAAAACCACGAGATTCATTGTTGAAGAAGGAAGCATGTTTCTTCATTATTACCCATGACTGCAGCAAATAGAGGAATTTTGACTTTGACAGAAGGA
>CM076580.1:1154173583-1154380239 GCA_034641835.2 Pinus albicaulis | reverse complement strand
GGAAGTAAAAAGAATTCACAAGCAATTATTATAAAAGACAAATCTCCTAATCCTAATGCCCTAGATTTCTCAATAGGAGGAAGGTCTGTAGGTATAAGGTCTTGGTCTATCTCATTTTGAATAACTGAAGGAAGAGTTCTTGACTGGGTTTTCCCCTACATAGGGGTTTTAGCCCCGACTGAGTCCCTACATCTGGTGTCCTTGATCTTTTGTTTTGGTTTTGGTAATTGTTTGATGAACTAAGATAAAAGAAGAACATAAGAAAGATAATAAGAACTCAAAGGAATCACAAGTAATTATCAACAAGAGAAAATATTTTTGCCTTTCCGATTTTCTAACAGGTCTCAAGTAGACTTCCTTTCAAGGGTTTTTTTTTGGAATGTCATCCTAGCTTCTTACAAAGCTCGTACTTTCATTGAACCTTTCCATTGAATGAACCACCTTGCCTCACTTAAAACCTATCCTAGGAACAGCTATCACAAGTGAGGGATATTGAGACTCCTCCCATAGGTGAAAACCTGAGAAGGGAAGGGGACATAGGCTGTGGTGACAGTGGGCATTTGTCTCAGGGTGTTGTTGTGCCCTCCAACTTTAGCCTATCTACTAGGCTTGCTTGTTTGTGCAGCAACACAGACCCTTGCCGATTTATTCCTGAGGTCAACTTTTTCCACTTTGCTCTTGACAGATGGGCGAAGAAACATATGACTGATGCAGGTGGCGGAGATATGAATGGCACGTCACATCAACTGCAAGGTGACTGTCAGGGGCTTCTGATTTCTGGCTAGAAGAGATGAATAGGAGAAATGTTTTTCCAAGGGGTCACCCACTTTTGGTGGCTAACAGGACCTTTGCGGTTTTTTTGCCGATGCTGATTTTTTCAACAATGGTATGTAGTGCAAAGAGAAATTGGTAACTGGCTGGGTAAGGACTCCTATGTTTCTAAACAAGAGAACTCATGGCCAAGGGGATGGTACCCATAATTAATTATCCCTATGTTACCACACTAATTTTTTAGGGAATAGAAACGCTCAAGGTTGCAGTCCCATCATCCCAACCTAAATTAATTTTAATAAAAACTACATACAAATTAGTTAGCTCTTATAATGAAGTAACCAGTGCCTTTTGACATAAGAATTGAAAAACTTTAATATTAGGCTTACAATTCCATGCCAGAATTGGTGAACTCTTGAATTCTATCTAGTAAATCAATTTCCGTTTCTGTGTTCAAAGAGATTCAGTATTTCTAGTAGGGGCAGACAGCATTCATAGAGTACATTTGAAGTTGTTCCAGCCTTGTAGAATCTTGTTCCTGTTATGAGTATGATCTATTTGAATATTTCCAGAGCCAAGTTAAGTTGCTTCTTGTTCATGACTTGAGATGATGGTTTTAATTTAAAATTATCAAACAAATATTTGCAAGTTGCAGAATAAATAGAACCTTCATTGCAGCACAAATCCTGTAAATAAGAATTCATTTTAAAAAAGTAATAGCTATTTTGTAAGGTTGACAGGTTCTTTGGCATTAGAGCTGACTGCTCTTCAACCAGGCTTGGATTTCATAGATACTTCTATGGTGCTTGAGTTGTTCCAGTCAAGGGGCTACTTTAAGGGATCTTTTGCTACACCATGGTCTGCCACATTTGATGGAATTGTTCATGAAGAACTTGCAATAAGTGCCCTTGGAGGGTTAGTTGCACATTTGCACAGAATGAAGGTGAGTAATATGTTTGTGGAGTCTATTTACTGCTTAAAAAGTTAATTCACATATTTATTTTACATTGATATGACATATTCCATTGGTTTCATCATTCATGAGTACCAGCTAGATGACGATCTTCTTCGCAATGGAGCAGTTTCTTCCTACGAAGTCTACAAGAGTTCGCTTCGGCTTGATGGACAAACTCTTTCAAACCTTGAGATTTTTAACAATAATGCAGATGGAGGCAAAGAAGGTTAATTCACGCACACAAACATGACATACCTAATCTGAATGTCCAATTATCCTTCATTAGTTAGGGCTTGCAAGAAAATCTCGTGATTTGTTTGGTAGCTTATTTTTTAATATCTTCTTACTCTAATATGTAAAAGCGTTCTATTTCTTGATTTTGTAGAGTTCAAAAGTTCTGATGCCATAATCATTGTATGGCAGGGACCCTTTTCAAATATCTTGATAATTGTAAAACTCCATTTGGAAAACGCCTTTTGAGGCGTTGGATTTGCCACCCTTTGAGAACTGTTGGAGAAATTAATTATAGACTCGATGCTGTAGAGGAGTTCATGGCTTGTCCAGAAATTGCTAGCTCTATCATGGAAAGGTTGCGAAAGCTACCAGATCTTGAACGATTTGTTGCACGTGTTAAGGGATCTTGGGGTTCATCAACTAATCATCTGGCACCCTTTGTGGGGAAGAAAAAGTTTAAACAAAGAGTATGCATTTTTTACTAGTTGTTTGGCTTCTCTTTATTGACATGCATTCTGATGGCTTGGATCCATTTCGTTGGAGGTGATTTTAGCTTAGCCAAATGTATTCTGCCACTGACTATATTCTTAGAAATTTGTTTTGATACACTATATGGATTGGTTCATTCCAAACAGCTTAGGGGCTACATTGCTATTCTGTTATACTCAAGTTCTATCAACTGCTTATTGTTTCTTTGTGCTTCTTCACATCTATTTACTGTCGCATATCATCTAATGGGCATTGCTCTTAAGTGGAAAACTATAGCAATATCAGTCTCATTTTGATCGATGTTTATTGGTTGACATTCACATTCCACTCCATGTTAGAACATTTCTTGTCACTCTGATATACTTGATCAATGGACGTTGGTTAATGCTTGCTTACTTTAACACCATGATTAACATCTTTGATTTTATCTTCTTATTGCAACACACCGATCTGCATAGTCTGGAATGTCTGGTGTGCACTCTGTCAAATGTAAGGACATTAATTGTGATATGCCTTAAATTCAACATGTAGTCCTCCCAAGATAACGCTTTGCATCCTTTGGTCTACCACATCCTTCTTGTTTATCTTTCTGTTTCTTGTCAAGAAAATCAAATTGAACTTCAAATTTCGTCAATATCACGAACTGATAAGAATTGTCAATGTGGCAAATAGCTCAGCATGTAAAGCACAGCCAATGAAGGAGTACTTGATACATCACTTGAGAGAAAATAGGCGAGAATCTGATTAAAGTAAATCTCTACATAAAGAAGAAAAAACAATGCTGTATGATTTTGTGGTGTTCTCCATAAACGTTAGATTTGGGGCCCACCGGCCAAATAGTTGACATGTTCCCTCAGGATAGGTCTACATGAAACACTCACTGCACATAAATAGGATGACATGAAATGAAATCAGGTGAAGAGAAGCAGATATTTACTTTTAATTGAAATATTAATGTCTACTAGTGTTCAAAACTGCCCAATGGGTCCATAAAAGGGACATCGATGAGTTAACATTAGGAGCGATAGAGGCATAGCCCTTCTAAAGACTAAGCTCTACTTTTATATATGTATTCTATGTTGGCATTGAAATTGTTAACCAGGAAACATGGAAGAATTAATATTCTCCATTAATTGGTCTTGTATAGAGAGATGTTGCATGACTGCTAATTCAAAGCTCATTAGTGTTATCAAAGATCATGAAGATGGTTCTCGATGGTTAACGATGAAATTTTTAACTCACAAAGGTTTCGAGAAGATCTGTTTGTTGTAGTCTCTCTAGTAGGGAGGAGAGGAGGATAACACCAAATAATTGTATAGATAACCAAGATTGCATACAATCAACATTTGTCCTTTGTTTTATTTTTTGTATGAATACATTAGCTGGGCTCATAAATGCAAACCAAAGAGAGTTAGGGGTAGAAGGTCATCTCTAGATATTTTGAATGTTCTAAGAAAACCTATAAGGTCTGTGATCTCCATACATCCTAATTCTTGAAGTTGATTTGATAACAAATTTCTAGGGATTGTGCCAAAATCTTCTCTAAAATTCGCAATACAAGAATTGGCTTTTATAAGGTGAAAGTAAGACGTTGTGTGCTTTATAATTATCATCAATGTGAGGATGTTGTAATATATTAATTGGGCTCATCATAATGCAAATGATAGTGCTGGTGATAGAGGGCATCCTTGTTTCACTTTGATGGTGTTGCTAGTATCCTATTAAAACCCATAAGGTGTGTGGACCCTATGAATCTCAATTCTTGAAGTTAGTTTAATTAAAAAGGATCCTAGGATTATGTCCAAAATTTTACTGAAATTGACAAAACAAGAATGGGCATTTATATGGTGAAACATTGCCTCCTTAATCCTACTCGTAAGTGTGAGGATGTGGTCAAGTTTGATAATCTTGATTTCATCGTGTTCCTCTTGGATTAGAAGCTACGTTTATTTGTAGGCTCTAAAATGTGAGTATCTTGTTGACACCCCAACTCTCCCTAGCCCCTACGAGATAGGAATTCCCATTTTAAACTTTTAAGTTCACTTATTTGATTACTTTTTTGATGTACCATAACACTACTCTTGGAGATTTTCCTCCAGTTGATATAATTGTCTTATCAATATTGGCCTTCAATGTTTATTTCACGTTTTTCTTGATGACGTCTTTTGTCAAATAGCTAGCTTGGATGCTCTATGAGTTCTAACAATATATGCTGTTAATGTGCTAATTCTAGTTGAGGGAGTGGATTGCAATAAAATAAATTCCAATCTCTTTGTGCAACTAGCTAAAAACATGTTAATACTTTTATGTACTAAGTAGTGTCGGGACTAGGATCTTTGACAAACTCAAACGATGTAAACGAGAATTTTTAAACATCCTTTCCATTGAGCAAAGCCTCAATTTTGATTTATATCATGTCTAAACTTCAGTCACTGTTACTGCCCAAATTGTGTATGCGTGAAAGTAAGAAGCCAGACTCCACAAATACGGATATGTTAAGTTCAGGAAGGTCACCCACTGTCACCTCAATCCTCTCGCTTTAGGCTGACTCTACTTCGACTCAATGGGGGTTTCCCCAAAAAGATCACTAAGACATAGTCCATTAGGTACAAGGTGATGTCAATTGCAATCTTAGGAAGACATATTTTTGGAGATTTTTAGGGTTTTTTGTAAAAAAGTGGAAAAAGGTGATGGGGAAATATGAAGATCAGTGTCAATATCCTATTAGGGTTATGGAGTTGAGAGGAATCAAATGGCAAGATGAGATCAAGAAGAAAACCATCTTAATTTAGTTATTGTAATGCGATGTAGATAATATCGGCGATATTTTCAAGGAAACGATATTCTGGCTGGTAAATATTGCGATAATATTCTGGCTTTAGGCCGACTTTACTTCGACTCAATGGGGGTTTCCCCAAAAAGATCACTAAGACATAGTCCATTAGGCACAAGGTGATGTCAATTGCAATCTTAGGAAGACATATTTTTGGAGAATTTTAAGGTTTTTTGTAAAAAAGTGGAAAAAGGTGATGGGGGAATATGAAGATCAGTGTCAATATCCTATTAGGGTTATGGAGTTGAGAGGAATCAAATGGCAAGATGAGATCAAGAAGAAAACCATCTTAATTTAGTTAATGTAATACGATGTAGACAATATCGGCGATATTTTCAGGGAAACGATATTCTGGCTGGTAAATATTGCGATATTTTCAGATTTGAAATATCACGATATTTTGAAAATCTCAGCAAAATATCGCGATATTTTGAAAATATTGGCTAAATATCGCCAAATTTTGGAAATATCGGCTAATGTATAAAAATTTGAAAATTTTGATTTTTTTATGTTTTCCGATATTGCCGCTAAGATGTTTTCAGGACCTTCGCTGATATTTTGCCGATACCGATATTTTCAACACTGTTGTAATATCCCTCTTAAAAATATGTTATTTCTACTAATAATTTTCTGAGTTTTGTTTGAATCAGTCTTTGAGAAAGTTTGTCAAACAATTAGAGGATAAACTGCTGTAGATGTCTTTTTTCAACAATTAAAACATTCATGCACAGTGACTGGTGTATGCCAAAATTAAGCATTCAAATGGCCCTAAACTGATTTATAAAGCACCCATAAATAAATAAAATGCTGGTACAAAGAGTTATTGACAATAAACTGAGCATGAACAGCCTTGAAATAAATCAGCCATAGACATTTACAGTGAGCAACTTTAGCCAAAATCCGAGGCAAAATTTCTGACTCATATTTAAGAATGATTTTCCATATTTACAAATGCAAACAGAGGGCAACACCTAAACTTGGCTCAACTGATATTACAATTAATTTGCAGCCTGGAGGTCACGCTTCAAATCAGCTTGGTCTCTTCTCAATATAAATTTGGCCTCAATGAGGAGTCTGCTACAGCACTTGAATCTTCCTTTGAAAATGACTGATATATCAAGGAGCAATCTTCAGCAGATGCAAGAATACAATATCAGTAAGGCTACTTCAGAATTTGATGAATTCGACCTACTGTCAAAACTGAACTTGAAAGAGAGACAATACAATCCAATTCTAATGAAATCCACCTTTGAAATTGAATGCGGCCTTCTAGTGGAGATGATTTCGACCCCTAACGACAACTCGGCCTATGGAATATACCAATGCCAAACTTCTAGGAATGCCAAGATGTGTTCCTCCTGGACTGATAATTAAACTTCTGATCAGTTTGGGGATGTGTCACAGCTCGAGGAACTGCGTCACCTTCTCCTTTTGATTTACTGCCCACTAGAAACTCGACTCCCTGGCCCTCCAAACTCACACCCCGACTTTTGGCACTAGTTCTCGACTGTCTCCCAGCAAAATAGCAGACTCCCTCTGAAGCTCTGCGCTGCCTTTGCGTGGCACCCTCTCTGTGTCTCTCGATGTCTTCTCTGCCTTGCACTCCTCGGATCTGGAAACCTTCCTCCAGTCTTACTATCTCTGCCCCACACTGCAACGAAATCACTGGATCTCTCTGGCAACTCAGCGCTACTACTCTGAGAATTTGATCTGCCAATAAATTCAATCTCTGCAAATCTCAAGTGTATTCTCCAAGTGCCCATCGAGCTCCTTATAATCTCTCGTTGACATATCAACGACCAAGATTAGATCTTAATTGATGGCTCAAACTATATTGGACTCGATCCACACCTTTATCTAGAAGATTCACACCCAACTTAATTAATACCCTTAAATTAATCATATTTCCTAAGTTTAGACTTAGGAAATATTAAAAACTAATTAATTATTTTAATTAAATCACTTATGTGTGGAACTTCCCCAAACGATTTATGGGTCTTGGAAAATGCATGTGTCTTAGCTCCTCTGCAAAATCTTGAGGCTAGAGCACATCCGATGCTACAAAAATCAACACTCCCTTTTAGCGAGGAATGTGCTCTAGTACTTGTTGTCCTCCTGATAACAATACTCTGACTCTGTACCACCTCCTGCTGCACTGCTGATGTTTGGCCTCACTGCCCACCAACTACTGCGCAACTTTGATTCTGCGCTGCTGATGTTTGGCCTCACTTCCCACCAACTACTGCGCAACTCTAATTCTGCGCTGCATCTGTGTTGTTGCTGAACCTGCATACTGCTGCCAACCACTACATCTGCACTAGAACTTTGTTGCTACGACCACTTCAACATCTGCAACTATCTCTCATTTGTTGTTGTTGCAACTAAGAGATGTCCATCATACTGAACCGATTGTGTTCAGTCTGATGCATCTGTCACCAAAGTCCAAACTACTGCTAGTCTCTGCATTGTCACTAAAGCCCTTGCACTGCTGCTAACTCTGTACTGTGTTGCTGCACTGCCGCCAATTTTGCTCTGCACTGCTAGAGTCTCAGACTGCTACTAGCTACTGCATCTGTCACTTTGGCACCTGACTGCACCGACTGACACTGGTCCATCCTGCTACCGCTGCTATGGGCTCCCATAACACAGAGTTGATCCAAGAGGTGGACTCCTCAAGGACCCTGTCCATCCTGTAGCTCTCTGGGGCTACAAAACCAGATCACCCCACCTCACCCCACCCCTGGAGGTATGTCAGTGATCATGGAAAACTCTTCCTCCAATCTAGAGGATAGCTTGTCGATCTCTGCAGATGCAACCTGCTGATCTTGCGTCTCCTATTTGTCCCTCTTTCTGAGTAGACACTAGGTATTTTAGTCACCAAGTTCACCACATCTGAAGCACTTGATCTTCAAAACGTCTTTCTTTCTTTTGCGCTGCTCCTGCTGCCCCTTTAATGCGAGGGTTGCATTCTCCTCTTCCTTCGTCCCACTGCTACTGTTGCCACTGATGGTGTTGTCCACCAGATCTCATCTCAGCTCTTCCTGATGCAGATCTGCCCACATCCTATCCCACCTTGGCAATGGTTCTCTGCCCAAAATACTTTGGACGAACACTTTCCATTCTTCTAAGACTGAATTTTGAGCTATCCACACCATCTTTGAAGCTTGAGGCACTAGCCCTACAGTTGCCGATTGATCTCGGACATCCTGAAGCCTAGTGAGAAAGTGGTCTATGTGTTCCCCCTTCTGCATACTTGTACATCTCGAATTTTCCTGCAGGTACATCTTTCACTGCTCGGAAGATCCCTGGTACAGTGTGGCAAGGGAGTCCCACATCTCTTTGGTCGTTCCCAGGGCCGCTATGTGAGATACCACATGATCCTGAACACCATCAAGGATCATCCTCTTCGCCTTTTCCATCTCTTTCTTATATGTCTTATTCTTATTTGGATCCGTGGGGATAGCCACCACGGATCCTGATCTCTCAACCCAGCTGATGCCATCTCGCCAAAAAAAAAGTCGAATTCTGCCTCTTCTCCTCTGCGCATTTGCTGACTGGCCTTATGCACTCCCTGCTGGAGTGGGTAAATCTGCTCTCAACAAGTGTTGCTCTGCGTGGAAAAGTAGAATTTCTTGGTTAGAAATTCTCTGAGGACAAAATTCCCTCAGTGTGCTCTTCTTTCCTCCTAATGCAATTCTGCCAGCTATTGCTGCAAAATGACTGCGTCCTAGTTGAAGATCTACTTTGTGTGGAAATTGTTGTTGTTGCACCCTTTGCCTCTGGAAGTTCTCGATCTGGAAAGTTTGTGCTCTATCGACTCACTCAGAGACACAAATTTCCTCAAAAATCTGCCCTGCTAGCCTCTAGACTACACAACCAACTAGGGTTTCGAGCAGCTACCTACGCAGTGCCTCGAAGCTCCCTCTTTCCTTCTGTAACTGAGCTCTTCTGCTTCTTAGCTGCACTCTGATACCATGTGAAAATTCGAAAACCCCGAATCCTACTCCAACAACTGATTAAGTTTCTCCTATTGTTAATTATTGAACAAATTATTTACTGTGTTACACAGTAAATATTGAAATAAAATACACTGCAACCTACACAACATAAAATACTGCGATGTAATATTCCTTTTTAGGGATATCTCTAAAACACAGCAAACTCTAACCAGAGATGGACTGGGAGGGCTTTTACCAGATATTTCACCTCTGAAAGAGGATGAGGTCTGGAGGCTATCTGGCCCTTTCCAGACTCTGTCTAAGAGTGTGGAGAAAAACACAACAAGTGGTACAGAAATCTAAATGCAAAGGGAAGAAATAATAGTTTGCAGACATTCAATTGAGTGTATATCAAGCATGCACAGATACTCAAGACATAAGAGAACGCTGAGCCATTTTATTATTTTGATAAATATAGAGGAATACAATATATGATCAAGCGATGGCACCTAAACTTGCACAAGCAAGTTAAGATCTATTCTAATACAAGTCTACATTGAAATGGCCCAATATTCTGAATCTGCGTTCCGAATAATGAGAATGGCTGTCCAAAGATTTCTCCTTATGGATGCGCTGCTTTCTTCAATTGATCACGCCTCACGATGCAGGATGCAATAATACGGTCACTCGGCGATACGAAATTTCCCCCAATGAATCTTATTTATTACGCTCAATCTTAAATACCGATCCTCCCCCGAGAATACAATCGAGACTTCCCAATTCTATATTGCGTCCTCTGCAGTCCAATAAGCACCTTATCCTGGAATCTTTCTTGCCGATTTGATATGTGTTGCTCTTCCTGATTACGACGAGATCGATCCTCCTACAAAAATGCGCGAGTCTACCTCCCCACCGAAACGAGGTTCCGAAGTCCACAGGTGAGGAGGCGAGATCTCCGACGGAGACAATCGATACGCTAAACGGTAGCGCGGGACGAGCTACGCGACCGGCGTGCTCCAAGTCGCAATGACCATATTCAAATGCATAAATTCTCCATGATGTTCAAATGAGGAAATTATCTTCTTTATATAGCTTTGGCCGCTCTCGAATCCTATGGCCACCCCAACCCACGATACTACGGTAATATCCCTTTACTGCATTCATCTCCATCCATGATACCATGGTAATACTCTCTTGTTGCATGCCCAATTCAGCCCTCCTTAATTACCACGTGCATCCTATTTTAGAGTGAGTCGTAGTCCCTTTACTCACGTTTATTCATAGGCTAACTAATTTAAGAAAAATTTACCAAAATCAAATATTCCAATTAGCCATTGCTAATTTGGAATATTACAATCTCCCCCGGCAGAATGTTGCTTGTCCCCAAGCAACTGTAGTGATGGATGCTGCAAGATTTTTTTCATTCTCCCAAGTTGCATCCTCATCCGACAAATTCTTCCACCTCACCAAGAACTCCCGGATTGTCCTGTTCCGCAACTGCCTTTCCCTGATATCAATAATTGCCTCGGGCTGTAATACCAAATGCCCTTCATCATCTGTAGGCGGCAGCTCCTCTGTCACTGTCACCTGCTACCCCAATGCCTTCTTCAGGCATGATACATGGAAAATGTGGATCCTCCATCCCCAAGCAATCATCCAACCAAAATGAGCCACTTCCCAACAAGGTAACTCCTGAAAATCTCCTTCCACCTCAAGCTACGTGGGTTGAAAATCTGAATGTGGCAAGCATCATAGCTTACCCCATGCTGTCCTTCTCTCCACTCATGACAAGTGTAGAGTGTATGCTGATCCTGGGCTGCAAAAGTATTGCCCTCAAATGGAAAAATGAAGAAAAATCCTCCGAAGAGTTCTCCTCCAACAATGACGAACAAGCTGGCCCAAAAAAATCCATCCATGAAGAATAGGACATGGTCATCATGGAACATCCTAATGAGAAGTTTGCTGAAGGCTTTACATGATGATACATGATGCAAACAATTTCTCACAAGGATACAACACAGTCCCAACCACTGCAACTTCGGAAAATTACATGGCAATCAATGTACATGATTCATCACATCTACTAAAGGATAGTAAATGGCTGAATGTAACAACAATACATGATCAAGCACTTGCCCATGGCTATACAATGGATGAATATCAGCCTCATGGCCCACCTCAAAAGGAAACAAACATGTGGCTGTGGCGGCCATATCTCCTCCCATGCTCCCATTAGAACATGTAGTGCAGAAAATGTGAGAATTTTTCCCACTTAAAGACACATCCAATTCATGTGTCTCCATCATAATCATGCTTCTCATACAAATCTGATCTATATCAGCAAATGAAGTCATGATCAGCAATAGAATGAAGTGAATGTTGAAGGTTTCATGTGGTGCAAGAAGGTACCAACAACTTTCCAAACAAGTACATCGCAGTTTTACAAGTTGCTGCTTGAGGAAAGTACAAGGAAAAATGTTTTCTCTTACATGGTTAATCATGCATGTCCCCATATGATACATGTTGGAGTGCATAAACTGCACATACAAGTGATGATAAAACATTTTCCCATGGCCACAAAAAAATGGCTGCCTCCATCATGTATATTGGCTCAATACAACTCATGGAGCAATGTGACAAGCTTGCCCTCTTGTGAATCAATGCACGGCATAAGAATGGTAAGAGTGTGCAAATCAATGAATGTATATACAAACTTCTCACCATATGCTGGAAGTAAGATGGTACATGGATCCATGAATGAGTTCTCCATAGTGTTTTGGCATGCTATGAGGAAAAATGAACCATGTGTTGCAAGAAGGTGCTTGGAACCCCAAGTCAAGAGGAACATGCCATAGTGGTAGATGGCTCTATCATCATTACCTCCTTTTTTATCATCAAGTGCAATAAATATGAAATGATCCTGGGACTTGTGGGTTATGGATCCTCCATACTTCCGCTAGGCACATTTCATCCATAAGTCTTTGCTCCAAAGTGACAGCGCTGTGAGCTCATGCAAATAAGCTCCTGTCAATACAAAGCTCTATTCTTTGACATGCTCCTTGTCAAAGATTCCTCTAATAATGCTGCAACAAATATGGAATACTCCCCAAGATGGAAGAGTTCCCAAATCATCAAAGACCAAAGAGATGATGCCATCTCCTCTTCCTGTAACATCATGCAAAGTGTGAAAGAAAATCTGCTCTTGCTCTCCCAGAAACAAGCAAAGCAACAAGACATTTTGCTGCCTCCCCATACCTCCATCATACCGATCATGTGATGAAGACATGATGAATAATATGAGTATCATATTGACACCATGCATCCATACTCTATGTTGCTCATGATGTAAGTATCCGTTCTCCTACTCTTAAGAAGAGTGTTTGCCAATTGATGGCCAAACTCTTTCAAGAGCAACCAGCGCAGCCAATCCTCCTGCTGCCCGGTATCATAAATTTGCAAGTAGCCTCCCAGCTCCTTGCTCATCAACCACATCCACTCAATCACTTGTGGATGCTTCCTTCTTCTCCTCATCTTGGTACTCCTCCCATGAGGGCTACCATCCTCCCAAATCAAATTCCTGTCTTTGCACTTCATGGGATTTTGAAATGCAACCTCCTCAAGGATCAATGAGACCCTATCAAGACTCAAATAGGTGGTAGGAAAAAACCTCCTATCATGATGTGTATGGCTCAAGGAATGTCCAACACAAGCATGAGAGATGTTATCCATCCTAAGATGTCCTCCATCTTCTATCTACTCTTGTGAGAAAGGAAGAAAATCATTGCACTCCATGGTGTGTTGAAGTGCACTTCTAATGAGATCTCTCCTTGAGACCTCCCTCTCATCCATAGTCTTCCAAAACCAATGGGGTCTTGGATCTGAAAGTAGAAGTTCCTCTTTGAGCTGAGAGGAGCTCATTGAGAAAGTGTCATATTGAAGGGAAAAAGGGTTTCTTACTCCAAGATGTCTACCATCAATCTTCAAGGCTTCAAACCCCAACCTCCCATGTGATGTATAATCCAACAATGGCTCATGAGAATGATGGTTTGATTCCTTCTTAAGTGTTTCCATGTTGCACAGCGCAGTGCAACCAAGCTCCTCTATAGTAACAATGGGATTTGACCCTTGGTCATGCAAAAGTAAATCTCCACATTGATCAAAAGAATTTGTTGCAACAATGGAATGTGGAAATCTTTTCATACCTTGATGTGCATTTGGAACTTCTTGTAGGGCTGCAAGAGTCCCTTCCTCAAAAGTGTTGGCTGCCCCAACTGTTGATGCATGTAGCTGCTCCTCCCTGAGTGTGACAGCGTTATCACAAGCCTCCTCAAGAGGTGATGTGATCTTTTCTTTCTTTGCTCTTTCTCCATCAAAGGTTTGGATCAACCTTTGAGTGAACTCTGCAAAAGTCTTTACCCTTGCATGGCTTAAGTGGCTGCACCAGCAATCATAGGCTTCACCCTCCAAGTGCAGCGCTGAGATTTCAACAACTTCTTTCCCTGCTACAGGATGTAGTGGAAAAAATGCCTCTAACTTTCTCACCCAAGTTCTTGCATTAGATGACCCATCAAAGGTAGACAACAGAAATCTATTGCCTTTGATTTCTTGTCTGCTACATGGTCTCTTTTCTTCCTTCAGCTGGATGAAATGAGGAAAATCTAGAGTCTCCCTGAAGGCTCTAGGTTGAGATCTATACTCAACAAGGTAATCACTAAGAATCTGATGATCCAAGTATCTTCCATGCTCCATATCTTCTTCTTGATGAGAATAGGAAGTGCATGGTACTTCCTCTTCTTTTTCTGCAATCGTCTTGACCTTCTCAAAGGTGGATGCATCTCCTCTGGATCTGAAAATAGATGAGAATAAACTCATCTTTTTCAACGTTCTGATCTTCTTGGGCTTAGACTCAATGGGTGTATCCACATGCTCCCCATGATCCTGTGTGCCCTCATCCTCCACGTGCGAGGTAGCCATTTTGATGGCTTCCCCTTCCGTTATTCGGTCAAGCTGGAAAGAGGTATCCAACCTTTCCACCCGATCTCGAACCATGAAATTAGTGGATCTGTCATATGTGGGAAAAGGTGTCCTCCTAGTGGTACGCTGCAACTCTGAACTCTGCGTGCTATACCCCTCACTGTTCCTTCCTCCTTCATCCTACCTGAGCTGACAATAATCTCTGAAGGGCAAAGCCGCTCTGAAGTTTTCCCCCATGGACTGCCATTCGCAGAAATAATCTCCATCATGATAATGTCGATGTCCTCTGTGATGGTCGCGGACTCTGCTGTCCCGCTTGATTTGAACAAAGTCTTTGAATAAAATGGCATCCCTGAACTCCTGCCCAGTTGCCTAGTACTCAACAAAATAATCACCTATGCGGTCAGATTCTAGTTCCTCCTGTGCTCCTGCCCCAGTATCTGCACTCAGAAAAGTGGGCATAGTAGCACGAGTGGGAGCGGAAACCTTCTCCTGCAAATGGTGGGATGTGCCCGACCCCTCACCAACTTGGAAACCCTTTGGGATTTCACGCTGTCTAGCTTCCACAACCGTGAATCTCTAGCCCATCACCTCTATCTGCCTTGCCAGATCCTGCACTGATCTGAGGAGTGCTTCCCCAAACTGTTTTGCATCGCTATCCTCTGCCATCGGCTCTCCCTGCTCTGCTTCTACCACAGGCTCCTCCTGTTCTGCGTCCACCACTCAAACGCAGTCTCCCTCTCCGTAGGTGTTCTACGCTCAATATCTCTGTACTTCATACCTCTGTGGCAGATGTAGGGTTTTTCTTCCGATGACATAGACTACTAGCTCCACAGGCTGAGCCAGATCTATGCTCTGATACCACTATAATATTCCTTTTTAGGGATATCTCTAAAAACACAGCAAACTCTAACCAGAGATGGACTGGGAGGGATTTGACCAGATATTTCATCTCTGAAAGAGGATGAGGTCTGGAGGCTATCTGGCCCTTTCCAGACTCTGTCTAAGAGTGTGGAGAAAAACACAAGAAGTGGTACAAAAATCTAAATGCAAAGGGAAGAAATAACGGTTTACAGACATTCAATAGAGTGTATATCAAGCATGCACAGATACTCAAGACATAAGAGAACGCTGAGCCATTTTATTAATCTGATAAATATAGAGGAATACAATATATGATCAAGCGATGGCACCTAAACTTGCACAAGCAAGTTAAGATCTATTCTCAGAAGTCTGCGTGGAATGACTGTGTTACAGATCTGCATTCCAGTTGCTGAGAATGGCTGTCCCGAGATTTCTCCTTATGGATCTATGCTTTCTTCCAATTGATCACGCCTCCATAGTCTGGGATCTGCAATAATACGGTCACCCGTTGATCTAGAAATTTCCCCAATAGATGCGCTACTATGTTCAATCTTCTGTCCACGATCCTCCCAGAATACAATCGATGCTTCCCAATTACGGAATGCGTCCTCCTGCGCAGTCAATAAACGCGCTGCTTATCCACCGATGTTGCGCAATTGATAAACGCGCTGCTCTTCCACAATTACAGCAGATTGATCCTCCTACAAAAATACTGACGAGTCTACCTCACTCGAGCAGGCACTCGAAGTCCCCTGGGGCTGAGGGCGAGATCTCCGAACAGAGACACTCAATGCGCTAAACAGCGCTGCAGACAGGCTAAACAACCAGCGTGCTTAATAGTCGCAATGACCAGTTTCAAAAGCATAAATTCTCCATGATGTCAGAATGAGGAAACTATCTTCTTTATATAGCGTTGGCTGCTCTCGAAACCTACGGCCGCCTCCACCCATGATACCACGGTAATATCCTTGGCTGCGTGCGCCTCCACCCACGATACCATGGTAATACCCCTTTGCTGCGTGCCCAATTCGGCCCTCCTTAATTACCACGTGCGTCTTATTTTAGAGTGAGTCGTGGTCCCTTTACTCACGTTTATTCATAAGCTAACTACTTAAAGCAAAATTGACCAAAATCGAATATTGCAATTAGCTATTGCTAATTGGGAATATTACATGCGAAAAATACAATGTAGAAAAAATAGAAAAACACTCAAAAATACTTTGTTATTTTTGGACAATTGTCCTTGGAAAAACCCAACTTGGGAAAACCTGTGCAACAACTAAGGGTTTTATTATTATGCAGTAGTAATTTGAGTACAAATCGTTGGATGCCCAAACTAACTATCCACTATAGAGAAATACTGACAAAATAGTTAGTGAGGAATTCTCACACTATCACAGGCGATCTGACACTGATCTGGGCTCAGGATGAGCTGCCCTGTTGTGTGTCTGTGTAGTAACTGCATCAGCCTACGCAGTCACTGCGTCACAGCTCGAGGAACTGCGTCACCTTCTCCTTCTGATCTTCTGCGCACTGGAAACTCGACTCCCTGGCCCACCAGAATTACACCCCGACTTCTGGCATTGCCTCTCTATGTCTCTCGATGTCTTCTCTGCCTTGCACTCCCCTGATTTGGAAACCTTCCTCTGGTCTTACTATCTCTGCCCGTCACTGCAACAAAATCACTGGATCTCTCTTTGTCAACTCAACGCCGCTACTCTGAGAATTCGATCTCCTAGTAAATTCGATCTCTGCAAATCTCAAGTGTGTTCTCCAAGTGCCCATCGAGCTCCTTATAATCTCTCATTCACACATCAATGAACAGGATTAGATCTTAATCGATGGCTCAGATTATCTTGGACTCGATCCATGCCTTTATCTAGAAGATTCACTTCGACTTAATTAATACCCTTTAATTAATCATATTTCCTAAGTTTAGACTTAGGAAATATTAAAAACTGATTAATTATTTTAATTAAATCACTTTTGGGTGGAATTTCCCCAAACTATTTCTGGTCTTGGAGAATGCATGTGTCTTAGCCTCTCTGCAAAATCTTGGGTCTAGGGCACATCCGATGCTAGAAAAATCAACATGGGTTTTCCCCTTATAGGGGTTTCGCAATGGCTGTGCGCCTACATCTTGTGTCTCTTGTTCTTGTGATCTTCATACACATATAATTTGGTAATTGCTTGATGAAAGATCAACTAAATAAGGAGTACAAGAAGACAACATAATTCCCAAGTAATTATCAAGAAAGAGGAATCAAACCCTAAATCCTACTAGCATTGGTTTCTCAACATGGTATCAGAGCTAAAGTAGAAGAAGGTTGGAGATCACTTTGTTGGCTTGAAAGGAAAGGTTACTCCCTCGATGACAAGTTACTTGAAGATGGGATTCAATATTATAAGAATTGCAGGAAGTTGTATTGGAAGGATCATCTACAACCTATCTAATAAGGTCAAAAGCGAAGGGTTCTTGGCTGCACTCACAGGTACTCTTGATGATGGAAATGCATGGATCATTGATAGTGGAGCATCGAGACATATGACAGGGGAAAGTGGACAACTTCGCACTTTATCAAAGGAACCATAATCTCATGCAGTGGAGCTAGGAGACAACAACAGCTATGCAAGCAAGGGCCTGGGATCAACATCGTTGAAGTTAGAAAATGGAGCAAAGCTACATCTCAACAATATACTCTATGTTCGAGGTTTGAAAAAGAATTTACTTTCAATTTCTTGTTTAGAAGATAAATGAGATAGGGTTGCCTTTGTAGATGGTAAATTTCTGGTTTGGGAAAATGATTCAAGCATTGATAAGGCAAAAGTTATTGGAGTACGTGAAGGAAGTTTATATAGAGTCAAATCACCATCTTCTCAAGCCTTAGTTCATGTGGAGATCAATCCTATTGAACTATGGCATAGAAGATTTGGGAATATACATTACAAGGTCATCCCCTTTCTTAATCAAATGGTAAATGGCATCCCCAACATCAAAGAAAACCGTGAAGGAATATGAAAGGGATCTGCTTTGGTAAAGAATACAAGGAAACCTTTTACAAGCAGTGAAACAAGGTCTAAAGAAATATTAGACCTCATTTATTCCGATGTGTTTGGGCCTATGTCTAACAAATCTCTTGGAGGTCATCTTTATTTTGTGACCTTCATTGATGACCACTCTACCTTCTCAAGACAAAGGACAAAGTATTTGATAAGTTCAAGGATTTAAGATCTGAAGTGGAGACCTTAACCGAAAGGAGGATAAAGACTTTGAGATCCGATAATGGTGGGGAATACACTTCAAAAGAAATAATTGCATATTGTAAAGAAGCAAGTATTAAGATGGAGCTCACTGTTCCCTACAATCCCGAGCAGAATGGAGTTGCAGAAAGGAAAAATAGAACACTTGAAGAATGTATACGAACTATTATTTTTGATCAAGTTCTACCAAAGTTTCTATGGTGAGAAGAAACAATGACCACAGTATATATACAAAATAGCGTTAGTTTTTGTAGCATCATATGTGTTCTAGCCACAAAATTTGGTGGAGAGGTTAGAATACATGAGATCTCCAAAACCCAAAAATTGTTTCTGGAAATTCCACTTAGAGATGGCTTAATTAGATTATTAACCAATTTTTTAATATTTCCTAAGTCTAAACTTAGGGAATATGGTTAATTAATCAGAATTAATTAAGTCAAGGTGAGAATTCTCTAGAAACTCAAACAAATCGTCTCCAAGATGATCCTAGCCCTTGATTAAGTTTTAATCTTGGTTGTTGGTGCTGCAACAAAGGATTATAAGGGGAAGTCGATGGGCACTTGGAGAACACACTAGATACACCAGAGACACCTGGAGAATTCGATTTTCCAGAGTAGCAACAATCAGTTATCGAAGAGTTCGAGCTTCAGCAGGAAGCAGAGACAGTGAGGGGTAGGGACAGTGAGTTTAGAGGATATTTTTCCAGATCCGAAGAGTCAGCTACATGAGGGTCGAGTTTCCTCAGTGAGGCTGCGCAGAAGCGTCAAGGCAGAGTTCGATTTGGCCAGACAAAGGGTTGATTAAGTTGCTGCATATTGAGAAGATTTCCGGAATGGGCCAGCGAGTCATTCTTAAAAGATGGATTGGGCAAATGACTTGATCAGTTGCAGTTCCAGGCAGAGTGTTCTAGTGGCTGGGTAGACTTAACGTAGGGGTTTCGTGGAGCCCATTCAGAGCCAGTTTCGAAGTTGGACCAGTGCTGGTTGAGACAAAATTTGTCTCACTAATTTTTTGTGGTCAATTTCTCCTGTAGTGGATTTCTAGTTTGTGCATCCAGATTGTACTCAGAATTTCAAAGCTGCATAATAATAAAAACCCTTAGCTGCTGCACCGATTTTCCCCAGTTGGGTTTTCCCGGGGACATTTGTCCAAAAATAAAAGTGTCATTTTTATGTGTGTGTGTGTGCTAGATTTTCTCAATTTCTAGCACTATTATTTTTCCGCAGTTTATTTGTGAAGGTTGCACTCACTAACAATGTCTCTGAGGAGTGGCAAGTTTTTGTCAAAAGTATATTGGATAGAGACAAACTACCAGAATGGTAGAAAATGTGGTCTGACTTGCAGCAGGAGTTGAGACGAGCTTTGCTAAACAGCTCCCTCAGTGGCAGCAGCAGGAGCAAATCATGGGTGTGAAGGAGGAGAATATGGTCCTCGCATCAAAGGGTCCCAGTCAAGGGTAGGGGGAGCAGAGAAAGAAGAAGGACCTGTCAAAGGTCAAGTGCTTCAGATATGATGAGTTCGGGCACTACAACAAGCCGTGTCCTCTCAGGAAGGAGGACAAGCAGGAGAAGCAAGACCAGCAGGCAACATCAACTGAGATCGACAAGTTGTCCTGCAAGTTGGAGGAAGACTTCGCGATGTGGGCAACCATACCTCCAAGAGTGAGGTGGGGTGACTTGGTGTTGTAGCCTCAGTGAGCTACAAACTTGGGTAGGGTCCTTGAGGAGTCCACCTCATGGATCATTACCTTGCTACAGGGGCCCACAGTATTCAGTAGCGGGGTGAATCAGTGGTAGAGTATGCAATCAGTACCAGAGTGACAATTGTAGACTAGTAGCAGTCATATGCTGGGGAGCGCAGTGCAATGTTGGCAACAGTGCAGGTGGCATAGTGCAGAGTCAGCAGCAACGTAGAGTCTTTAGTGATAGCGCAGAGGCTAGTAACAGCCAGGACTCGAGAGACAGATGCATCATACTGAACACATTTGATTCAGTATTTTGGATGCTTCTCAGTTGCAGTTGCAACAACAACAAATGAGAGGGAGTTGCAGTGCAGATGCAGAGTTACTAGCAGGAGGTAGTGTCAACAACAACACGAATGCAACATCAAAGTTGCACTGTGGTTGGTGGGAAGTATGGCCAGACATCAACAACGTGACTGAGGATGATACAAAGACAAAGTGTTGTAGTAGGGTGTGAAACACTAGAACACATTCCTCGCTGAGAGGGAGTGTTAGTTTTTGTAGCATCATATGTGTTCTAGCCACGAAATTTGGGGGAGAGGCTAGAATACACGAGATTTGCAAAACCCAGAAACTGTTTCTAGAAATTCCTCCTAGAGATGGCTTAATTAGATTATTAACCAATCTTTAAATATTTCCTAAGTCTAAACTTAGGGAATATGGTTAATTAATCAGAATTAATTAAGTCAAGATGAGAACTCTATAAAAACTTACACAGATCGACTCTAAGATGATCCTAGCCCTTGATTAAGTTTTAATCTTGGTTGTTGGTTCTCCAAAAAAAGATTATAAGAGGAAGTCGATGGGCACTTGGAGAACACACTAGATACACCAAAGACACTTGGAGAATTTGATTTTCGAGAGTAGCAACAGTCATTTGCTGGAGAGTTCGAGCTTCAGGAGGAAGCAAAGACAATGAGGGGTAGGAATAGTTAGTCCGAAGGAGATTTTTCCAGATTCGGAGAGTCGGCTATAGGAGGGCCAAGTTTCCTCTGTGACGCTGTGCAGAAGCAACACAGGAGCTTCGAACATAGAGTTCAATTTGGCCAGGCAGAGGGTCGATTCAGTTGCTGAAGACCGGGAAGATATCCGGAAGGTGCCAACGAGTCATTCTTAGAGGCTAGATTGGGCAGACGACTTGATCAGTTGTAGTTTTAGGCAGAGCGTTCTAGTGGTTGTGCATGCTTGATGCATAGGCTGACGTAGGGGTCTTGTGGAGCCCATTCAGAGCCAGTTTCAGAGCTATATCAGTGCCGGGTGTGACAAAATTTGTGTCACTAATTTTATGGCCAGTTTCTCCTGTAGTGGATTGCTAGTTTGTGCATCCAGATTGTACTCAGAATTTCACTGCTGCATAATAATAAAAGCCCTCAGATGCTCCAGCGGTTTCCCAAGTTGGGTTTTTTTGGGGATATTTGTCCAAAAATAACAGTGTCATTTTTATGTGTGTGCTAGATTTTCTCAGTTTCCAGCGCTATTATATTTCCACAGTTTATTTATGAAGGTTGTAGTGTGATTAATTTGGTATTTTTCGTAGCAAATAAATTGTTAAATTAATTAACAATTAGAAGAATTAATTCTAGTTGCTCCAATAGGATTTCAGATTTGAAATTTTGACAAATAGAAGCCCTCATAGAATCCTTGAGAATATGACACATGAAGAAGCATTCACAGGAAAGAAGCCATGTGTGGATCATCTTCGAATATTTGGGTGTCCCGCATACATCCATGTTCCGAAGGACAAGCGAAAGAAATTAGATTCTATAAGCATTAAAGGGATCTTAATTGGCTACTGTCTTTCTTCAAAGGCATATAGAATCTACATCAAGGAAGGAAGACAAATTGAAGTGAGTAGGGATGTTATATTCGATGAAAATCATGCCTACAAAAGCTCCAAGGATATTCCTATTGATTCTGATGACGATGATATACCACTATTTGAAGATGAAGGGCACCATGATAAATCAACTACAAACCAAGAAGAAAAAGAAGAAGGACCGAGTGAGCCTATTCAACATGTGATCATACCCGAAACAAAGAACATGCCAAACTGGTTAAAAGCTACTCTTGAAGATGTCGAAGGACATGGAGCTACTAAAGGAACTTTTAGAGAAAGCAAAAGACCAAAAAGATATTCAGGATATGCAACATATATGACAAAATTAATAGAAGCTGAACCAACTACATTTGAGGAAACATTTTTTTTTTTTAATTATTAATTTTCCTAGTTACTAACGCTACCATAGGCTCCCCCCTAAAGCTACTTAAACACCCCCACCCCCTCTATTTCACTCACACTATTCATTCGAGTCTCTTGCAATTCTTGAGTTGAGTTCGGTGAGGAGAATTCAAAGAGTTTTTTGTAGGGTTGTTCTAGGGGAGATTTTTTGCAGATTTGAAGAGTTGATTGGAGTCTTGGAGAGTTGTTGGGTTGGCAGAGTTTCGAGTTACTTCAAAGATTTTTTTTCCCAAAGAGCTTTGTGTTTTCTTCAGTGGTTTTTGCAACTAGTGGAAGGTTTTTTTTTTAAATTTTGTTGGGGCTGCTACATAGTTGATTTCAAAGGCTTTTGGAGCTGATTTTCTCCAAAATTTTAGAGGGTAAATCAAGGTCCATGGGAATGAAGCTATAATCCCATTGCAGACTTGGATGCTACTCATTCTTCAGATGAGGATAAGGAGGATTATCAGGATGATGACTCTGATGATGATTGATGATTGATGATTTGATCATTGATTTGTTGTAGCTGTAGCTTGTAGTATTGTAGGTTGTAGTATAATACTATGATCTATGATGTTATTTTGGACTATAAAGGCCTTTTAGAGCCTGCTTCTTGATGTTTGTAACATTTTTGGTTCAATGATGTTTTGCACTGTTAAATCTCCTTGCCGCCTACACCTACCTACAAGTTAGTGGAAAAAGCCTTCAACCCCACAATGTGTGGTTGTTGGCAAAGATCTCAGAGATGGGGCTATTACACTAATCCCAACTCTCTTTGTTTAAACTATCTTCTAGGCCAGCTAAGGGGGGTGGTCCCTAAATGGAAAACTAAGTTAAAGATTTGAATTTCTAGGAGAATATTAGACTGAAATTGGACTAGTTTTAAAGATTCATGAGCATTTATGAGCAACTTTGAAATAATGACAAACCATTTAACCAATGCCTTTATAAATAACGTGCTCAAAAGTAAAAGAAATGCTCAAAGAATTGAGAACACAGTAATCCTGAAATGGAAACAAAAGACTTTTAGCACAAGATATCAGAAATGATCTCAAGATAAACGAATTTATGAATCAAAGCACATGAAGCTATCTTGTTCACAAGGAAACAATTAGTGATCTAAATATAAACCAGATAATAAAAAGACTTGAAAGTTAAACCAACATGCATTTAGCTTTGCGACATGAAATAAGAGTATTTGAAAGGAAATGAGATTCATCAACCATCCATGAACATGATGAACATTAAACATGAAATGGAGCTTTCTAAAGTAGATAATGTCAAAGTACAAGAAAATAAAGCTAAACTTGTTGCAAAAGAGATTACAATACTTGCAGGAAAGGAAATGCTTCTTGAAAAAGGGAAATTATATTTCATGTGAGACTCTGAACCATCAAGAAAGCAAAATTCAAGAACTTGCAAGCTAAATTTGATGAAAATGCTCTTGTTTTATTTTATTAATTAGTTCTAAAGCAAGGTTACAATTAAAATCTTTGATCCTCAGACCTCACTCTCGCCCAAATATATGGATTCCACATTGAGGAGTCAATAGAGAAGTAGAGGGTCCCTAAAGGTCTATACAACCAACTTATGTTGGAGGTAAGTTTTAATGAGTTGCTTCTGTGAAATGAATGTTGATTAATCTCATTTAAATGATATATGCAAATTTTCCACAAGAGATGAGATGGTGCTTACTTGCAATAATAAAACAAACTTTGAGAGATACAAATAAACTTATATGTGTTGCAGCATTTTAATGGCAAGTGGAATGAAATAAGTTCTTAGAAAAATGGTGCTTCAATGGTTCCTCAACATTCATGAAGCATAAACATTAAATCAAATGGAATTTTGCCAAACATGCGAATTGCTCACACATAAAAAAGAGATTTTGCTCAAGTTTGTAGCATTGAGGCTCATGCATATAAGTTTAATTTAATCGAAATTTAGTTAGATGGATGTAGAGTGCATTAGTTGTTAATTCATTAGCATGCATAAAACGAAAATAAGAAAATGTATCAATCAACCCAAGGAATTCCTTTCTCTTCAACCAAGGAAGGGGGATACCATGGGAAAAATATCCCAAGCTCCCTCAAGCAAAAAAGAGTTATTTTATTATTCATTACAAATGAAGAAAACAACCTTTAAGAAGGATACCCAAAAGGAGATCCTTCTATGAATAAAAAGCTTGGAAAAAGGCTTAATCTCCTCCTCAAAAATTGACAACATAACTTATGGAGAAAACCTTCAAAATATGAATTTTTCAAGGCTCCAAGGCCAACGGCAAAGATCAATTTTGTTGCTGTCCCAAAGGTGCTTACTGCCTCCCTAAAATCAGATTTTGAAGTAATGGAAGCCTTCGCATGCAAGGAGGATCAATTGTCTCTTGCCGTCTTTTCCTCAAGGTCCTCGCTTTTCATGCTCAAGCTTGCGGGCTGCAAAATAAAATCAAACGTTAGGCTGAAATAAAGAGGATTTAAAATACAAATTAATGTACAAAGGCACTAGCCCAAGGAATGGGAGTGAACCCCCATTCTTGCCTAGTTAAAGAAACGCTCTTGAAGTAGCAAATATGACTTTAAGACGCTCTACAAATGGAAAATTTTAGATTTTAAAAGTGGAAATAGATGATCAAGTAGCTAGAGAACGAGAAACTCCCTATTTGTCTTCCTTTGATGCAAAACTTGGGGTTGAAAGTAGCCGAGTCTTGGATCGCTTTGAGTCTAGGAGTGAGTTGATCTATTTGAGACTTCTCCCACGCCCGAATGGATTTCCTGCACACAATACGAATAGATCTTCCCTTAAAAAAATATCATTCTGCAAAAGGATTAGAGCATCATAATGAAATAGATAAACCAAACATTCCTCTGAAAATGACTTGGCAAGCTAATTCCTAGAATAGTACTCTAAATCAATGATGCATGCAAGATAGCTTGCACGCATCAATCCAAGCAAGATGGCAAATATAGACTAATATTGATCAAGCATATAAACAAATTCAAATACAATAGCAATAGTATGGAAAGAAATCACCTCATAACACCAAGAGAACATCTGCTAAATAGCCCCAAAGTTTTGATTTTATTGATATACAAAAAAAGACAGAGTTTCCTCAAGCCCAATAGCTCATAACATGATACAATATGAGAGCCCATGGTTCCATTATATAGAAAGTTCAGAGCAAATCCCAGTGAAGACGAAGAATGGCAACATGACATATCAAAATTACAAGAGCAAGTGCAACAAATTTCGCTCTTGCAAAGAGCAACAAAAAATGACATGGAAGTTTGGAAGAAAGGCGTGGAAACTAAGATGGATGGTTTGAAGAAAGGCGTGGAATCTAAGATGGATGGTTTGAAGAATGGCATGGAATCTAAGATAGATGGCCTGGAATTCTAAGATGGATGGTTTGAAGAATGGCATGGAATCCAAGATGTATGGCATGGAAGCCGGCATGGAATCGAAGATGGATTACATGGAAAGCTAAGATCGATGAGAAAATGGAAAACATGAAGAATGATCTAAAATTAGACATGGAAGGTTTGACAAAGTTGATACAAGAAATGTTTCCTAATGGTGAAAAGATAGTAGAGGAAACTCATGATGAGAACAAAATAAATGTTAATCGTGATTTCATAAACTCTAATGTTGGTGGGAAGAACCACCATATTCCAAAAATGAATATGAGGAAGTTTGATGGAAAGGATCCTGTAACATGGATACTACAGATGGAGCAATATTTTGATCTCCATAATGTGAAAAACACACAAAAGGTACGCATTGCAACTTTACATTTAGAACAAAATACATTTGTATGGTATCGATGGCTTTGCTCCCGTGAAAAAATTGTCACTTGGTCAATTTTTACGGAGGAAATGATAGCACATTATGAGGATACAAAGAGCAACACCTTCTTTAGCCAATTGATAAATCTCAAACAAAAGGGTTTAGTGGGGGAGCACATTGAGGACTTCCAAAAATTGAATATAAGGGTAACCGATATTCCAGAGGAACACAGGATTGATCTCTTCATAGGTACTTTAAAGGATAACATCCAACATGAAGTTCGCGTTTTGGAACCTGATTCATTGGAGAAGGCATTCAGGTTGGCAAGAAAATTGAATGTAAAATTATGGCGACAAGGAAGCCTACCACTCACTTCTATAAAGAGGGAAGTGTTGCTACTCCTAGATTTCCACAACCTACAAGGTTGACACCATAACAATTGGAAGAAAAAAGAGCAAAAGGGCTTTGCTACAGTTGTGATAGCAAATACACTAAAGGTCATAAGTGTGCTGAGAAGAAATTATTTTACATAGATTGTGAAGAGGAAGAAAAAAATGAACAAGAAGAGGATATACACCAGGAACCAACCCAAGAAGAGGAAGAAATGAGTCTGACCATATCGTGTAATGCATTGGCAGGAATTACCACTCCTCAAACTCTCAAGATAGAAGGACATATCATGAAGAAAAAGGTAATAGTGTTGATTGATTCAGGTAGCACCCATAATTTTATTCATTGTAAGGTAGCCAAGGAATTAAATTGTTTCCTATACCCAGCACCAGAATGTCAAGTGATGGTTGCAAATGGAGGAACTATAAATTTCTCTAGAAAATGCCATAGTATCAAGCTAACCATGGGGGAATATGTATTGACTAGTCCAATGCTTTCCATTCCTATGGGAGGTGCTGATGTTGTACTAGGAGTACAATGTTTACAATCTTTGGGGATGGTAGCTTTTAATTTTCAAGAACTTTTCTTGAAATTCAGAAGGAAAGGAAGTCGAATTACAACAGGGTATTGAGGGGAATTCGAGAAAGATAATAGGCTCTAATGTCATGACAAAGCTTCTAAAGAAAGAACAACGAGGCGTAATTGCACAATTATGCTCACTAGAAGTTCCAACATCAAAATCATTTATTTCTGCAGATCTCCAACAAGTCTTGGACAATCATTCCAAGGTGTTTGAAACTCCCAAAGGACTCCCACCTATTCATGATCATGATCATGCTATTCATTTGATTCCAAGAAGTGTTCCTCCAAACATCAGGCCTTATAGATATCCTTATGTCCAAAAGAGCTAAATTGAACGTATGATTGCAGAAATGTTAGAGGCGGGTATAATTCAACCTAGTCAAAGTTCTTTCTCTGCTCCTGTAGTATTGGTACACAAGAAGGATGGATCATGGCGAATGTGTCCGGATTATAGGGAGCTCAATAAGCTCACCATTAAAGATAAATTTCCCATTCCTGTGATCGATGAATTATTGGATGAATTACATGGAGCAATTTATTTTACCAAGTTGGATCTTCGTTCAGGATATCATCAAATTAGAATGAAGACTGAAGATATTCCAAAAACAGCATTTCGAACTCATGAGAGTCATTATGAATTTTTGGTCATGCCTTTTGGCCTTACCAATGCACCTTCTACATTTCAAAGGTTGATGAATTCCATTTTCAAACCCTTCCTTAGAAAATTTGTGCTGGTATTTTTTGATGATATACTAATCTATAGCAGGTCTTGGAAGGATCATGTTGAACATGTTGACAGGGTGCTCAAACTATTGCAGGAGAAACAATTATATGCAAAAACATCCAAATGTTTCTTTGGAGTACAAAAGGTGGAATATCTGGGTCATATTGTATCTCACGAGGGTGTTAAAGTAGACCCTAACAAAATTAAAGCCATTAAGGAATGGAAAGTCCCCACTACCATAAAGAAGTTGCGAGGATTTCTCGGGTTAACAGGGTATTATCGCAAGTTTGTTAAGAATTATGGGAGAATAGCAGCACCTCTAACAACATTATTGAAGAAAGATGCATTTCATGGACTCCTGAAGCAACTAAGGCCTTTGAACATCTTAAAGAGGCAATGTGCCTAGCACCGGTCTTAGCTACGCCAGACTTCACAAAAACCTTTATTGTGAAATGTGATGCCTCAGGAAATGGAATTGGTGTTGTTTTAATGCAGGAAGGAATACC
This sequence comes from Pinus albicaulis, assembly GCA_034641835.2. Classification (NCBI taxonomy): domain Eukaryota; kingdom Viridiplantae; phylum Streptophyta; class Pinopsida; order Pinales; family Pinaceae; genus Pinus; species Pinus albicaulis. The sequence goes on along the minus strand of CM076580.1, from coordinate 1,154,351,976 downwards.
CATTGCTTTTGAAAGTCGTCCAATCAAAGGAAAGTATTTACATAAACCTATTTATGAGAAGGAAATGTTAGCAATACTGCATGCACTAAAGAAATGGAGAACTTACCTAATGGGAAGACACTTCAAGGTAAAAACTGATCATGATAGCCTTAAACACTTTTTGGAACAAAGACTATCTTCAGAAGAGCAGCAAAAATGGGTCACAAAGATGTTGGGTTATGACTTTGAAATAATCTACAAAAAAGGGAAGCTAAATGTTGTTGCAGATGCACTCTCAAGAAATAACGAAGAGGTGGAAGCATTGCTTTGTGCCATTTCTATTATCCAACCAGATTGGATAACCGAAGCAAGAGATGAATGGAAGAAGAACGAAGAAGTGTGGAGACTCATTCAAAAGTTGCAGCAAGATCCTAGTACATATGATACATTTAGTTGGAAAAATGATTCCTTATGGTACAAAGATCGCTTATATCTATGTAAGAATTCCCAACTAAAACAAAAGATTCTTTTGGAATTGCACACTTCTCCTTTAGGAGGACACTCAGGATTTTTAAAAACTTACCACAAGGTGAAGAAAGAAATTTTTTGGGATGGCCTTAAATCTGATATTCAAAAGTTTGTGGCGGAATGTTTGGTTTTCCAGCAGAATAAAGTGGAAACAATTAAGACCCCGGGACTTCTACAACCTTTATCCATTCCAAGTCAACGTTGGGAGGAGATTTCAATGGATTTTATCACGGGTTTACCTAAGTCCGAAGGAAAGAGTGTCATCATGGTGGTAGTTGATAGACTTACCAAGTATGCACACTTTTGTGCATTATCTCATCCATTTAAAGCAAGTACAGTTGCTACTACATTTGTAGACAGAATTCAAAAGCTACATGGAAGCCCAAGGGTTATTGTGAGCGACAGAGATCCCATTTTTACGGGAAATTTTTGGACGGAGTTATTTTCTTGTTTGGGTACTCAATTAGCTCATAGCTCATCTTATCATCCTCAATCTGATGGTCAAACAGAGATAGTAAATAAATGTTTGGAAGGATATCTTCATTGTTTTGTATCTGATAAACAAACACAATGGGTCAAGTGGTTACCTCTTGCTGAATGGTGGTATAACACTTCCTTCCATACTGCAGCAAAAATGACCCCATTTATGGCACTTTATGGATATCATCCACCATCCATCACAGCATCTTTAAGGGAAAATTCGAAGGTTCAAGCAGTGGAAGATCACATCGAGCATCAGCAAGAAGTTCTCCAACTCTTAAAGGATAACCTGAATTTGGCACAAAATCGAATGAAACAACAGGGAGATCAACATCGTAGCGAGAGAAGTTTTGATGTAGGAGATTGGGTATTTTTACGGCTACAACCATACAAACAAATGTCCCTCAAGCAAGCAAAGAAGGATAATAAATTATCGCCAAAGTACTATGGTCCATACAAGGTGTTGCAAAAGATTGGTACTATGGCATACAAATTGGAGCTTCCTGCTTCTTCGCGAGTACATCCAGTTTTCCATGTTTCATGCTTAAAGAAGGTTATAGGTGAAAATATTCCAGTTCAAACAATATTTTCGGAACTTGATGAGGAAAGAAAAATCATATTGGAACCTGAAGCGGTCATGGAAACAAGAACTCGACAGCTACGAAATCGATCAATTTCAGAGTATCTCATCAAGTGGAAGAACTTACCCACTGAAGATTCTACATGGGAGGATGAGAATTTTATACAGAAGCACCCAGAACTACTCAAGCGTTGAGGACAACACTTTTTTGAAGGAGAGGGGCATGTTAGGTCCCTATATTACTAGTATAGTCCCCTATTATTGTTAGTGTAACCCCCTTATTGTTATTATTGTACCCTTGTAACCCCCATATTGTTATTATTGTGCTCTTAAATTATTATTGTTAGGTCGGCTAGGATTACATTGTGGCCCCACTAGGATTACATTGTGGCACCATGGACTCCTATATATAGAAAGGAGGTTTTGTAATTTGAGTCATCCAAGAATTTTTCATTCATGTAATGTATTGGAGGTTGGCCCCTCGAAGTGGCTTATTTCTAAGGCGTTGATATCTCTTTTCTTCTCTTTTTGGAGCTGGTTTCACAACATGGCAAGTGGACATCATTTTCTTCTTCCCTTATGTGCCAAATTCGAATTTTATGATGGAATGACAAGTGTATATGGGTGGAAACCCATGTGGGGGAAATTTTTCACAAAAATCTCCACCAAATATTCTCCCAAATCATCCCAAATATGCACTAACTTCACAAATTCGAATTTCCAAGAAAGCAACTCTCATTTAATGCCAAAAATTCAATTTTATTTGAGCACATGTCATTTCCTTGATTTTAGGAGTCCACATCACCTTGGGACTTCACTTTAACTCCTCCATAATTTTCCACCTCATTTCCACCTCATTTAGCATGTGTGGATATTTATTTTTCTCCATTTATTTAATTTATGGCTTAATTAATTGCCACATTTCTCACTAAACTTAGGAAAAGTGGGTTTTGAGGGTTCAAAACACATTTTTAACCCCTCAAAGTGTGTCATAGTATAAATTTGAGGGTGAGGTGTAATTTTGATTACTCATATCCCATACAACTTCTATAAGCAACACTTATTGCAATTCAATTACAATTTTTGTTGTAATTTTCGACTTGCGGGAAATCTAAAAAATTAAAAAATCACTACCTAGGCCTAACCAAATTCCACAAATTTTTTTGTGTGATCTATTATGGTAATATACATTGACTCTAGACACTAGGACTCACCCAAGGCCTCACCATCAAGCCGTACTTCGGCTTTGGGGTAAATTTTGAGGAAAAAACTCAATTAATTATTAAGTCCTAGTAGGGAGATGATAATTAACCGAGTAAAAAAACCTCCCAGAGTAATACTCACTTGTTGGAAAGGTCCCAAGCTACCTAGGCCTACTACAGACTCAATACTGACTCAAATTCATCATTACTAGCATCACTTATTACAATTCCCCGTAGGGCGTGGAATATGGGTATAAGAGAAAGATGACGAGAAATAAAAGTAGAGTTCAAAAACTCTGTTGTACTGCTGATATATGATGATATCTGATGGTACGAATGTCTTCTAGTTCATCCTTGGGCATGGAGTCTTCTCATTGTCCTCAGGTGCCACTATAGTGGTCAACATGCACCAAGTGCTATTTTGGTTATATGCACTATTACTTGCTATATAAATGAAAACTTTTTCATATTTGTGTATAAATGGTTCGGATTCATACGGATGCACATGAATATATCTGTTTTTTCTTTAAAATATGAATATTTTATGTGTTTTTTGGTAAATCGGTTTTTTCCAGTTTTTTTCCAGTTTCGGTCCAGTTCTGACCGGTTCCCGATCCAAAAGGTTTTCCGGTTCCGTTATGATAACATTGGTCCCTGCGCAACCTCGTGTGGAAATAAGTTGACCTCCTCTAGCTGACTCTTTTGGCACTCAAAACCTTCATTAGAATCTCTACTTCCGCTCCTTTGCCTCTACTACTGATCTCTTGGGTCAAATTCTCTTCTCGCCTGAATCTCTGCTCTGTGGAAAATTTGATCTTCCTGGATCATTCACCCCCTCAATGTCTCTATCTCCATCCCAACGTCTTTCTCTTATAATCTCTCGTTTGGTGAACCAATTACCATGATTAAATCCCCATTAACGTCTAAGATCATCTCAAATTCAATCCATGTGAGTTTTTAGAGCATTCTCACCTTTATCAATTAATTGTTGTTGATTAATCACTTTTCCTTAGTTAGACTTGGGAAATATTTAATTATTGATCAATTAACTTAACTGAGTTGTCTCTAGGTGTTTTCTCCTTTATCCTTTTTTGGGTTTTGGACATCTTGTGTTCTTTAGCTTCTCTAACCAAAGTTAAGATTAGAACACCTATCTGATGCTACAAAACTAACAATTGCTGCAAACGCTATGCACTAGATCTTCTTTGTGAAATCTGATTTGCCTCCAGAAATCCTTTCCAACAACCTTACTTCCTGCTGTTGATCATTTATACAACTCACACTTCCTCCGGATCACATCCCTGGACTGGAAATTGAACTTCTTCCTCTGCTACTGTCATTTCTTGGCTAGCCTTCGCAGATATGCTCTTTAATTCTCTATATCTCCCTCTCATCTACACCGACTTCGCTCTAAAGCTGCTCCGATCTAATCTGATTTGATACCATGTGAAATTTCCATGAACTGCAACAACTAGAAATTTATCTGCTAACTTATGCAGTTTATTTGTCTTCTGTTAATTATATTAACAACAAATATCGATAAACTTACACTACAATTCTTCATAAATAAAATAGGCCACGGAAAATAAAATTGCTAGAACTGAGAAAATAAGGGACGCACACAGTAATTTTGACACCGTTATTTTTGGACAAATGTCCTTGGAAAAACCCTGGAGGGAAAACCAGTGCGACAGATGAGGGTTTTATTATTATTCAACAATTTGAGAAATTACAACTGGTTGTCGTAGATTACAATCTTCAGCAAACACTGATCTCCACTCTCAAAATAACTGGAGAGTCTTTGTTTCCCTCTACAACTGGATCCGACCTCTCCCAACCAATTTGCACTCCCTCAACCTATTTGCACTGCCTGGCTAGAATGTGCACTACTGGTCCTGGGAAATTCGTACAACCTCTGGAAAATTGTTCCTACAAGTAAAAATGCCTTCAACAATGACTAAACCCACTCACTCTGCGTTAGGGAAATACTTCTGGCAATTGGCAACTGAATTGTGGTCTCTTCTGGCAACTTGCACTAGGTAAACTGACTAACTTGCACAAATTAATCGACCTCCTTCTCTATAGACTGAGTCAATCCCATTCCTGCCTTTGGAAACTGGAAATCACCATGGAAATTTTCTCCGTAAAATTTCCTTGCAAATCTCTGTTGAATACCTCGCTACTACTGTCTCCCTAGCTTCAACTGTGTCCTTGTTGAATCACTGCAATTGGGTAAGTCGAACTGATTGAACTCACTTGAATTGCTTCTCCAAACCCCATCAATCCTGCTCTTATAATCTTTTGTTGGGTAACCAACGATCATGATCACATCTCAATCGATGGCTATGATCATCTTGACTCCGTCAATTAACTTTTTCGGAAGTCTCTAGAGCAAAATCAACCTCTCTCAATTAATATGATTTAACTAACCACTTTTCCTAAGTTAGACTTGGGAAATATTTAATTATAGGCTAGTTAATCTAATAGAGGTGTCCCTAAGGCTTTTCTCGCGAAACCTTTTCTCGGTTTTGGAGATCTTTTGTTCCTTAGCCTCATAGACACCATAGAGACTAGAACACTTGTCTGCTGCTCCCTTAAAAACTATCATGGTAACCTTTTCTGGGTTTTGGAGATCCCGTGTTGCTTAGCCCCTTAGACACCATAGAGACTAGAAGACATGTTGGCTGCTACCTCAAAAACTAACAGGCCCTTATCCTGTGTGTGCAATGTACTAGGTTGCTATGACCTTAGCAATCCCGCTAAATTGATTGATACATGACACATGCCAGAACACCTATCAAATACATGTCCTATCATATATATGTTCGATATGAAAAATATGGACACGGAAGCCCTTAAGGGCATGTTCATTTACTTAGATGACAAATAAGTTTGTGTTTGTCATAAGGGCTTTGACTCAGTTGTTGGGGCGAGGTGTTGCGATGCAACCAACCCAGGTTCAAACTTTGAGAGGTGTGGAGCCCTTGTGTGTGTGAGGGAAGGTATTTGACCTCCCGGAGTTAGTTTCCTTCTACCATCAAAGGGGCTTCACACATGCCTAACAAGACTAATTTGTTGAAGTGGATGTTAATAGGATACTAGCCTGTCGACTTTGTAAATGGCATCCTTGTACTAGTGTTCACAGCCCCACATGCATACACAAACACTGGTACTCTAGATTCATGGTGTTTATTCTCTTAAGACCTGCTTTTGTATATTCCTTCTGAGGATATCTTCTTTTGCATTTTCTTCTCTAAAATCCATATAACTTCCTCTCTGCTTTGTACCTGTCTAATCAGCTTTATCTCTGTCATGATTTATTTCTTTCAGTTGAACTGTTTAAGTAGTAAACAAGAAGATATTGATTTTTTACTACTGTAAAATTGGATTTATTTCTATACCAAAATTTGATGAATCTGACATGATATTGATTCAGTACATGTGTGGGTTGGCTGTTTATGTAGTATTCATCACATTTATCTGTTACTATTGTGTAGGTCAAAACATTTTGCAGTGCTGTCAAAGGACTGCAAGATGGGATTGATTTGTTGAAGTGTATTCATGTTGGAGACCAAGAAGGACCTCCAAAGTCACGTTTTCTGTGGGAAGCATCAAGGTTGCAAAATATAAGTGAGGCTAATAAAATACTCAGTCAAATGGAGCTCATAATGAAAAACCATTTTTCTTTTGATATGGAATCTCAGAAGCAGGTCAGTTGAAGCATTTTTGACTAGCTGGATTGTAGAACAATAAAATTTATTCACGTTTTAATTTTCTGTTTTGAGTGCATAGCTACATGTATGTCAGATGGACATGGGGTTATCCTATTGCTGCTGTTTTGTTGTAGATGGACAACTAACAAAAATATCTCTCTACCATACACATGCCTACATATTGAACTTTAGATTCTGATTATGGATCCTAGAAATGAATTGCATTTATTGACTTTTTAAATTTATATTTGTGTGCATAGTGTTCTTATTGTAGGTTACAGATGGAACAGAAACAGTTCTCCTCTCTCTCACATAAAATGTGACTTCACCACAATCTGAATATCATAGATTAGAAAATGTTTTTTAATTCCTTACCTATTACTCTGCATATGCCTATGTTGGTTTTTCATTATCCTTATATAAGGTTTATAAAAGGTACAAATGGAAAAAGTTCAGTCTACGCTAATCTATTGGTTACGTCATGATTTTTTAGTTCATAAATGCATTTGAGAAATTAAAACTGCTTGAAACTCAAACATCAATAAAACTTTCACAATTGCTTCCATGCTTTAATTTTAATTTTATTCTAGAGTGGCATTCAATTTTGGAAAAGAAGCATTAGACGAGATTTTGGCTACACTAGAAGTACACAATTATAGATTGATGTGTACATTAGACACGATGTGCCAATTTTCTTAACAAATAATTCATTCTTTTTGAGTGAATAATTTCCAAGGCGCTTTAGTTTGTCACATATGTTTATGCATTGGATCATTGACTTGTAATACTCTGCTTTTGAACCCTGTGCTGTTTGTATTCAGACATGAATATTGTTTATATGTGGCTATTTTTCTTGGTGTTGGGATATTTGTTCCTATGTAGAAACACATGAAAAATATTTATTTGTATATATGTCGTAAAGGGTTCCTAGTGGGAGTCTAAGGCCAAGGTCTTGCTAGGGAAAAATTAGATACTTAGGCTCTAAGTTGGACATGAAGATATCACCGTGATGTAATATACCAAGTTATATTAATAAAAAAATATAGCATAGAGTGTCTACTAGGAGTATTAGAAGGGGATATGCAGTGATAACAGAAAGGGTGTAGTAGGCAAGAGGTAGCTTTGCCACATGTCAAACCAAGAACTTCTCCATGAAACCTAAACATAGTGGCACATAAGCCTTCAGATTGTTGAAGAATTAGTGTAGGTCTTCATAATTGTATTTGTAAAAAGAAATAAAAAAGAATTTTACTATAAAAGAAATTGACTTATTAAAGCATGGGTTTCGTGCTTGCATCAATGGTCAATAGGACAAAGCACCCATTGAGTGCTCTAGGATTTGTGTTGAAGTCAAAGTCAAAGTCATTATGTAAGAGACCCTTCTTGGGTTTGTTACCACTCAAACCAGCAGGGGACCTTAAAGCGACTCCTAAGAGGGCAACTGTAGTGAAAGGGTCTTTAAGGTCACTTCACATCTATTTGTTGATCCACCCTTTATAAGTGACTTCCTAAATACCGGGTCTCCTCCCATTGATGAAAGTCCATAAAGAGCAGGGAGTCTTAGCTGTGGTGACAATGGGCTAAGTCTCCATTGTTGAATAATTAGTGTAGGTCTTCATAATTGTATTTGTAAAAAGAAAGAAAAATGAATTTTATTGTAAAAGAAATTGACTTATTAAGGCATGGGTTTCGTGCTTGCATCAATGGTCAATAGGACAAAGCACTCATTGAGTGCTCTAGGATTTTTGTTGAAGTCAAAGTCAAAGTCATTATGTAAGAGACCCTTCTTGGGTTTATTACCACTCAAACCAGCAGGGGACCCTATAGCGACCCCTAAGAGGGCAACTGCTAGGACAAGGGCAACAATGGAGACTTAGGCCATTGTCACCATAGCTAAGACTCCCTGCTCTTTACGAACTTTCACCGATGGGAGGAGACCAGGTATTTAGGAAGTCACTTATAAAGGGTGGATCAACAAATAGATGTGAAGTGACTTTAAAGACCCTTTCCCTGGAATAGGATTAAGAATGGAGCTTGGTTGATCTTTAAGCAAGGTACAAGGTTTTCTAGGAAAAGGAGGTGAGGATTTGAGGGTTAGGTTAAAGGAATATGATTTGAAAAGGAATTGCCCAATCCCTAAAATCCTTATAGAACTTGGATTCCCGAGTTGCCCTTGATGAATTGTCTTCGATAAGAAATGGGACCACACGAGACCAAGTAGACCCAACCTAGGTTAAGGGGATGGAGTCTAGCAACCGATGATATTCTTAACCTGACCAAGGAAAGGGGAAAGAATCAAACAAGAATTTTCACCTAAAAATGTCAAATTGATCCTATGAGGTACTAGCCTTGGGAACACAGGGGCAAAGTTTGATCTTAGACCTAGGGCTTGGGATATCTCGCAATCCCACCATCGGAATCTCTTCAACTTCAGAGGAGATCTTGAGGACACACAAACGTAGTAGGGTCTAGGAGATCAAACTTTTTCTAGGGTTAATTTGTCGGGAAATTTATGCCCTAGGTGACCCAGTGTGGCTAGACCTAGGGGAGAGAGGAAAAGGTGAAAGGATATGGTTTAAAATGACCACCTTCTGATGTATCAGTGCCTAATTCTTGGGGATATGGAGTCAAGGACAACTATGTAGATGGACTTCGTTTCTTGTTCAAGAAGGCTCTTAAAGTCGACTTCGTCCAATGTTAGGCGCTAGAGAAGAAAATATACCTTGAAAGCTTTTATACTTTGTTGCAAAAGGAAGAGGCTTATTGAGATTATTCGATCTCTAGGACAATTCATCAAACATGGCCCATACATAGAGATAAGCTAAATGGAAACATATTTCCACATTGATGCCATAAATGCATGCAACGATTAGCCCTAAAATAACGAAAATCCCATAACCAATGTATGCAGCAAAATAGAAGAAAATAGCTTTAAAATTGCACTTACATGTAAGAGAATATATCCAACCATCAACATGTTTGCACTATAAGAAGCTCCAAGATAAAAAGAACCCAATCCATACATCAAAATTCATCCTTGATCCAAAAAATATCCACCAAGGAAAAGGTGTGAAGTTCTCTAAAAAGAGAATGATCCAAGTCAAGTGATGATCCAAATGAATTCATCTAACTCCTATTTATACTCTCATTAGGAGTTCGAATTACCTAATGGGCCTACATTAGCCCCTAAAATAAAATAATGTGCAAATTGACTAACTTTTGGTGTAGCAGCGGAAGTTGTAGATTTGAATACTGTAGCAGTAAGACTTGTATGCTTGTTGACTTTGATAGCAGAATAGCTTTAATTATAAAAATACACAAGGTATTTATAATAATAATATTTTATTGATAAGATATATGACATGATTGAATGATTACAATGAGGTCCCGCTTTTATACCTATGCAGGTACCTTTTCATGAACAGGCATGTCTTTTAGACATGCCTTTTCAGTTAACTAATGACTACTTAACATAATCCTAATTGATTAGCTAGTAATTACATTTATTTGTATTTATTCCATTAATGACTATATTTATTACTTTAGTTATGAATTAGGTTCATAACATTGCCTCCTTCTCGAAAAGCTTTGTCCTCAAAGCTTAACCTTTCGACAATTTTCTTCACTTGGGATTATCTGCTAGGCATGTCTTTTCATCATTGGTACCTTCATTGTAGAATTCTCTCTAATACATTCTCTTTGAACTCCATGTTCTTGTTCTTTTTTCTTTTTTTAATAATAAATTAAAAACAATGTTTTTTTTTTTTTTTAAGCAAAACTTGGTCAAAACTAGTTGACTTTTTCCCAAAAAAAGATCATGTCTGAAATGGGAGAAAATCCACTCAAAATGTATCCAAATGACTCTCAGCCAGTTATATTCAAGCCTTGGTCCAAATTAACTTCTGCGTTGCATTCCACATGTAGATGGAAATTTGTGGCAATCACATATAAACGCACTTTATTCAGCCCTTTTAATGAACGAACACCCTTTTGTAACAAAATAAATACATATTGTTTTCTCATTGATCTGTGTGACGAATGACGCCCATACATCAATAATTCCAGGAGGAAACGCGGCATCAGTTGCTGCTCGAACTGTTAGGGTCCCGTGATTTGGCTGATTGGCAAGCCAAATGACAGTGTAACATCAAACCAAGCTTTGGAGCCCGAGGACCTAGCCTTCCTGGACTCAGAGAGGGCTCTCTCTATATGCGTAAGGGATATCTATGTGTTTGCTTATTGTGTTCTGATTTTAGGCTAGTTATGAAGTAAGTTTTTTGGTTTTTGGTTTTTTAAGTTGTGAGGGATGAAACTGATCAAAGATATAAAATAGATAAGAAGATGTTAGATTAACTGGGCTATGGGGTCAAAAGGTCAAGAAAGCTATTAGATGACGATACAAGGCTGCGGTAGGGCCGATTTGATTCAAGGTAGAAAGGATCTTTGGGCAAGATGGAGTAAATGGACACTAAGTTTGTGAAAGACGAAGGATTTCAAGCATAACTAGTTTGATAGCAGACATAAACATGGTATGGCAAACCATTAATCATGCAAAATGTAACTACAAGCTAAATAATACATAGAAATAAACATTCAAGCCATGCATAGAAGTATAAGACCCTCTAACTTTGGGAAATGGCTATCAGACTTTGGGAAAAAACACATAAGACGGACTAACAACTCAAAACACTATGCCGGAATGCCTAAACACAGTCTTTAAGTTATTGGGCACTTTGACAAACAAGCTTTCATAGTTTTAGGCAAAGGGCTAGATCGGGACTAGGCCTCCTTGGTTCAAACAAAATGATAATCTAATCAGTCAAAGAGATAGTTTCATGGATTGGACTATGGACAACCATAGGTAAGCAGGGCACACCATACATCCTACTTAACATGCATAGAACTATGAATGAAACTAGCAACAATGTCTTGAAGTTATTAAAGAGAAGTTAAGAATTCTTTAATATGACTAAGGAGGAAGAAAACATGAAAACTATGAAGATTCAGGAAATTTGAGGTGCCTCCATGGGCATATCTCAAATTTATTCTCTACTGATCTATAACAAGCAAGAAACATGTATCATGAATGAAAACTAGAAGACAACAACAAAGCAAGAGACACTATACCATTCTACCAAGTCATGGAATCCATCAACAATCCTTCTTCATTCATCCAAGAACATCCAAGATTCAATCCAAAAGCATAACACAAGTATTTCCTTCAAAGCTCATATGACCAATATATTGCTTCTCTTCTCAAGTTCAACCTTGTTTACAATGAGAGCTTGTGGAATAAATAGGCTCAAGTGAGGAAAACCTCATGGTTCAACTTCCATCCTCATTGGCCTAATCAAAATATCTAAACTTGTCCTTGAGGCTTTGCAAAGCCCAAGGCACAAAAATATCTCATAAAATATCTAAAAATTGCTAAAAAAGGGAATTTAATTGACTTTGCATCATTTTCCAAGTGTAAAAATAGCTAAACGCACATTTGGAAAAATCAGATTTTAGAGGTTCAAAAATTACAAAAATATTTCAAATTTACATCAGAAAAAGGTCCCCTGATTTGCCGGAAACATTTGGCAGCTTTCCTGATGTCGAAACGAGGCTCATGATAGCTCGTTGGAAAGCTCTGAGTGTCTACTTTCCGGCGCAACTGAAATTTCTTCAATCCGATACCCAGAAGCCCTCCAAATCTGCACCTGTGTGTAAAAAGCCAGAAAATTACAGTCTGCTGATAGACCAGGCAGAGTGTGCAAAATGCGAGCCTTTTTCGTTGTTTTGAGGGGGCAGATGATCTCCAAATGCTCTGAAAATCACTGAGGACATGCTCATGAAATTATGGCATCCGATGATACCATTCTCCTCCCTTGACGAATCCTCAAAATGAAATGGTGAATTTATGAGTCTTTGACCAAAAACTCAAAAATGCCAAAAAACCAAAAGTTGTCAAAATAGGCCCAAAATTGGTGTGCATGACCCTTAAGGGTCCTTAGCAACATGCTCTGAAACTGAAGCCAAAATGTCAAGTGCTGATGTGCCTTTCTGCTCTTTCCGTGCCGGGCGCTTCCCTTTAGCCTTCTTTTCCATCACTGTTTTGAGTTTCTTCATGGCGCTGCTCTTTATCATTGTGCTGCATATCACCAATATATTCTCCTTTACCTTGCTGCGCTGCCTCACTGTGCTCCCTTTCAAAACACTGCCCCTTCTCTTTGTATGCCACTTAACAATAAAACTCAAATAAAAACACAGTCAGTAAAAGATACACAGTCCAAACAATCTTTTCTGTGTTTTGTGGTAAGGTCTCTCTTCTTTTAGTAATTTGGAGGACACAAGACAACCTTGTTTTTTGGATAAGGCAGAACACAAACCTTCTTAATTCACAACACTGCTCTTTTCTTTGTAGGCCACTCAACTAGTGGATTCAATAACATGAAGACAGTCAATCAGCAAGACAATACATAGTCCAAGGTTTACTGTGTAATAGGTGACAGAGTTCATTTTTCTTTTGATGTGGTCATAGAGAATCATGTAGCATTTTTAACAACAATAAACCCCTCCTCAAACATAACACTGCCCTCTTTAAACTCTACTGTCCTTTTCACAAAGTTTGACAATACCTCTAATTGATTTGAGCAGCTTTACTCACCAAAGTCTGTTTATGGTCAAAAGGCAGCCATGACCTTGCTTTTTGCCACACTGAGGAAGACTTTGAAAAAAGACCAAGAAATACATGGATGATTTCTGTGTTTGGAATTCCGACCACTGCTTCTGCTTCAAATGTTGAGCTTCTTTAAAAAAGGTGCCTTCATTTCCTAATACTCTTTTGGGGACAGATTACAGGTTTTTTAAACATTAAAAATAATCCAAGCCTTGCTATGCTCACTGCTGAGCAATCACAGACTCCAGCACTCTTGAGTTTTTCTTTTTTAAAAGATTAGACCTCCCAAGCATGGTTTTATCCGTCACATATAGTTTATAGAATTCATGGTTTGTCACTGTCCTTTGAGGGTAGCTCTAGAATTTCTTTGAGATTGAATAAACCTCCCACCATTTTCCATTATGACAAACTTTGTCAATAGATTCTAATCAAATCATTTTGAAAATTCTATGAAGATTTTCCCCTTTTTACCAACATTCAGACTCTTGAAAACATAGCACTTAACACCCTTTAGAATTTTGAAAATATCAAAGAGGCACTTGTAGTACCTTTGGAAAAATGATGATGGTGCCTTTCGAGGAGTTTGATCCGCTTTAGGATTGATTTAGGGGCATTTTGATCACTGAAACATGCGCGGCACGTTTGATAAGAAAAGCGCTGCGCGAAAAGAGGAGTGTCGGGTCACTGTCGGGCCGACAGGACCCAAACTTACAGGCGCGTCGCGCGCCTGTGCTTTCCTTTGTAAATTGTGCGCCTAAACGCGCCGCGTGCCGCTACAGGCGCGCCGCGCAACCTTAAGCGCCAAAAAAAACTGTGTTTTTTGCTCAAAAATTCTTTCTCCAGTTTTGTAAGCAGCAAGGGGGAGCTTGGATGGTTCGTTGGAGTTTGCAAGATATATGGTATCAGTCTTAAGCTCTTTTGAAAATGAAACACCAAAGCTTCTTTCATACTTTGTTTGGCGAGGGTTTCTCTCAAAAGATTTTTGAAGAGCCTTCTTTTCTTAACACTTGAAAACCTATCCACTTAAAACATAGCTTGATACCATTTATTTGAATAAGGGTCATAGTGGCAATGAGCAATTCTTTTTATGGAATTGGCCCCTCTTGACATCAAACAAACTTCTTCAAGACTGTAAAACTTTGCTGCTTTTTGTCCAAGTAATGAAGAAATGTCCTCTTTTTCTGATATTTGCACTGTAAGAGGAAAATGGCCTGAAACTACTATGGAAGATCTGTAGATTTGCCTTTGGAGGGTGATCACCTTCTTTATGGACAAAAACTTGACTGTGATTTCTATATTTCTTCCCACCTCCTGCATTTGTGCTGCTCATTGGGCTGCAACAGTGAGGTGCTTTTTTAACCTCCTTTCATAAGGAAATTGCCCTCTTTGTAACAGTAGCATGCATGTTCAAATTTCTTTTCTGTCCTCTATGATGTATAATTTGAAAGTCATTTCCCTATGAGTAGGAAAATCAGTACTTTTCGAAGCATAATCATCATCTGTTACCTGTGTAATGACCTTTGCTTTCCTTCTTTGTTCTTACATGTTTGCTCTATTTCATCTGTCCCTATTGTGTTTACAATTTGTCTGTCAGTCAGTGAAAACTCTGGAATCAAGTACTGCTCTGGCCCTCTACTTGTGAATGAAGGAGGCCTTTTACTTGGTGAAATGTCTGAAGATTTGTTTGATAAGCCTGTGCTTATAGTCAGTTTGCAATTGTTCAAGTCAGTATTGGCCAGCGCCCTCTGCTTGTAGATGAAGGAGGCGCCTTAACCCTCTGCTTATAGATGAAGGAGGTTCTTGGCCATGACAAATTATAAGTCTGTTTGACAGTGTTGTCTTTCTTCTACTATGTTTTCATGCTGAATGGAGCTGCCAGGTTTTTATGAGAAACTCTCTGTCTTGCAGATATATCTCAGGCTCATGTTTACATTGAGAAGCAGTTGTTCTTCTAAATGTAGATTCAAGAAATTTCTTCTGAGATGATGACATGTTTCCTGTCTTTGTAAAATCCATAAAACACTGTAAAACACCTAAAATCAGCTTGAGACTGTGGTTTATGCAGTGCTGAGACTTAGGGGTGTGTAAGTGGCGCGACTTAGAGTTGTGCTAAATTTCATTTGCAGAGTGGGAGGTCTGTCATGATTGGTCTGTATCAGATGGAGGTTTTTTGGCCTTTTGATGGTTGCCAAGGGTAAAATGCCTTAAAGCGCCACTTCCTAACTTAGGGGAAGCTTTTGAAACAGACTTGGATTGTCTTTTTAGAGCTGATGGGAAGACTAGTAGGGCTAAAGTTAGATAGGATAGTGATAATGAGGTTTAACCTTGACATGGGCGGACTGAAAAGCAGGAGGGCGAAAAAAGTTTTATGAGGGTTTTCTAGAAGACAAATTGACATATGGAGATCAACTTCTAGAAAACTCAGCTATGGATCTAGTCATCACTAACAAGTGAAAAATATTGATGACTAACACGAACAACAACTTTTGCCACGGATGATGCCTTGACAGAGGGTAATAAAAGTGGCCCGACAACATGAATTTGTGACGCAGATTTGCATTTCGTAAAACCATTTCCAGTGGGGCACCCACAACATCCAATGGAATTTTTAAGCTTCCAACTTGGCGAGTCCCAAACGACGTGAACCACACCCGTAGAAAAAACGACGTGTCTGTATGGGCGTACACGCGATAGTTTCATAGCAACGGGGTTCAACAGCCGATTTTTAAATGGCATTGAAAACCCTACGACAACGACAGTGGCAATGATCCCGTGTCGGTTTTCGAAAGGGGAGTTCCAACGTTCGTGCCCTCCGTTGTGTTGAAATAAAAACGTGAATCTCATTGCAGGCGACGTGAACGACTTCTCATCAGACGCTATCGAGTGGCTCACGCAATACAGCCGGAGCTGGTTGCTTTGGAAAGTTTTTCTGCCCGACGTTAACCAGCGAAGAGACTCTAACCTCTGCGCATCATTCAGCACCTCTTCATTATTCGAATCGATGACAAAACGTCTATCCTCCTCAACAGTTTCAATTTCTTCTTCTCGATTCTGTTTCGCTTCCAGTTTCAGTTTCCGACTCACTCTGTGTGTCTTCAAGTCACTCTGTGTGTCTTTAAGTTCGCCCGTATCTTGATACTTCACGGCACAATTCGGATGAAATTTGACAGTGAACCCTTCCTCAGGATCCACAATTCGGATGAAATTTGACAGTGAACCCTTCCTCAGGATCGCTGTAGCACCCTGCAAGGTTATGGTCGTATGTTGAAAATTGTCTCCACAATAATAAACCCCTTGACTGGTTTCTGGATCCCTGACTCTGAGAACCTTGATGCCAGTATTGACGCCAACTTTGTTGGAATGTAGTAGTTTTCTTTCTTCTGATATCTATGATGTGAAACCCAAGCTCAAGGAGAAATGAAATAGAACCTACAGCTCTTCCATTCTTAGCTGTTAAAATGTATTCTCTAAGGATATACCGAAGTTGGGAATTTGTATCCATTAAAAGGAATTGAAAATCTTTGGCATGAGCTATTTTCGCTACCATACGAGCAAGTTGCTTTAAATTCTCCTTTTCAAGACGTTTCAGGATCCTCCTAGTATCTAACTTGGCATTCAAGCGAGCTGCTAAGACAACAAGAATGCTCTCATCATCTTTCTCCCATTCCCCAACGCTATCCTGAGATTTGGAAATGTCGATTCTACTGCAATCCTGATGAGCTGCGAAATAATCATCACTGAATTTCAACTCTGTTCCATCGTTAGAATCTGCGAAAACATCCTCATCGCAGCCCCTATGATCTGCAGTTATATCGGCATCCTTTTCTAATTCTAATTCATCGTCACAGTCTGTGAAAACATCTTCCATTTCACTATGTCCAGCTGATGAAATAACAACATCATGTACAGCTGTGGGCACTGTAGTAGCACCATTGCAGTCACTTTCTCTGCGAATAAAGAAAAAGAAATAGACCTGCTGATCTGATAACACCTCCTGTTCAGAGACTGGAGAGACATTCGCATCATTGCAGCGATGCCAACTATCATCTTGCAGGTTCTTCACATAGGCATAATAATGTCCAAAGTCCTGGGAGAATCCTGAATGGATAATGGTGGCAAATAGACTATAATAGTCTATATTAATATGATACTTCTCCTTATAATCAGCACCTTCTGACAAATAGTTATCAAGTGCCAAGCGTTGGTTAAAGCTAATATTCCGAATTATTTTAATCCTAGAACCATTTTCATCCATAGCAAATCTGTTGAGTTGAATGATCAGAACGTTGGGAGGTATGAAAATTGACATTTGCATCTGGGCTGGCGTTAAATTGTTGCAATTTTCGCATCTATAAACATTACCCCCATCTTCAAGCAACTCTGACGCAAAATAACAAGAGAGAGCCTCTTCCAAGGAAGTTACAGCGTTTGTTAGTTGAAGGCTCAGGTCCATAATAACTTCTTTCTTGTTCGGCTCACCTCCGCAGGAAATACACTTCACTTGGCTTTGCATTACACCATCGAAAATGCTTTTAATAATCCCTTCACCTTCACCACCTTTTTCACGTACTCTCTGCTTCCACTGCCCCATGCACACGTCGTTGCAGGCTCCAATCACATAACTTAGAAATTCGTGGGCATCTTCCTGGTTTCCTTTCACAAAGTCTTTGGCATGAAAGGTGGCAGGATACGACATCTGGTCAGTGACCGAGGTAATGAAATGATCTCTAGTTACAACAACTGCATTGTTGGTCGATGTTATTGCTGTTTCAAATGTATTATGTTGGTGATTTGCAGAAAGAAATTGAAGCTTTCGCTGTTCTATATTCAGCCAAGCAGCTTGGTCATGAAACTTAGCAGAGTCAATTTGTTTGCCTACTGATGACAGCCCAGACCTAGTGACACTCAGTGTATCGTTGGAAGTACTGCTGGTCCTGGCTGTTAATGAAGGCAGGCTGGGTTGATCACTGTATCCAAAAGCTGTTCTCTCTTTTGCTTTGCTGCAATTATCTTGGTGTTCATTATTCTCTTTATTTTTAACTATATTAGATGAGCTTCCTAAACTTGATATTGAATTATATGCACTATCAAGACTAACACGATGTCCAGAATGACAAACATCACTAATGGCAATCTCATTTCTGGTATAAAAGGCACATTTATGTCCTGCGGAATATTTGTCTCTACACTTCCAACATTTCTCTTCCTTTTTTCCTTCAATATTAGTTGGTTGTTTTCCTTTTTTACGCATTGGTGGGGGAATGTATTTACTTGAATTTTCCATGGATGTTTTACTTGATGTTCCCTTGGCATAACTAACTGCCTTCTCATTATTACAACATTTTTCATCTTCTCTATTATGGATTACTGCAGAAATTTTTTTTAGACCTGCAGAAAATTCTCTAAGACCGTTTGTGACTTTTGCACAAGAATTCTCTAATTGCTGAAGCTTTTGTTGAATTTTTCTAATCTGCTCAATTTTTTGGGGATCTTCACGTAATGGCACATTATACGGTAAACAATGTTCTCGGGCTTGTAAACTACGTTCGTAGGCTTGTAGAACAATGTTGTGTGCCATTGCTTCAACTTGGCTTCAATATGGCTCCGATACCACTGTAGCAGCGGAAGTTGTAGATTTGAATACTGTAGCAGTAAGACTTGTATGCTTGTTGACTTTGATAGCAAAAATAGCTTTAATTATAAAAATACACAAGGTATTTATAATAATAAATATTTATTGATATGATATAAGACGATTGAATGATTACAATGAGGTCCTGCTTTTATACCTATGCAGGTACCTTTTCACGAATGGGCATGTCTTTTAGACATGCCTTTTCAGTTAACTAATGACTACTTAACATAATCCTAATTGATTAGCTAGTAATTACATTGATTTGTATTTATTCCATTAATGACTATATTTATTACTTTAGTTATGAATTAGGTTCATAACATTTGGTGACAAGCCCACCAAACTAGCTCACAAATAAAATAATAGGCCTCTCAAGAGGTCAAATAATAATCTATGCATGTCGTAGGGCCTGATGAGGTCCATAAGTGCCATAATGATGAATAGCACCCTCAAAAGTGATGAACAAGGGGGTGGCCCCTTGTTCTCCAAACAATAAACCTGTGGTGTTCCCAGTGGGTGTGGGGGCACACCAATAACCTCATGAGTCTCCAAGTGAGTCGAAGATGCCTGTAGACCATCTATAAGGGCTTAGATGTTGGAATGAATGATGCCACATCAACGTACAAGTCCTGGGTCACCAGCGAAGTGTATGGTGCAACCGTGGGGCTGGTTGGGCATGGTGTACCAGGTGCATCTTCGTCATACAATAGGTGGACCTCGAGCAATCTTTGAACATATCTGGGGATCCATGGAGTGTTTTCTACTACTGTGGAGGCCCATGGCTCTCTACACACACCCTACATGTGTCAATGTAGCCCTTTGGAGTGTTAGAACCATGTATAGGGAGACCAAACTCAGGATGGGCACCATCTGCAATCCTGCATAGGATCCAATGCGTACCCGAGTCCTCTAGCGCAACAAGTCATCAAAGTAATGGGTAAAATAGCTTACAAACCATGGATAACAAGTGGACACTTTAATGGCATGCCCTTCCATAGTGGGGCTTTGGCATGTGCTAATGTCTCCAAGCTTCAAAGGGGGTTAACTAGGGACCTTATTAGGTGGTTTCTACCTTTAGAGGGGATAATGTCCAAGGTACATCCCTCAAATAGTGGTGGCATGTGATAAAGGGGTGAATGGAATAGGAATGAGAGGGGCAATCCTGGGCCACATATCGGGGTACAAGGGTAGCTAGAAGAAGGAAAGCCCACACCTGGGTATATAATGTATATGAGGGAGCAATCGTGGTACATGAGGTGCCCCGACCTTGATTTTTCCACCCTTCTTTATATGCCCTTTCCCTTTTATGATTTTTCTTTGATTAACTGCTCGGGGCTGAAAGGATAAGAGCATGATGTGTAAGATATATTAGTGGATACCCCATTTTTGGTGGGGCGGTTCATTGCCCTCCAAGGGTTGGGACAATCATGGGTTCTTGAATGATAAAGGAGGCTCATTTAGGGCCTATAGAACCAAGGTGATGACCATGGGTACGGGGTAGAGCTCATGCATTGAATTTTTCCAACGTGCTAAATATGTTTGTCCCGACCATCTTTTGTATCTTGTGGCACATTTTCTTGTTGAATGTGGCCATTTATGCTTTTACCTTTTCTTTTCAGCTGCTTCAACCTCCAGGGCATCGTTCCAAGCTTGACCCAAGGTGGAGGCAAGGAAATAGGGAGGCTAACCCTATGGGGATCCAATGAGGAAATGTGGACCCAAGTGGGAGAGATGATGAATGGGGCTATAGCGAGTGGAAGGGGAGTGATATATGTGGATAAATGAGCGGGACCACACAACCAAAGTCAGGGTTTCCCAAGTAGTACCACCCTAAAACCCAATGGTCAGTAAAGTAGATCCCACGGGACTAAGATCCAAGGGTAACATCCAAAAGAGGCCAAGGGGACAAAATCACAAACTAAGACCACTCTTTTCGCCGAATCCCCCCCATTAATCCATGCTCATAAGTGTTCATGATAAGTAAACCCAATACTCAATTACCAAATGACAAGACATACCTTTGGGTTCGAGAGGCCCAACTACAAACATATGATCAACACAGATGGCTGAGGGACCACATGGCTGGCTCAAGTGGCGGAGAAATGGCACAACGAGCTAGTTGTTGGTTTTTGGCTGCTGGCTGAGGACCATCTTGGAGAAATTTTTTTCTACTAGGGATATTACCCACAAATTGGTGGGTAACAGGGTTCATTGTGTCAAAGAAAGAAAATTTTATTCCTCCTACATCAAGTTCCCTTTGCCTCCTATTCATGTTGGCCCCTCCTGCTATTCATGTCGGCCTCAATAGAACAAGCACAATCAACTATTTATAGCCACTTAACTCGACCCAATTGGAAGTGAGACAAGCAAGTTCGATCTGAAACAATTCAGTGAGAGAAAAGGATGTGGAGCAGCCTAAAGGAGCCAAGAAAGGATGTCGAAAGATGTATCATTTTGTCACACATGTAAGAGGAACAAACCACAAAATTATGATGTATTGTGGGGCCGAAGGGCATAGAGAAAGATCAAGAAACCGAGAAAATTACAAAAGAACAGAGGTACCAAAGTCTATATGGATTGCAAGGATCGACGTATAATTTTAGGGTCAAAAATCTTGTATAAATGTAGGATGGAAGTCTAGTGTAAGAATGGAGTTTTGATGAGGTCAACCAAAAGGTGTTTTATCTTGGGAAACACTGACTTGATGGATGGAGAGAGGTCTAGGTCAAGGTTCTAGTTGTGTCTCAACTTCATTTTGTTCTACTAAAGGAAGAGTTTGACTAGGTTTTCCCCTTCATAGGGGTTTTTCCCTGGCTGAGTGCCTACATTTGGTGTCCATTTTTCATTGATGATCCTCATTTTATTTGGTAATTGTTTGATGATAAGATGACATAATAATAACTAAGAAAAGAAGAAATTAAAGTAATGTCACAAGCAACTATCAATGTTAAAGAGAAATCAAATTCATTTATCCCTAACCTAACTGCCCTAGATTTCTCAACATGGTATCAGAGCTAAGGTCAATGGTGTAAAGGCAGCTAGAAGATCACTTTTGTGCAAGAGAAAAAAGGTTTCAAGTCTACCTTTGAAGACCGAACCACCTATAGTACTTTTTTGGGCATGATACCTCTGTGGTAAAGGCCGCAAACCTGAAATTTTAAGTCGAAGTATTGAATGTGTTGTATCTTAAGAGACAATTCCTTGGCTGTGGAAATGAATCAGTGCTTAAGACATTTTTTTAAAAACGTGTCACAAAAGTAATTATATCAGGTGGTCTTCATTCAATCCCGTTGGAAACTAATTCTTTAAACCCTTAACAATCTAGTATAATGAAAGGCTCTACAATGCCATTAACTGTTGACATTTGAATGGAAAAGAAGAACTATAGAAGAAACTCAAAATGATATGCTGTAACACAAAATCTATCACTCTAAATTTCAAAGAGAATTTGTGAAAGAGGAAACTCAAAATAATATGTTGTAAACACATAATGTATTACTTTTAAGTTTCAGAAAGAATTCATGGAGAGAGAGAAAACTGGAGTGAAGGAGCGCAAATTAAGGTTATTTAACTCTTACTCACAGATGTAATTAAGAGACCGACAGCTACATTACTTCACTTCATTCAAGGAAGAAGGAACAAAAAATGGCACAGGAAAAACGAATCAGCATCAACAGTTGCAGGAAACTTGATACTTCTTTCATTAATTTCTCAGAAAAGTAAGTACCAAAGTTTTAGTCTTCCAGAGGTCCAAAACTCGGAACCCTTCTTATTTCTTTTTGTCTTGCTTAAATACATCAAAAACAGTTCGTAACTGCTAGAACTTCTTGAAACTACTTCGACTACCTAAACTGTCAAAACTACTTATTACATTGCAATTGAGGACATTACTATAGCTTCGATCTTAACAAGCAAAGAAAACAAATTAAAACTTGAAATATTATTCTTTTTGTTGAATTTGATTTGTTGTTGATGTGTCTCCCTGACAGATCAGACATCCTTGCCCTGCATTTCTTCCAGAGTTCAATATTTTTCTTTTCTGCTTGCTGTCATGTCTTTTCTGTTTCTGATGTGGTATTCGAACTGTTCTGCAATGACGCCTCTTTGCCTGACTTGACCCAACTGTTGCGTTTCCAACAGTGCCACTATATGCTCCTTTTTCCTGACTCTGTCTATGCGTCTGCGTTTCAAACAATGCTATCATGTCCCCTTCTACCTGACTCTACCTCTTCTGCTCGTGCCCGCAACATTCAGTCTTCCATTTATTTACAAGGCGCCACTGCATACAACACTGTTCTGCACCAGGTCAGGCGTTACCCGAGTCTACTGCCTGCGTTCACGTTTCTTCATAAAACAACGCAACTACAAATAATCTTGGAATTTAAATAAATTCAAATTAACCTTTGAATGGTATCGCGTCCGCCTTTCCATTGCATTTCGGCTTTCCATGCTGCTCCGTTATAATCCTCCTCTTACCTCCGATGTGATTTCTCAAAGGAAAGGTCCTTACTTCCCGATTTGAAATCCTTTGCAATTTAACTATGAATCCACATCGCATCCACCCCTTATTTCATTTCGGCCTTTATAACATATTCCTTAGTGCCATTCCTACTGAGCTTTGCGATTGCGACGTGCGATATGCGATAAAGGTAGGGATGCCATGGCAAGTGGAGGTGGGGCCGATTGCAAATCGTAATCGGCGATATAAAACTTATCGCAAATCGCATTTCGGCCTTTATAACATATTCCTTAGCACCATTCCTCTTGAGCTTGCGATGTGCGATGTGCGATAAAGGTAGGGATGATGTGGCAAGTGGAGGTGGGGTCGATTGCAAATCGCAAGCGGCGATATGAAACCTTGTCGCACTTTGCATTTTTGGCATTTATAACATATTCCTTAACGCCATTCCTCCTGAGATTGCAATGTCGATGCGCGATTGGAATATATTAAATCATAGTTCTGAGTTGCATCGCATCCGGTCCTTGTCGCACTTCGCATTTTGGCATTCATAACATATTCCTTAGCGCCATTCACCTTGAGCTTGCGAGTGTGATGTGCGGTAAAGGTAGGGATGACGTGGCAAGTGGAGGTGGGGATACCCGACTCCACCCTGACATGTAATGTTCTGAACGCATCCATCGGCCTGACTCTTGAACTGTTCTGCACGTGAATAAGCACAACTCGACCCGCCTTCACATCTCCGCATATAATGTTAATACACCAACATATAAATCAAAAATTCTTTTTTGGTATACAAAAACTTTACATTTTCTAACACATATGTTTTTTTGGTGTTTTGAGAAATATTTCAAATTAAATGAAAATGAGCCACAACAAAATGAAACCTCAAAGTATCTCTTTAATAATCCAATGGTCTAGATCATAAGCTCCTTCAAGGCCGAGTTCCTTGTAAGGTTAAGCGAAGTTTTGGGCATGAATTTAAGAGCCTAAAATCACCACCGAAGTGTTGAGAAATCTAGGGCATTTGCATTAGGTGATTTCTTTTCTTAGTGTCTGTTTGCGAATCCTTTTTACATCTTTAGATTAGGATCTTCTTCTTCTTAATTTATTAGTTTTCTTTCTTCATCAAACAGTAGCCAATGCATAAACATAATAGACAAGGAACACAACATGTAGGCTATGAGCCAGGGCCAAAACCTCTCACCCTTTGAGAGGAAAATCCGCACAAATTCTTCTTATAGAGATTCCAATTGATGAATGCCAAGACCATGACCCTTGACCTATTTCGCCTCTCCAAGACCAAGACACAATCAATCTTTTTTCTTCTTCCTTGTCAACACCGAGAAGTTCTTGATCATCATCAACGAGCCCTTCATATCCTTACTGTAGTATTGAGTATATCAACAAGTAGCAACGAGAAGCACCAAGTATTTGAACATCATTGTAGTACCAAACACAACACCAAGCAACATCGAGGATATACACTGTGATATTATGCTGAGATAGTGAGGGAGAAGGTCACTGTAATGTCACCCTAATTCTGTATTATAATCCGTACTTATGATCACTGTATTTCCTGAGATAGCATCTGAGATTCTTGTTGTCTCACCCATCTGAAATCTCAGACATACTCTGAACTGTTATACCCATCCGAAAATTACAAAGATAGATCCAAACTTTTATGCACTTTTGTGGTGACCCTTCACACCTATTTATAGTTGTTGGTTCATATAAATAAGCCGACCTGTCAAGGATGAATAGATGTGTCTTCTTATTGTGAGTCGACATGAATTTGTCACTCCTATTCGAAGCCGAGATGAAGATCTTTTCGAGGTTGTCTATGCTTGTCTTTGGAGGGATATTATAGACGCATATACCATGACATAGGCTCAAGAAGAGCTCTTCATTCATGACATTAATTCTTTGACTCTAAATGACTAATCTAATGCTCTCAAATGAAAGCCATCTATAATAAAATCACTTGTTCATGAAACCCATGAAGTAAGGCTTACAAAAATAATTTCATTACATCATTTATACAAGTCATAATTACATGTCATTATGAAGACCAAACCTAGTTACTTTTCAACACGAAGTCTGAGATTTCTAGGTTCTGTGTATAATTATGGAGGTGTTTGAATCATATCTTGTAAGAACTACGATAAGCTTTGTAGCCAGTGAAGAATCTACTTGGGAACCAAGGTTGAGCCACTTTATCTCATTTGAAGACCTTATTAGAAGTTACAGTCATCATAAGGACCACAGTCATCACTACAATCTAAAGTGATCTGTGCATATTCATAGAAAAGGATCCAAGACCCAACTTACAAGATTAACTCATCTACTATACACAGTCACCATGTTTGGAAGAAATTTGTAGTCCTTATAGTGGCAGAGAAAATGAGACATCTGAGGCTAATAATACATGTATGTTGCAAGCTTAAACAATCACATTTGAAGGCAATTTTGTGATCCCTATTCTAAGCATGTATATATATATATATCCAAATTTTGGACAATAATCCAATCTTGAAGTCTTCTCAATGTTTGACAGTCTCCTCACCTACAAAATTAAAGCAAAAAGGATTCCCTCATTTCAGGGACCAAGTCAAAGAAATCAAGTAAGTATTGTCACTGTTCTTTATCTAGCAAATGTTTGTGCAGTTTGCAAGAAATAGCAACAAGTCGAATAGAACATCAGTGTTTCAAATCAAAGGTATGTAACCTTGAGGTATGTATAGCATACTAATTTATTAAAATTGCTTCTATGATTCTGGGATTTGAAAGTTTTCAATGTATCTAGGGATTATAGAACCCTAGATAGTTCATATAGAATTTCTATCCTATTTCGTATAGAAACCCTAGCTTTTGAGTTTATTGTTAGTGTAAGGTGAACTTGGAAACAATTGTAAGAATTGAAACTGAACTTAAGGTTTGTATACTCTTGATAGTACTTGTCAATGGCTGTTGTAAATACATAAAGAAATAAGGATGGTATTATTTCACGAAACTAAGTTTGTAGGAAGAAATAAGGAATCTTTAAAGAAAGGCTTATAAGGAGCTTTGCTTCAATCCTACAAGGTTTGTAAAGGAAAAATGTCAAGGTATGTATACAGATTTGTAGCAAGATGTTTTTCATATTAAAAGATATGGTTATTTTGAAATTTGTTTATATCACTAACTTTCTCATGTTTAGGTCTTTTGAATCATAAAGATTATCGTTAGGGTGATTAATCATTCGATTGAATCTACCCTTATCATACTATCTTTTGTTGTTTGATTGTTTAGGTGAAACCCTAACCTTTAGAGTTCAATATAAAAATCCTAGCCTTTCAATGCTTAGGGTATGCTACTGATGAAACTCTAGTCTTATAGGGTTTCCTATTGATATTTAGAACATATAATGAAACCCTAGATTTTTTGGGTTTGATGAATTAAGGTCTAGGGTTTATGAACAAAACGCTTGTAATAGTTAAAGTAAGGTCCTAGGAATGAAACCTAGGTGTATATGCTTCTATTGAAATCCTAGCTTGGTCAAGTTTGCTAATGTTAAAGTTTTTGTTAATTTTAGACAACTAGGTCCAAACTCTGTTGCACTGCTGATATGATGATGGTCATATTTTTGTTGGATTCCTCTTTCAGAGAGGTGCAAGATTGATCTAAAGATCATCTTGTTTAGATGAGCAGAACATATATTTTGAATTTATTTTCCACACATATGCAAGGTCAGCCAGATTTGTAATGTAGGCTCACATGCCTAATAGATGTGTCACACACCCTCATTGATGGATATAAATTGGAGAGACTTGGAGGTCATTTTGCTCATCAACTCATCACACATTCTCTCGTTGTGATCGGATTGGTTCGATAGCCTTTGGAGGCCTCTTCCCTTCACACGTGTGGAGTTGGAGTTGTTGTTTTCTGCGTATCTGTTTAGGGCTGATTTGCTGAAGTGTTGACCAATGTTGACCATGTTCAACCCTTGTCCGTTTGACCTCAAACTTGTGCTGAAATTTCGATTTTTGGAGGCCGTACTGCTGGGCAAAAAAATTGAGGGAAAATGAGCTGTTTGACCGAAGCCCTAATTTGTTGCATTGACTTTTTGTTGTTGTCCTGCGTTGACTTTTCTATGTTGACTTTTGGTTGACCAACGTTGACTTGTGATGAGCTGTGTTTGAGGGCTGTGGGTGTGACACTTGGAGGATTGGCTGATCTAAGAAAAATTTTGCTGGCTGAATCATCCTATTGACTGTCGTAACACACAATATCCTATATCCTTGCTAGACAAGAAGAATTGTAAAATCTGATCTATATTATTGGCTTGTCTTCTGTTGATCTATTATTGTGTTCTATCAACATTTTACTTTCATGTTTATGTGATTGATATTTTAAATCGGGCCTAAGAAAGATTGAAGTAAATTTGCATTAAGCACAAAACACCATGGTTATCTAATTTTAACATGGTATTAGAGTTGAGGTGAAGACAAAGTCCAAGCTAGTGCTAGAAGCAA
Source organism: Pinus albicaulis (assembly GCA_034641835.2). Classification (NCBI taxonomy): domain Eukaryota; kingdom Viridiplantae; phylum Streptophyta; class Pinopsida; order Pinales; family Pinaceae; genus Pinus; species Pinus albicaulis. The sequence continues at coordinate 1,154,324,225 of CM076580.1, read as the reverse complement.
TCACTGAAGAAGGAATCCTATCAAGGACAAATGGCCTCCTCAACCTACAAGGGTTTCAAGGATGATGATAAATTGACTGATAATGTCCTTGGATTTGGTATTAGAAGATCAAGATATCATGGACTATGTGCAGGGGAAGATTCAAGAGCCTCCATCAAATGCAGCTGCTGCCACCAAGACGAAGTATAGAAAAGGGAAAATCAAAGCAAAGATGATTATCCGGGATTCTATTCATAAGCACTTGGTTTCTTACATTTCTGAGCTGAACACATCTAAAGAGATATATGATAAGCTGGTTAGCATGTTCAGGGCTAGCAATGCTAATCAAATCCTTTTCTTCAAGAATCAATTGAAGAATATCAAGAAGGGCAAAGGTGAATCCATTCAATCTTGTTTTATGAGGCTCACTGAAATCAGGAATAACCTCCTAGCTATTGGGGAAGCAATAACTGATCGAGAGATGGTTCTTATTGCACTTGGAGGTCTCCCCCATGATTGGTATGTATTCAGTACTACTATTCTTAATAATAATGTGATTCTCGATTTTGATGAAATAGTGACAAGATTCACTCAAGAGGAGACAAGAATGATGGAGAGAGATTATCCCTCTAATGGAAATGGAAGTGACTATACTGCCTTCGCCGCTCATGCAAAGAAGAAAAACAATGGTGGTCCGAGAAATCAAAACCATGGAAGAGCGGGGTCCAAAGGAAGGGAAGATGTTACACCTATAACAAGTTTGGTCACTATGCAAGAGAGTGCCCTAATAGAAGGGACTCTCCCAGGGATGATGACAACAACAACTCTAGGGGGAATGGAAATCAAAGGAACAGTAGGTTCAAAGGAAAAAGGAAGGCTCCCTCTGATCTTAGTGGAAATGGGCAACCTTTAAAGAGGTCAAGAAATTCCAGGTACGATGAGTCTAATGTTGTTGATAATAAGAGAAATGAATTTATTCTTGTATCTACCCTCTCTGCTGCTTCTCCATCCAACACCCTGGATGTCTGGTTGATTGATAGTGGTGCTTCAAGGCACCTCACTGGTTATAAAGAAACCCTCTCTGATTTGATTGTGAAGGATACTAATCTGGAAATTATCCTTGGAGATAATGCCACCTATCCTCTGAAAGGGACAGGGAGTGTGACCCTTCATCTATCTCGAGGTCAAGTCCTTCGCTTACAAGATGTGTTGTGCATACCTGATTTGAAGAAGAACCTTGTGTCTATTTCGGCAATGGAAGACAAAGGGTTCAATGTGGCATTTGTTGATGGAAAGGTACGCATCTGGAAGAAGAACTTGAAGGAAGCACTTACTATTGGTTTTGGTGGTGATACGCTCTACCAGGTTGGAGGAAGTGCATTGGGGGCTATGTCATGTGATACAACTCTTGAAACAGAGTAATGGCATCGAAGGTTTGCACACTTTCATTACAAAGCCCTTCCTGAAGCAAGGAAGGTGGTGACAGGGATGCCCGAATTTAGAGATGATCATGAAGGTATATGTTAGGGTTGTGCTGAAGGGAAGCATACAAGGGGACCATTCCCCTCAAGTGTCACAAAGACAACTGATATCTTGCAGTTGATACATTCTGATTTATCTGGTATGCTGCCCGTGACATCCTTGGGAGGATGTTTCTATTACATGAATTTTACAGATGACTTCTCACGCAAGACCTGGATATATTTCTTGAAGAAGAAGGACAAAGCATTCAAATTGTTTCGTACCTTCAAGGCCTTGGTGGAAAATCAAACCGAGAAGAGAATCAAAGTTTTGAGGGAGACCGAGTATGAGTCAAATGAATTCAATGTCTTTTGCAGAGAAGCTGGCATTAAGAGGGAGACCACAACTGCATATACTCCTGAGCAAAATGGTGTTGCTGAAAGAAAGAACAGGACCATTGTGGAAGTTGCCTACGCCATGCTATGTGACCAAGCTCTTCCGAAGTTTCTATGGGGAGAAGCTGTGAACACTACTATGTACATTCAAAATAGATGCCCGCATTTCGATTTGGACTCCAAAACTCCCGAAGAAGTCTTCTCTGGTAAGAAACTTGATGTTTCTCATTTTAGAGTTTTTGGTTGTCCTGTTTACTTTCATATGCCGAAAGAAAAGAGAAGCAAGTTGGATGCTTCTGGAAAGAAGGGAATGTTTGTGGGCTACAGTGAAACTTCGAAGGCATATAGAATCTATGTGCCTGGTCAAAGAGAAGTGGAGATATGCCACGATGTCACCTTCGATGAAGATGTTGCCCTCAAGAAAGTGAGAAATATTCCTAGCTGCAAGGAAGATAAAGATGATGAAGAAGCAGGGAAGCAGGAAGAGCCGAAGGATGAATCGATGCCTGATGTTGAAGGACCTATAGGTCCTATTGATCCACCTCCTTCAAATAAGAGAAGACCGTCATGGCTCAGGGATACTCTCGCAGATGTCGAGAGACATATTGCCCCAAGGGGGACATTCTGTGAAAGCAAGAAGCCAAAGAGATACCAAGGGTATCTAGCAGCCATGAGTACGATTCTACAATCTGAACCTGGATCATTTGAAGAAGTCGTAAAGCATCAAGTTTGGAAGGATGATATGCACAAAGAATATGAGTCCATTATGAAAAATGATGTCTGGGAAGTGGTCTCGAGACCGGAGGACAAATCTATTCTCGCCTCGAAATGCCTCTATAAGAACAAGCATGGATCTGATGATAGTGCTGAAAAGTACAAGGCAAGATTTGTTACCTGAGGCTTCTCTCAAAAGGAAGACATAGATTATGATGATATATTTGCACCTGTTGCCCGCTATACCACCATCCAATCTATCATTGCCCTTGCTGTAACGCAAGGATGGAGTCTCCATCAGATGGATGTGAAGACCGCTTTTCTGCATGGTTCTATAAAGGAAGAGATGTATGTGGAGCTAACTCTGGGGTTCAAAGTCCGAGATAGAGACATCGATGTATGCAGGTTGAAGAAAGCCCTCTATGGGTTGAAGCAAGCCCCTGGGGCTTGGTACGAGAGGATAGATAGCTACCTGATGAAGTTGGGCTTCACTCGAAGTAATGTTGATCCAAACCTTTATTTTAAGGTTGATAAAGAAAGGCCTCTCATTCTAGTTCTCTATGTGGACGATCTCTTCCTGATAGGTGTTGACCTTCTCATTCATCAGTGTAAGAGGGAGCTAGCTTCCGAGTTTGAGATAAAATACCTAGGACTGATGCACTATTTTCTAGGCTTGGAGGTCTAGTAGAGGCCAGGCGAGATTTTCCTTTCTCAAGGAAAATATGTCGTGAAGCTGCTGGAGAGATTTGGTATGGTGGACTGTAAGTCTGTGTCGACACTGATGGAACTCAACTTTAAGAAGTTGTGTGGAAATGTTGTTGGGCCTGTCCTGGCAAATCCTATCGAGTATAAACAACTTGTGGGGGCCCTGATGTTCCTATTGAACTCCCGTCCGAACGTATGTTTTGCCGTGAACACTTTAAGTGAACATATGGTTGATCCTCATCACATTCACTGGATTGGTGCCAAGAATCTATTGATATATCTTTGAGGCACAATCAACCATGGGCTGAGATACACTACCGGGAGTTTGAGACTCCATGGATATACTGATGTTGATTGGGCTGGCAGTATGGTGCATCGCAAGAGCACATCTGGATGTTGCTTCACCTTGGGTTCTGCTTCGATATCTTGGATGAGCAGGAAGCAGAAGTCGGTGGCTTTGAGCACCACTGAGGCCAAATACATTGCAGCGAGTATGGCCTGTTGTGAAGTTGTTTGGTCACGAAAGCTCTTTAGTGCGCTGTTTGGGCATGTGCTAGATACCACTGTTATCCTTTGTGATAACCAGAGTGGGATTCGTCTTTCTGAGAATCCCGTGTTCCACGATTGATCCAAGCATATTTATATCAGGTACAACTTTATCCGGGATATGGTATAGCGAGGCGCCATAAGGCTCGATCATATAGGAATTGATGAGCAGGTCGCGAATATTCTCACGAAGCCCCTGGGGAAGGTCAAGTTCCTAAAACTTTCGTACGAAGCTTGGAATTGTGGGAAGACCCTATTTTGAGGGTCCTGCTTGAGTTGGACTATGAGCTCTGGGAGCTACAGGGGGCTTGGGGATAACTTCTTGGAGCTATAACCACACACGGGGCTAGGCTTGTCTAACCTTGTTGTGCTTCTGCCCCACCGTTAATATTGAGTTGGTTTACCTCTCTTTGATCTATGCCCCACTGTAATATTCCCTTTTTTGGTGTCACTTATGACAGGGCTAGGAGGGATTCCCAGAGTTAGGAGCAGACCGGTCACAGGTACAGGTTGGTGTCATCAGCGGGCCCAGGGGCTTTTTGGAGGAGTTTTGAGGAGTTTCTATGTGGTCGGGTGGCATTCGCTTGATATATTCCATCATCCGAGCAGTTTGGATTTCGTTCCGGTGCGTTCCAACAACTTTCGGAAATTTGAGTTATTTATGGGCTTAACTCAGCTAATTACGCTCACGGTGGCATTCCGAGAGGAATACATGACAGAACACCATAGTGTAATAGCTCATTGGAACCGACACGAGGATACCTCCATGATGGGACAGTTGGACATGAGTTTCAGTGACTGGAGGAGATGTGGTAGACGATTTACTCTTTTCTGCATTAAAAAAGAATATTTTAATAAGAGGGAAAAGTGCTCCATGAATAAAATAATAATAAAATAATGCTCTAGAAGGCTCCAAGAGATCTATAAAGAAAGGGAGGAGGCCATTGAGGGATATCTTTGGATCATATCATTTTATTGTATGAGAGGTGTGAGACATAGTTCTCGACTTTAGCCGTACCCCCAGGACGGAAACCCTCAGGTGATTGTGAGCGTTGGACGAAAACCCAACTCTCTTGAGGAGACTTCACTCAGAAGTTTCGCAGAGCTTCAGGGATTGGTGTGAGGATCATTCATATCTTCAACTTGTGCTTCATCATCTTCAGTGGGTTCAATGACAACTGTTGCCGGAGGGAGAGTGCAGCAGTTTAGTTTTGAGGCTAGCGTAGTGCGGCAGCTCATCTTGGTGGCCAGTTCTTCGTATCAGCTCTTTCTTTGGGTCAGATGTATTGTAACCAAGGCTGCAAACATCGCGATCGGGATTAAATCGGCGAGGGGAAAAAATCAGAAAAAATCGTAAAAATCGGGAAAAAATCGGTAAAAAATCGGTACATACAAAAATATTCATTTTTTTTCAATTTTTTTAATATCTAAAGCACCCACAACATAAAATAAATGCATTGACACATAAATATAAAAAAAAAAACTAATATATAAGACGTGTAATATCATGTCTAGTGCTACATCACACATAATAGTGAATCATGTCCTGAATACTAAGTCCTGAGTCTCAACTCAACCTCAAAATATCAACAAAAAATATAATAATGTATCTAATATCATGAGTCATAATGTTATATACAAAGGAATGCACCAAATAACCTATACTACTAATTTCCTCTACCCCTCTTGCGAGAAAATGTAACAGCTTTCCCTCTAGACGAAGAAGCTGGCGGGGCTGGCAATGGACTCTGTTGTGCTCTAGATCCTGAAGCACCAGGAGCTAAAGTAGGCAGACCACGTCCTCTACCGGTAGCAGGGGTAGGTGGTGTCACCTCCTCCTCCTGTTGTTGCTCCTCCTCCTCCTCCTCATGAAACTCATCATCGATTCATCGCTACTAGAAATGGGATCATCAACAAGAGATACATAAACATCATCTAGCTCAAAGTCTTCAGACTTGGATTGCTCAACCTTATAACATGAGAGAAATTGAAAAAGTTTAACATGCCTAACCAATGATTTTGGTTTGAGTGAAGAGTTCATCTCCTCAACCTTAAAATGCGGTAGAAAAAGATTAACATGCCTAACTAGTTGTTTTCCTTTGAGTGAAGGGTACATTCTTGTTAAGGCCACAGTAGGGGAGTTCAACAATCAATACCACCAACATCAACAAAGTTCAACAATCAATGCCTCCAACATCAAGGTTCTTAAATGACTTCATGCTCTTGATCAAATGCCAATCTCGTACCCTTACACATGATAGAAACAAATGGAAACATTGCAAACCCCCAAACCATGAAACCCTGAAAACCATTAAGTCTGCTGAATTTTGAGTGAAATCTAAAATTCTAGTTTCTCCATATGAAATCCAATGAGGTTGAAACCACTCTTAAACATCCTGAGTCATTTCATGGTAATGTTAAAAATTTAAGTAAAAGTGATATTTCCATCACTTTTACTTTAAGAATTTAACATTACCATTAACTGCCAATAGGGTGTGTCAGGAAAATGAGAGTGCTGCAAAAATGACAGAAAAAAAAATCGATTTTTGAACTTATAGGGTTGCTGTTTGATGGGCCCACGATTTTTACCAAAAAAATCGCGATTTTTTTGCGATCGACGATTTTTTCAAAAAAAGGGGAAAAAATCGCCGATAAAATCGTTGAGTTGAAAAAATCGCGATGTTTGCAACCTTGATTGTAACCCCCGTTATTATCTATAATAAAATGCTGAGATTCTTCCTATTTGATGTGTTGATAGATTGCAGTGCTTATGTGTTTATTTTACATGGCAATCTTCTGTTGAGTAAATAGTGATTTTACGGCATATTTCTGCATTTTTAATTAAAATATCCCATCCGAGATATTACAGTGGTATCAGAGCTTCAATCTTGGATCAGCCTACGGGTTTCCAGTTTTCAGTTGCAGCTATTTTGGTTAGAAGGGCCTACGCAGTCATTGGAGGAGGCTCATTTGTGGGAGCTGCATTGGTGGGATTTTAGAGCTGGGGTGTTTGGAAATTGATAGGAGAGCCATATGAGGAGGTTTTCTGGGATTTCGGAGAGCAATGATTGACAGTAGCAGCTGCAGTGCCAGAAAACGAAATTGGAAGAGGGCCAAACTACAAAGGGTCAGATTTTGAAGGTTGGAATTAGAAGAAACCCTTTCTGGGTTTTCTGGGTTTTGGGCAAGGATCACCTTCCCAAATTCCTAGAATTTTCTGAGCAGTTTTCAGTGGGTAAATCAAAGGCCAAAGTCAGGCAGCAGTGTAGTCTTGGAGCAGCAGTGCAGTTTTTAGAGGAGCTTGCTGGAGCGATTTCCAGCAAATACGTGTCACCTACAGCAGTATGTATTTGAACTGGTTGACAAAAACTACACCTACATCACTATAACAACTCAGAAAAACAGTGACCACATCATTGGTTGAACCATGGAGGGATTCCTAAACATCTTGAGAAGAATAAAAGTTGGTTCCTTGAACCACCATGCAGTAGAAGACCAGAAAACAAAACAAAACAGCAGACCCTTCTCCAAGAAGGTGCATAATTTGCTCCAACAAAGGCATTCGAGGAATTTACATAAAGAGAAAGAAGTGGGAAATTGGCTTTATGCACTTGGTATGGACTTAAAGAGTGGAAGATCAGAAAATGACTTTCCCATGTTAGAGAAACTGGAATCCTACCTTTCAAAGGTAGAGCAATCTGATTGGAGTTTAAATTGGGCTTTGGAGCCATCTATTCTTGCATTGGTACAAGCTAGATTCTTGGAACATCCAAGTGAGAGAGTCAACCTTATAGATGCCTCTTGTTTCAGTGATATTTTGAGGATAATAGCACCCTTCCCTCCCTACAATGATGAAATTATGAAAAGAATTTTCAGATTGATAGTAGGAACCTTTTGGGATTTGGACAACTGTGCAGGCTCTACATTTGGGAGGAAGCTTAAGGTTTTAGAAGTCATGGCCATGACCCGGACTTATGAGATCATGTTTGACCTTGAGTGTGATGGCTTGATTCTGCAGATGTTCCAATGCTTCTTTAGAATTATGAGACATCATTCTGACACAGTCATAGCACACATGCAGTCCATCCTGTCGTCATGTATGGGAGTCCGTGAGGCCATTTGCTAGGAGTTGCAGACTAGGTTGCTGAGCATTTAGAGGAGAGAGCAGTTGGTCTCACCCGCTGCTTATGAACTAGCCCAAGGGCTGGTTGAGCAGAACATTGAGCTTTTCAAGAGACGGTTGACCAGGGAGGAGCTGTTCCAGTTTGGTGGATCATGCAGCAGAAATGAACTGAGGAGGAAGGGACTTTGCTTCATTTGCAAAGAACCATGGGGGCCTGATCACTCATGTTTGAGAGATGCAGATGAGGTGGAAGAGGTAGAGCAGGTAGATGTTCCTTCTGTATGTTAGGATGAGGACTCTTCTCCAGATGAGTCAATGGGATCAAATGATGATGCTTCTGGGGAGCAAGAGCGGTCATGCAGAGTTGATGCCAGTAGACTGGAGCTGCATTCCAGTTTGCAGGGTGAGCAGTCAGGGGACTCTACGGGAGATACTCTGGGTGATGAGTCACTTGTGACGATTCAGCCAGAGCAACATATGATGGAGCATAAGTCAGCAGAGGAGGATACTATGCACATCATGCATTATAGTCCTTTGAGGGAGAGCCAGATGGAGGCTCACATTGAGTCTATGATGGATATGCGACTAACCTTGGGGTTAGCCACTGAGGAGGAGCAATCAGATGCACAGACATCGAGCACGGTGACAACAGTTGCATATCCATATCCTTTAGAGATGTTGGAGGTTGATGGAATAGTTCTACAAGGGGTTAGGGGACAGCAAGATCATTACATTCTCGATGAGAGGGATGAGCTGTTGGAGATGGTGGAGCATCCATCTGTGAGCCGACACATTGATGAGGTGCAAGTAGGTGCACATGCAGTCAGCAGAGTTGCGATACCCTTAGGGAGTAGCACTCTCCAGGAGTAAATAGATGGGGCTTGCAGCATATCTTGCCCACGTTGGCCCATTATAGAGAGAGGGGCTTTTTTCTACAAGTAGCTTTCGTTGGCAGACTGGATAGAGCAACGTGAGTTGATTATGAGTTGGCGACAGTTCTCTGGGCATATTTTGTATGCAGTTGACACTACATTGGATTCTTCTTCCAGGATAGATTGGCGGGAGATCATGAGCTGGTACCCTCTTGATGGTACGATTTTCTTCGTAGGGAGAAAAATAGATCAGGGGCCCTTAGACATAGCAGATGTTACAAATTCCAGTTGGCAGTGGGGCACAGGTCGTCATTTCTTCAGCACTCCATCCCAATTTCAGGAGAGCAAGATCAGCATGGGATTGAGTCAGGACTTGAATTGGAGAGAGGTGATGAGTTGGTACGCAGTTGGTGGGGCAACTTATACTGTTAGTGGTACAACACAGCAGGAGTCAGGGAGCATTGATGCTTGTTGGCGGACTTCACTTCATGGGGCATCAGCTATGGCTAGAGGTAATGCGCAGTCTGAGCCATGGGACTTGGGCGATGTTTGGCCATGGTGGCGTGGGGATCCGAGAGGATTGTTTGTTGACTGGTACAGTGAGAGATCAGTTTGGGATCCCGACATTGAGGGGTCTATTCCGAGTGGTTTGACACAGGTGCATAGCAGCACCCAGAGGTTTGTATGGGATCCGGGCATTGGGTCTCAGTTGCGGCGGGCCAACAGAGTGGCCCACATATTTCGATTACTTGAGGGTAAGCAATCTTGGGGCGGAAGGTCTGTAATATTCCCTTTTTTGGTGTCACCTATGACAGGGCTAGGAGGGACTCCCAGAGTTAGGAGCAAACTGGTCACAGGTATAGGTTGGTGTCATCAGCGGGCCCAAGGGCTTTTTGGAGGAGTTTTGAGGAGTTTCTATGTGGTCGAGTGGCATTCGCCTGATATATTCCATCATCCGAGCAGTTTGGCTTTCGTTTCGGTGCGTTCCGACAACTTTCGGAAATTTGAGTTGTTTATGGGCTTAACTCAACTAATTACGCTCATGGTGGCATTACGGGAGGAATGCATGACAAAACACCATAGTGTAATAGCTCATTGGAACCGGCATGAGGATACCTCCATGATGGGACAGTTGGACATGAGTTTCAGTGACTGGAGGAGACGTGGTAGACGATTTACTATTTTCTGCATTAAAAAGGAATATTTTAATAAGAGGGAAAAGTGCTCCATGAATAAAATAATAATAAAATAATGCTCTAGAAGGCTCCAAGAGATCTATAAAAGAAAAGGAGGAGGCCATTGAGGGATATCTTTGGATCATGTTATTTTATTGTATGAGAGGTGTGAGACGTGGTTCTCTACTTCAACCGTAGCCCCAGGACGGAAACCCTCGGGTGATTTGTGAGTGTTGGACGAAAACCCAACTCTCTTGAGGAGACTTCACTCAGAAGTTTCACAGAGCTTCAGGGATTGGTGTGAGGATCATTCAGATCTTCAACTTGTGCTTCATCATCTTCAATGGGTTCAGTGACAGCGGTTGCCGGAGGGAGAGTGCAGCAACTCATCTTGGTGGCCAGTTCTTCGTATCAGCTCTTTCTTTGGGTCAGATGTATTGTAACCCCCGTTATTATCTATAATAAAATGTTGAGATTCTTCCTATTTGATGTGTTGATAGATTGCAGTGCTTATGTGTTTATTTTACATGGCGATCTTTTGTTGAGTAAATAGTGATTTTACGGCATATTTCTGCATTTTTAATTAAAATATCCCATTCGGGATATTACACCCGCACGCATCCTACCCATGGAGTTTCAAACTCATGTGAAGTACCTCTCATTTGGCCAATGAGGTGGGAAATGTGAATAGAGACCAATAGCAAGATCAATGGACGCATCGGAGATTTCCATACTCTCTGTCTAGGATGGCACGTGTCCATCACCTTGATCTGGGATTAAGTATGATGAGGTTCTTACTTCTAAACTGACTTCAGGTCAGTATTCTAACTTTAGGTTAGTATGATACTCTTTTGAGACCAAGAAAGGTTTTAACATCTAAGTTGACTTGGGGTTAGCTGAGCGTGATGTCTTTGTGACTCACGTTTTGTTCTATTTGAGAAGAAGAGCCAGCAAAGCAAGTTACAACGGAATGATGCACGATGCTAGATGAAAGTACACGATGGTATTGATGGATGGCACTTGTGGACAGATGGAGTTCTCCCTAGTTGAGAGGGAGTGTTAATTTTGGGCAACTAGGTCCAAACTCCATGTTGCACTGCTCATATGATGTTGGTCATATTTTTGTTGGATTCCTCTTTCAGAGAGGTGCAAGATTGATCTAAAGATCATCTTGTTTGGATGAGCACAACATATATTTTGAATTTATTTTTCACACATGTGCAAGGTCGGCCATATTTGTAATGTAGGCTCACATGCCTAATAGATGTGTCACACACCCTCCATGATGGATATAAATTGGAGAGACTTGGAGGTCATTTTGCTCATCAACTCATCACACATTCTCTCATTGTGATTTGATTGGTTCGATAGCCTTTCGAGGCCTCCTCCCTTCACACGTGCAGAGTTGGAGCTGCTGTTTTTTGCGGATCTGTTTAGGGTTGATTTGTTGAAGCGTTGACCAGCATTGACTGTGGTCAACCCTTGTCTGTTTAATCTCAAACTTGTCTTGAAATTTAGATTTTTGGAGGTCGTACTGTTGGGCACAAAAATCGAGGGAAAAGGAGTTGTTTGACCGAAACCCCAATTTGCTGCATTGAATTTCTGTTGGTATCCCGCGTAGACTTTTCTGTGTTAACTTTTGGTTGACCAACGTTGACTTATGATGTGCTGTCTTTGAGGGCTATGGGTGTGACACTTAGAGGATTGGGTGATCTAAGAAAGACTTTACTGGCTGAAGCATCTTGTTGACTGTCGTAATGCACAATATCCTATATCTTTGCTAGACAAGAAGAATTGTAAAATCTAATCTATATTATTGACTTGTCTTCTGTTGATCTATTATTGTCTTCTATTAGCATTTTACTTTCATGTTTATGTGATTGCTATTTTAAATATGGCCTAAAAAAGATTGAAGTAAATTTGCATTAAGCATAGAACACCATGGTTATCTAAATTTAACAGTTTTGATGTTTATATAAAATGCAAATACACTAAATTAATTGGTGATATATGTTCATTGATGAAATCTAGGGTTTGTGACAAAACCCTAGTAAAGCTTGACATTAAATTCTAGGGAAAAATATTGAAAATGTAAAGTGTAATGATTGGATTGCTAACCTGATTTAGTTGTTGATATCTAAGGAATCTAGAGTTTACGACAAAAACCCTAGCAAGTTGTTAAAGTCCAAAATATAAAAGATGTAACCCTTGTTGACTATGAACCTAACTAGGTTTAGGTATTTGATGTCTAAAGCTTAATTATTTTGATGATTCCATTGTAATGACATGATTATGATATAGTTGACTTCATGCTTTTGTATATTTGTACTTGGTTGTACTTGTTGTTGAAGACTTGCAGGTACATAATCTTTAATATGTTGAAGATGTTCATAATTAAAGACGACTTGATAATAATAATGAGCATGATGGAAAGAGGGAGCTGAAGAAAGATGATGACATTAAAAATAGATGACCTTGTTGCCATAAAAAGGACCTGAAGGAATGAAGCTTTGAAAGATTGAAGTTTTCTGATGTAGTGATGATGCAAAAGAATGAGTCTATGTGGATGAAAGAATAAAATTGTGGATTGATTTATCCCCTAGTTAAAAAGAAACTTGGATAAAGGAAAAGTGTATATTTCCCTAGTTGAGAGGGAGCTTGGTTGAAAAGTTAATCCCTTCCAGTTGATAACTTGATATAAAGATCTTAAGGATGATTGAGATCGAAGAATAGGTAAAGTAATATAGACAGGTTGTTCATGATTGATGAAGTTACAAACAAAAACTTGGTTACGTTGAAAAGTGCTAACGTTGAGTTTGGTGCTGCTGGAAACCTGAATAAGAAAGCTTCCGACAAGATGTATTTGGATAATATGATGATGATTTGAGTAGCATTAGAATGAAAAAGGATCTCAAAGGTTTATGTTAAACGTATATATATAACATAAACCTTTGGGATCCTTTTTCATTCTAATGCTACTCAAATCATCATCATATTATCCAAATACATCTTGTCAGAAGCTTTCTTATTCATGTTTCCAGCAGCACCAAACTCGGCGTTAGCACTTTTCAACGTAACCAAGTTTTTGTTTGTAACTTCATCAATCATGAACAACTTGTCTACATATATATATATATATATATATATATATATATATAGATTGAAAGTTTATTATTGATTGGGTTGTGACTAGGCAGGATCTCTCCATAAGAAGGTTGAACGTCTAAAGCATGCTTGGATTGGCGGATATATCTAGTTTAATTGATAAGGAGAGATAAAGCATCTTGGGGCAACAAGATGCTTTGGAGGACATCTGGCTGGCTTGTGATGATGTCTAGATATCGGAGTAGGGAGGGTGGCATTGGTCTTGGAATTCCGACCTTGGATACACACCTAGATCCCTAGGTTGATGTTAGAGCTAAAGCCTGATGGTACCTAGAGTGGCTAAAGCTTGGAACACACCTTAGTCTCATCCGGTTAGATACTTGGTCAAGAATCTAATCTATAGCACTGCGTGTGTTGTGACTCTTCGTAGAACTTACCATTTTGAGATCTTCTATGTACCTCTCTATATATGTAATTATGAATATCTCCCTAGTTAAGAGGGAGTGTTGAAGAATGTAACTAGTGTCGGTCTTCATAATTGTATTTGTAAAAAGAAAGAAAAAGGAATTTTGTTGTAAAAGAAATTGACTTATTAAAGCATGGGTTTCATGCTTGGGTCAATGGTCAATAGGTATGTTAACCATTCCATGTCAACTACTATTAAATTTAGATAACCATGGTATGTACTATGCTTAATGCAGTTTTACTTCAATCTTTCTTATAGGCCCAATTCAATTTAGCAATCATATAAACATGAAATTAAAATGCTGATAGAACATAATAATAGATCAACAAAAGATAAGCCAATAATATAAATCAGAATTTACAATTATTCTTGTCTAGCAAATATAGAGAATAATGTTCGTTACGACCGTCAACAGGATGCAGCAGCCAGCAAGGTCTTCTCCAACATCAGATCAGGCAATCCTCCAATTGTCACACACACCCCTCAAAGACAACTCCAAAAAAAGTCAAGGCTGGTCAACAGAAAAAGTCAACGCAGAAAGTCAGCGATGGTCAACGCTGGGGTCTAGGGCTGCGGTCAAAGGACAACCCTTTTCCTCGATCTTTGTGCCCTCTAATGCGGCCTCAAGAGATCGGGTTTTTCGCACAAGAATGGAGGTCAAACTCTGAGCTTGACCCATTGTCAACGTTGGTCAACACACCAACAAAGAGCCTTAAAATAGTCTGCACTCCTTCAGCTTCAGTTCCGCACGTGTGAGAGAGAGAGGCCTCCAAATGCTGAATGACCAATCAGATCACAAGAAGAATGTGATGAATTGATGAGCAAATGAGCATCAAGTCTCTCCAAATTATATCCATTAGTGAGGGTGTGTGACACATCTATTGGGCTTGCAAGTCTACATTACAAATCTGGCCAACCTTGCACATGTGTGGAAAATAAAATCAAAATATATGTTTTGCTCATCCAAACAAGATGATCTTTAGATTAATCTTGCACCTCTCCGAAGGAGGAATCCAACAAAAATATAATCATCATCATCTGAGCAGTGCAACATGGAGTTTGGAGCTAGTTGCCCAAAATTAACACTCCCTTTCAACTAGGGAGAACTCCACCTGTCCACTTGTGCCATCAAGGGATCAGTACCATCATGTACTATCATATATCATCCTACACTCCTGCGTCACCCTGCCGTAACATGCATTGTTGGCTCTTCTTCGCAAATAGAACAGAGAGGGTGAATCACAAAGACACACGCTCTGCTGACCCGAAGTCAGCTTAGAGGTTAAAACCTCGCTTGAACTCAAGAGTGTGTCGTACTAACCCGAAGTTAGATTAATGACCTGAAGTCAGTTTAGATGTAAAAACCTCATCAGAATTGATCCCATATGAAGGTGTTGGACACATGCCATCCTAGACATAGAGAGTACGACAATCTCCGATGCGTCCATCGGTCTTGTTATTGGCCTCTATCCACATTTCCCACCTCATTGGCCAAATGAGAGGTACTTCCCATGAGTTCGAAACTCAATGGGTAGGATGCATGTGGGGCATAGATCAAAGAGAGGTGAACCAACTCAATATCATAACGGTGGGGAAAACACACAACAAGGTTCGGCAAGCCTAGCCCTGTGTGTGCTTGTAGCTCCAGGAAGCTATCCCCAAGCCCCCTGGAGCTCCCAGAGCTCATTGTCCAATTCAGGCAGGACCCTCAGAATAGGGTCTGTCCACGATTCCAAGCTTCTCACGGAAGGTTAAGAATTTGACCTTCCCCATGGGCTTCGTGAGAATATCAGCGACCTGCTCATCAGTCCCAATGTGATCAAGCCTTACGGCGCCACGTTTTACCATATCCCAGATAAAGTGGTACCTAATATCAATATGCTTAGATCGATCGTGGAACACGGTATTCGCAGAAAGACGAATCCCACTCTGGTTATCACAAAGGATAACAATGGTACCTAGCACATGCCCAAACAACTCACTGAAGAGCTTTCTCAACCAAACAACTTCACAACAGGCCATACTTGCTGCAATGTATTCGGCCTTAGCGGTGCTCAAAGCAACTGATTTCTGCTTCTTTCTCATCCAACATATTGAAGCAGAATCCTAGGTGAACCAACATCCAGATGTGCTCTTGCGATCCACCACACTGCCAGCCCATTCGGCATCAGTATATCCACGGAGTCTCAAACTGCCGGCAGTGTATCTCAGCCCATGGTTGATTGTGCTCTGAAGATAACTCAATATATTCTTGGCACCAATCCAGTGAATGTGATGAGGCTCAACCATATGTTGTGTAATATTCCCAATTAGCAGATAGCTAATTGGAATATTAATTTTTGCTTTTCCTAAGTTAATAGGAAATAAAGAGGTGAGGGGACCCATGAATAAAACATTAGAGTAAAAGCACTTTCCTAAAGTCACTGGGCAGATTAATTAAAAGATGAAGTGGGGCCCATGAGGCCAACTGACAGCGCAAGAGAGGGGGCACTTAGGACAACGCAGTGGCACGTGGGGTCAGGCAGCGCAGTGGCAACATGAGAGAGGCAATGCAATGTAGCAAGGGACAACGTGGCACAGAGGGGCAACGTAGTATAGGTGGGCCCAAGGGAGTTTAGGGGTTAACAAGCATAAAAGGAGAGGAAGGCAACCTTTCTCATTCATTCTTGCATCTTATGATTTTCTATCTGTCAAGACTAGAGCATGCTCAAGTTGTTTAGCTGGGTCTGCAGTGCTGTTTAGCACAAGGGTGTCTCCGAGCGAAGATCCCAACCTCGTCCTCAGGGGACTTCTAGTGCCCATTCAGGAGAGGATCCATTCCACCAATGTTTGGAGAGAAGTATCATCATTTTAGCCACAGGATTACTTAGTCACTTCTAGGGCAACGCAGTCATCCAGGGGATTACGCAGTCACAGAGGAAAGCAGCTCTGAGGGAGGAGAACTTCATGAGATTTTTGTCCGGGAGATTGTGAGGGTATCAACCCTTCCATAGCTAAGATTTTTAGAGAGTTGGAGGTCTTTCTTTCAGTGTTTTCATCAGTGAGGCCGGCGTACCCAACAGGAGAGCGTAGCCATCCCTAGAGGGTGAAATTTTGGGGTCAGCCTTTCCAAAATTCCTTCGCGGGTTATTCTGGGTTTTTGGAGGAGAAGCTGGTGTCCGAGTTTCAAACTTTTCCGAGCATTGGAGCAACCCCATCTTGCAGTCCCTTTCCAACTAGCAACAATATTTTCCAGCAAGACTATGTAGAGGAGCAGTGCAGAGCAGAGCTTGAGCAGGGATTCTGATAGAAGAGGGAGTGGTCATTTCAGCCTGCCTTGAGCAGGCCAAGGTGTTATCATTCTGAGCACACTTTGTATATGTTCCTCATTTCAGAAATCTAATAAAATGGCTCAACTATTCTGATTTATTTGCAGTGTTTCTTATGTGTGTCTCTATATGTTGTAGTTTTTGTTTTTTCCGATTTGTATTGTTGTTTATTTCCTATTTGGAATATTACAACGGTATCAAAGCTCATAGACTTGGCTCAGCTTGTGGAGCAATCAGTCTATGACACCCGAAGATAGAAAGTTCATCACTTACCAGAAGCAGAGGTACAAGGACAAAGAGTGTAGGCTCAAAATCACACCAGCAGAAGAGGACCTCATTCTGGAGGAGGAAGACAAAGGGAAGGCACCAATGGCAGATGAGATGGATGACAAGAAGGAGTTTGGTAACCTCCTCTTGAAATCTGTACAGGAGCTTTCCAAGAGGATAAGGAAATGGGGCAAAAGATTGCCGGAGAAAATAGACAGCGTGAGATTCCTAGGGAGTTTCGCAATGGAGAAGGATCTGGTACTTCTCACCATATTTTGGAGCAGAATGTTGCGCAGCAGGTGGTGCTACGCACTCCCCCACATTCCACTATGCCCACGTTTCTGACCCCAGAAGCAGGAACGGGAGGACCCCAGGAGGTGGAGGTGGCTCATTACGGGGACTATTTTGCAGAGTATCAGTCGTATGGGCGAGATTTTGGCGAAGCTATCTCCTTCCACGACTTTTGCTAGCTGAAAAACAACAACTGACCCCAAAACTAGAATACAAGAGGAGGATACACACAGGGGAATGACCTGCAACGTACTGTGGCCAGATTTTTCTTACCTACCTTTGATGGATCATCATAGTGTTCGTCTAAGGCTTGGGTAGAAAATCTAGACATCTATTTTCAGTTGAACTAGATGGTGGAGGTAGAGGATATCAAGGTGGCAGGGCTGCACCTTGAGGGGGAAGCCCACGACTGGTGGTTTCACGGGATGTCCACGTTGGGTCATGCAGGAGTGACAGCGTATGCAGAGTTCACTCGGAGGTTGGTGGAGAGATTTGACCAGAAGGACTCAGAGGAGCATTTCGTTGAGCTGACGAAGCACAAACAGTCAGAGTGCGCGGAGGCTTACATTTCCGAGTTCTTGAAACTCTTAGTGATGGTGCCGGATTTATCATTGGCCAAGAGGATTTATATGTTTATTGACGGGTTGGCAGAACCATTGCGTGGACTAGTCAAATCCACTAGGCCTACTACGCTGCAAGATGCAGTGGGGAGGACTAGGGACTTGCAGCATGCCCTGCCAAGGACGAGAGCTCCTTTTCCACCAAAACCAGTGTTCCAGCAGAAGGGAAAGCACACGAGAGCTCTACCCTCAAGGGGGAACCAGGGCCGAGGGCCATTGGATGATGATACCTAGAGAGACTTGAGACGGAGGAAGCTATGCTTCACTTGCTAGGAGCCATGGGCATCGGGTCATCGTTGTGCCATAGGGAAGGCACATTATATTGAGGTCTTCTTTGACAGTGAGGGAGAAGAAGAGGCATATGAGGAATTGGAGGGAGATGCCAGCGCTGGCGCACTAGGAGGAGATCATCCACCACCACCTCCCCTAGCAGCAGCAGGAGCAGCGTTTGCACCCGCCAGAGGATCCCTTGCATCTTTGCAGGGAGTTCCCAAGTATTTGACGCTGAGAGTCCGAGGCACAGTACAAGGACAATGTGTTTCAGTGTTGGTGGACAGCGAGGCTACACATAACTTCATTAATGCTCATCTAGTGCAGCGGAGAGCAATGTTTTAAAAACCGGAACCGGTGATCGGACCGGTGGCCTAATGAACCGGGTTTCTAACCGGAACCGGTCTAACCGGGAGCGGTCAGATCTCAATGAACCGGTTTTAAAAAAAATACATTAAATAATTATTTTTTAATAAAAAAAAAACTATTTTTAAAATTTGCAACCATGATTCCAAGCCAATAGAGACAAAATATGCAAAGTTTGCTCATTTATATACCATGCAAAGGTGAATATATCAAAATGGCACCGAGTGCAATACATATCATCGAAAAATACATAAACAATGAGGCTCCAAATGGCCCATAAAGTCCAAAAACAATGCTACAAGCTATGAGGCCATTGGCCTAATACAAGACTACATATTAGTGATCAACAACATGATCACCCCTCATCATGATCAAAATCATCACCACTACTAGACAAGGGATCATCAACATGAGCTACATAAATAATATGGCTCAAAGTTTGAGGACTCCTAAAACTCCTCTACAACTTTAGTAGAAGTAGTAGTAGCAAAAATAGACATCAAAACTACAAATCACTGAGCAACATGGTCTCTCATGAAACTCATCATTGATTCATCGCTACTAGAAATGGGATCATCAACAAGAGATACATAAACATCATCTAGCTCAAAGTCTTGAGACTTGGATTGCTCAACCTTATAACATGATAGAAATTGAAAAAGTTTAACATGCCTAACCAATGATTTTGGTTTGAGTGAAGGGTTCATTTCCTCAACCTTAAAATGCGATAGAAAAAGATTAGCATGTCTAACTAGTTGTTTTCCTTTGATTGAAGGGTACATCAAGGTTCTTAAAGGACTTCATGCTCTTGATCAAATGCCAATATCATACCCTTACACATGATAGAATCAAATGGAAACATTACAAATTCCCAAACCATGAAACCCTGAAAACCATTAAGTCTGCTGAATTTTGAGTGAAACCTAAAATTCTAGTTTCTCCATATGAAATCCAATGAGGTCGAAACCACTCTTAAACATCCTGAGTCATTTCATGGTAATGTTAAAAATTTAAGTAAAAGGTTAACATTACCATGAAATGTCAATGCTTCCCTTACCTCCACATCAGCCCTAAAACTCATTTCTGGTCGTGCGTGGGTCCACATAGGGAAAGAGTAGCTAAATGAACCCTCCCATTGGCTCCAAATCAGCCCTAAAACATAACTTTCGCCGAAAATGTGGGTCCGCGAATGAGTTAGCACCTAACCGGCCGGTTAGGTCCGGTTTTTTCAAAAAACAGGCGAAATGCCCTAGGTAGCCGGGTTGCCTGGCCGGTTTCGACCGGTGGGCTATCTAACCGGCCGGTTTGGCCGGTTACCGGTTCAAACCGGCCGGTTTTTAAAACACTGGCGGAGAGGCATACCTACAGAGAGTTTTGATGGGTTCTCCGTGTTGGTTCCAAGTGCTAGGACCATGTAGTGCATGAGATATGTTCTAGCATTAGAAGTGACCCTGGGGACATACACCATGACAGATTACTTCTTTATGGTCGACATCCCAAATACCAATGTGGTATTGGGTGTGCAGTGGCTTATCACGCTTGGTAAGGTCACTACAGATTGGGAGACATTGGAGATGGAGTGGACGGACAAGAAGAGCGGGAAGCATGTGATGATCAGGGGCATGCACACATACCCTTCACAGGCAGTCTCGGCACACCGGATGGAGGCAAATTTCCGGAAGGGAGATGTAGAGTAGGTAGTAGAGCTGCGTATTTCAGAGGCAGGAGTGACAGGGCAGCTAGTGCATCTCGATGTGCAGTTTATATTGGACCGTTCTGCTACGGTTTTTGGGGACATACCACCAGGACAACTACCGGACAGGGGCTTTTAGCATACTATTGAGCTGGAGCAGGGGATCCAGGCAGTGATTACTACCCCCTATAGGCACCCCAAAGCCTATAGTGTAATATCCTGTTTCGGGGATATCTCTAAAACATGGCAAACTCCAACTAGAGATAGACTGGGAGGGCATTTACCAGATATTCCGCCTCTGAAAAGAGGACGAGATCCGGAGGCTACCTGGCCCTTTCCAGACTCTGTCTAAGAGTGAAAGATAAACACACCAAGTGGTATAGAACTAGAATGCATCAAAATATATATAAATAACAGTGCAGCAGACATATAATAGCAGAGAAAGAAATTACGGCAACTCATCCAGAAACATAGAGAGGAAATGCTAAGCCATTTTATTAATCTGAGA
The DNA here is from genome assembly GCA_034641835.2 of Pinus albicaulis. Classification (NCBI taxonomy): domain Eukaryota; kingdom Viridiplantae; phylum Streptophyta; class Pinopsida; order Pinales; family Pinaceae; genus Pinus; species Pinus albicaulis. The sequence continues at coordinate 1,154,303,361 of CM076580.1, read as the reverse complement.
AATATAATGAAGTACAACAGGTGATCAGAGTGATGGCACCTAATCTTGCTCAAGGCAAGTGAAGAAACACTCTCAGAAAATACAGGAAATGGCTGCTCTATGAACTGCGTCCCAGTTGCTGGAAAACTGTCGTGTAGCTGTTACTGCTGGAATGAACTGAAGACTAGGGGTTGATCCCCTTGCTGGAATGAGCTGAAAATCTGCAATCCTCCTCTACTCACCAATCCCGACAAAACCCAGAAACCATATCAAAAATAGCCGACCCCCGAAAACCACCAGAAAATACCTCCTCAGGGAATTACACTGGCCTCCAAGGCTCTGCGCAGAGGCTAAATGAAAATAGCTGAAACACCACTTCAAACTCCACCAAAATCCTCCTGTGGGAAAAGGCTGACCCTCTGCTCAAAATCTCGGCTAAATCTCCTGCAGAAATCCCGATCCGGAGCACCTCCAAAATGGACTGCGTCCTCTCTCCCAGTGACTGCGCAGTATCTATGAAAGCTCAGCTCCGCAGCAAACCCAAAGAACAAAACCTCTCACAAAATAATGAAGAAATAACCTTGCCCGAGCAGGCACTCGAAGTCTCCCAGGGCTAAGGGCAAGATCTCTGACTGGAGACACTCAATGCACTAAACAGTGCTGCAGCAGGCTAAACAGCCAGCGTGCTCAAGAAGACAAAACGTCTAGCCCAAAATCACCAACAACAGAATGAATAAAATGAGGAGGCTCCTCCATCTTTTATAATGTTGGTTTCCCTCCAAAACCCCAACGTAGCCTCTCTCTCCTCCACATGCTCATCCTCATCTGCGCAGCAGCTTCTAGAGTGTACGTAGGCCCCCCTCCTCTATGTGGTGTTTGGCCCCCTCTTAAGTCACAACGTTGTGCTACTAGGTGGATGTTTTATTTCACTTAAGTGAGTTAGACCCTCTCCACTCACTTTTTATTTATTTACAAACTATAGACCGCAAAACTAAACAAAATCGAATATTCCAATTAGCTGTCGCTAATTAGGAATATTACATATAGAGATGAGATTGAGCAGGCTATACATGAGCTCTTGGCATTGGGACACATCAGGCCCAGTACTAGTCCCTTTGCTTCTTCCGTAGTCTTGGTGAAGAAGAAGGATGGCACATTGCGAATGTGCACTGATTACAGGGCGCTCAACAAGAAGACCATGAAGAACCGTTACCCCATCCCCACGATTGATGAGTTGATGGATGAGCTAAGGGGAGCAAAGTTCTTCTCGAAGATAGATCTGAGGTCAGGTTACCATCAGATCAAGGTGAGGGTCTGGGATGTCCCCAAGACTGCGTTCAGATGCCATTATGGCCATTTTGAGTTGTTGGTGATGCCCTTTGGGCTAACCAATACTACGACCACTATCCAGTCTTGTATGAACCACGTTTTCTGTGGTCATCTAAGGAAGTTTGTGTTGGTATTCTTTGATGACATTCTCATTTATAACCGCACATGGGAGGAGCACTTGTAGCATATTGAGGCTGTACTGTGTATTTTGGAGGAGCAAAGTTTTTATGCTAAGCTATCCAAATGTGAGTTTGGGATTACATAGATGCTCTACTTGGGGCACATCATCGGAGTGGATGGGGTAAGAGTCCATGAGGAGAAGATCCGGGCCATCCGGGATTGGCCGGCAAAGAATGTGACAGAATTTTAGGGGTTTGTAGGCATCTGCACCTGCTACCGAAATATTTTCAAGGGGTTTTCACAGCTTGCAACACCCCTCACGGACCTCACCAAGAAGGGGGCTTTTGGATGGACTGATGCTGCACCGAGGGCCTTTGACAGGCTCAAGGAGGTGATGAGCAGTTGTCCAATATTGGCATTGCCGTATTTCACGCAGCCCTTTGTGCTGGAGTGTGATGCTTCAAGAGAGGGGGTAGGAGCAGTTTTGATGTAGGGAGGCCATCCTAATGCTTTCGAGAGTCGAAAGCTGCTACCACATGAGAGACTATATCCGATATATGACAAAGAGATTCTGGCCATCATGCATGCGTTGGCTAAGTTTCGAAAGTACCTGGTGGGTAACCGATTTCATGTGAGGACTGACCACAGCAGCCTCTAGTATTTCCTTGAGAAAAAATAGTTGCCGGAGAGGGCAACATAAGTGGGTCAGCAAAATCCAGGTGTATGACTTTGAAATTGAGTATGTCAAGGGGAAGAACAATGTGGTGGCGGATGCCTTGTCACAGAGGCCAGCAGTGTTGTCCTTGTGAGCCTTGACGTGGATTGGAGATCCCAGTTGTTAGTGGAGTATTCCAAGGACCGTTTTTCTTGTGAGGTGCTGGATGGACAAGTGACAGATGACAAGTTCCGGGTGATGGACGAGGTCATCTACTACCGGGACAGTATTTATTTGAAAGGTAGCTCCCAGCTCAGGGAGAAGATATTGCGTGCAGGCCATGACTCACCACTTTCAGGTCATCAGGGGTTCACCAAGACTTACAGGGCCATTCGGGAGAGGTTCTCATGGAGAGGCCTCAAGGAGGACGTACTCCGGCATGTCAGGGAGTGCGAGGTTTTCCAGAGGAACAAAGGGGAGTTGAGTCATCCCGCAGGTTTGCTACAACTGCTCCCCATTCTGGAGGGGAAATAGAAGAGCATCTCCATGGATTTCATCACAGGGTTGCCCATGGTGCATGGCAAGGAATGGATCTTTGTAGTCGTGGATCGACTGACAAAGTATGCACATTTTTTCACCATATCCACGCGATACACAGCTTCATAGGTAGTCGAGTTGTTCTTCAAGGATGTTTTCAGGGTCCATCGTCTCCCAAAGACCATAGTCAGTGATGGGGCAGTTGGTTCATGGGCAAATTTTGGCAAGAGTTGTTCCGTTTGGTGGGGACCGAGTTGACACCTTGTGCCAGTTATCACTCATAGACGGATGGACGGACAGAGACAGTGAACAAGTGGCTGGAGGGCTACTTGCGAAACTATGTCTCGGGGCAGCAGTGAACAAGTGGCTGGAGGGCTACTTGCGAAACTATGTCTCGGGGCAGCGGAAGGCGTGGCTACACTGGCTCCACTTGGGGGAATACTGCTACAACACAACATTCCATATGTCGATCGGTATGTTTCCATTTTATGCTTTGTGTGGATATCATGCTCTAACTTTTGTTGATGTTATGTTCGGAGCGATCAAGGCCCCACAGGCCAAATATTGGATCCAAGAGAGCCAAGACATCCTCAGGGCTCTCAAGGATAACTTGGCCACAACACAGAACCAACAGAAGATGTATGTAGACAGAGGCCGCGTAGAGAGACAATTTGCGGTAGATGGCTTGGTTTACCTCCGTCTTTAGCCATACAAACAGTCCACGTTGGAGCAGAAGGGGCATCGAAGCTCAAACCTCACTTCTATGGGCCTTACAGAGTGACTAGACGAGTTGTTGAGGTGGCATATGAGCTAGATCTACCAGCAGGGAGCCAGATTCATAACATCTTCCATGTCTCATGCTTGAAGAAAGCTCTAGGACAACAGGTGACTGCCACTATGGAGCTCTCGCCTACAGATGATGAGGGGCATTTGGTGCTGCAACCAGAAGCCATTCTAGACACTCGGGAGAGACAACTAAGCAGGATAGTCAAGGAATATCTGATCAGGTGGAGGAACCTTCCAGATGAGGATGCCACTTGGGAGGGGGATAAGATCCTGCAACATCCATCCTTGCAATTGCTTAAGGAGAAGCAACATTTTGGTGGGGGAGTACTGTAATATTCCCAGTTAGCAGATAGCTAATTGAAATATTAATTTTTCCTATTCCTAAGTTAACAGGAAATAAAGGGGTGAGGGGACCGATGAATAAAACATTAGAGTAAAAGCACTTTCCTAAAGTCACTGGGCAGATTAATTAAAAGATGAAGTGGGGCCCATGAGACTAAGTGACAGCGTAGGAGAGGAGGCACTAACACAACGCAGTGGCAGCGTGGGAGAGACAACGCAACATAGCAAGGGACAGCGTGGCACAACAGGACAGCGCAACATAGATGGGCCCAAGGGAGTTTAGGGGTTCACAAGCATAAAAGGAGAGGAAGGCAACTTTTCTCATTCATTTTTGCATCTTATGATTTTTTTTCTGTCAAGACTAGAGCTTGTTCAAGTTGTTTCGCTGGGTCTGTAGTGTCATTTAGCACAAGGGTGTCTTCTAGTGGAGATCCCAACCTCGTCCTCGGGGGACTTCGAGTGCCCGCTCAGGAGAGGAGCCATTCCACCAGTTTTTGGAGAGCAGTATCATCATTTCAACCACAGGATTACGCAGTCACTTCCAGGGCAGCGTAGTCATCCAGGGGATTACGCAGTCACAGAGAAGAGCAGCTCCATGGGAGTAGAACTTCATGAGATTTTTGTCTGGGAGATTGTGAGGGGATCAAACCTTCCATAGTTGAGATTTTCAGAGATTTGGAGGCCTTTTTTTCAGTGTTTTCATCAGTGAGGCCAGCGTACCCAGCAGAAGAGCGTAGCCATCCCTAGAGGGTGAATTCCCGGGGTCATCCTTTCCAGAATTCCTTCGCGGGTTATTCTGGGTTTTTGGAGGAGAAGTCGGTGTCTGAGTTTCAGAATTTTCCGAGCAGCGGAGCATCCCCATCTTGTAGTCCCTTGCCAGCTAGCAGTAGTATTTTCTAGGAAGATTGCGTAGAGGAGGAGCAACGCAAAGCAGAGCTTGAGTAGGGATTCTAATAGAGGAGGGAGAGGTCATTTCAGCCCGCCTTGAGCAGGCCAAGGTGCTATCATTTTGAGCACACTTTGTATATGTTCCTCATTTTAGAAATCTAATAAAATGGCTCAGTTGTTTTGGTTTATTTGCAGTGTTTCTTATGTGTCTCTATATGCTATAGTTTTTGTTTATGCTGCTTTGTATTGCTGTTTATTTCCTATTCGAAATATTACATGTAGACTCAAAGTCTTCACTGCAAAACATACGTCCGGACGGGAGTTCACTAAGAACATTAGAGCCCCCACGAGTCGTCGATACTCGGTGGGATTTCCCAACTCGGGCCCAGTAGCGTTTCTACACAACTTCTTAAAGTTGAGTTCCATCGGTGTTGACACAGACTTACAGTCCAACATACCAAATCTCTCTAGTAGCTTCACTACATATTTTCCTTTAGAAAGGAAAATCTCGCCTGGCCTTTGTCAGACCTCCAAGCCTAGGAAGTAATGCATCAGTCCTAGGTCTTTCATCTCAAACTCGGAAGCTAGCTCCCTCTTACATTTATGAATGAGTGGGTCAGCACCTGTTAGGAAGAGATCGTCCACATAGAGAACCAAAATGAGAGGCCTTTGTTTATCAACCTTTAAATAAATGTTTGGATCAACATCACTTTGAGTGAATCCCAACTTCATCAAGTAGCTATATATCCTCTCATACCAAGCCCCAGGGGCTTGCTTCAACCCATAGAGGGATTTCTTCAACCTGCATACATAGGTGTCTCTATCTTGGACTTCGAACCCCAGAGGTTGCTCCACATAAACCTCTTCCTTTATTGAACCATGAGAAAAGCAGTTTTCACATCCATCTGATGGAGACTCCATCCTTGTGTTGCAGCAAGGGCAATGATAGATCTGATGGTGGTATAGCAGGCGACAGGTGCGAATATATCATCATAATCAATTCTTTCCTTTTGAGAGAAGCCTCAGGCAACAAATCTTGCCTTGTACTTTTCAGCGCTTCCATTGGCTCCACACTTGATCTTGAAGAGCCATTTCAAGGTGACAACAGATTTGTCCTTCGGTCTCGAGACCACATCCCAAACATCATTTTTCAGAATGGACTCGTATTCTTCATGCATAGCATCCTTCCAAACTTGATGCTTTACGACTTCTTCAAATGATCCAGGCTTAGATTGTATAATTGTACTCATGGCTGCTAGATACCTTTGGTATCTATAAGGCTTCTTGCTTTCACGGAATGTACATCTTGGGGAAATATGTCTCTCGGCATCTTTGAGAGTGTCCCTGAGCCATGAGGGTCTCTTCTTATTTGAAGGAGGTGGATCAATAGGATCCATTGGTCCTAAAACATCAGGCATCGGTTCATCCTTCAATTCTTCTTGCCTTCCAGCTTCTTCTTCTTCTTTGTCTTCCTTTGAGCTCGGAAGATTTCTTACTTTCTTGAGGGCAACATCTTCATAGAAGGTGACATCGTGGCATATCTCCACTTCTCTTTGACCGGGCACATAGATTCTATATGCCTTCGAAGTTTCACTCTAGCCCACAAACATTCCCTTCTTTCCAGAATCATCCAGCTTGCTTCTCTTTTCTTTCAGCACATGAAAATAAACAAGACCACCAAAAACTCTAAAATGAGAAACATCAGGTTTCTTACTAGAGAAGACTTCTTCGGGATTCTTGGAGTCCAAAGCGGAATGTGGGCATCTATTTTGAACGTATACAACAATGTTCGCAACTTCTCCCCATAGAAATTTCGGAAGACCTTGGTCATATAGCTTGGTGCAAGCAACTTCCACAATGGTCCTATTCTTTCTTTCGACAACACCATTTTTCTTAGGAGTATACACAGTTGTGGTCTTCCTCTTAATGCAAAATTCTCTGAAAAAGTCATTGAACTCATTTGACTCATACTATGTTCCATTGTCGGTCCTCAAAATTTTGATTTTCTTGCTGGTTTGTTTTTCCACCAAGGACTTGAAGGTACAAAACCATTTGAACGCTTCGTCCTTCTTCTTCAAGAAATATATCCAGGTCTTGTGGGAGAAGTCATCTATAAAAGTCATGTAATAGGAACATCCTCCCAAGGATGTTATAGGCATCATACCAGATAAATCAAAATGTATCAATTGCAAGATATTAGATGTCTTTGTGACACTTGAAGGGAATGGTCCCCTTGTATGCTTCCCTTTGGCAAAACCCTGACATATACCTTCATGATCATCTTTAAACTCGGGCATCCATGTCACCACCTTCCTTGCTTTAGGAAGGGATTTTTATGAACGTGTGCAAACCTCCGGTGCCATAACTCAGTTTGAAGAGTCGTATAACATGACATAGCTCCCAATGGGCTTCCTCCAACCGGGTAGAGTGTATCAACTCTAAAAGCAATAGTGAGAGCTTCTTTGAAGTTCTTATTCCAGATGCGTACCTTTCCATCAACGAATGCCACCTTGAATCCTTTATCTTCAATTGCCGAAATAGACACAAGGTTCTTCCTCAAATCAGGTACGTACAACACATCTTGTAAGCGGAGGACTTCACCTTGAGATAGATGAAGGGTCACAGTTCCTGCCCCTTTCATGGGATAGAAGGCATTATCTCCAAGGATAATTTCTAAGTTAGTATCCTTCTCAATCAAATTAGAGAGGGCTTCTTTATAACCAGAGAGGTGCCTTGAAGCACCACTATCAATCAACCATACATCCAGGGTGTCGGGAGGAGATGCAGCAGAGAGGGAAGATACAAGAATATATTCATTTTTCTTATCATCAACAACATTTGATTCATCGTACCTGGAATTTCTTGACCTCTTGAAAGGTTGCCCATTTCCACTATGATCAGAGGGTGCCTTCCTCTTTCCTTTGAACCTTTTTTTCCTTTGATTGCCTTTCCCCCTAAAGTTGTTGTTGTCATCATCCCTGGGAGAGTCCCTTCTATTGGGGCACTCTCTTGCATAGTGATCATACTTGTTACAAGTGTAAAATCTTCCTTTCCTTCCTTTGGGCCCTGCTCTTCCATGGTTTTGATTTCTTAGGCCACCATAGTTCTTCTTCTTTGCATGAGTGGCGATGGCAATAGGGTCACCTCCATTTCCATTAGAGGGATGATCTCTCTCCATCATTCTTGTCTCCTCTTGAGTGCATCTCGTCGATATTTCATCAAAATCAGGAATCACACTATTATTAAGAATAGTAGTATTGAATACATTCCAATCACGGGGGAGACCTCCAAGCGCAATGAGAACCATCTCTCGATCAACTATTTCTTCTCCAATAGCTAAGAGATTATTCCTAATTTCAGTGAGCCTCATAGAGTAGGATTGAATGGATTCTTCTTTGCCCTTCTTGATATTCTTCAATTGATTCTTGAAGAAAAGAACTTGATTAGCATTGTTAACCCTGAACATGCTAACCAAGTTATCATACATCTCTTTAGATGTGCCCAACTCGGAGATGTAAGCAACCAAGTGCTTATGAATTGAATCCCTGATAATCATCTTTGCTTTGATATCCCCTTTTCTATACTTTGTCTTTGTGGCAGCCAGTGCATTTGATGGAGTCTCATGAATCTTCCCCTGCACATAATCCATGACATCTTGATCTTCTAATGCCAAATCCAAGTACATCTTCCATGCATGATAATCAGACTTGTTAGTCAACTTATCATCAGATTTGAAACCCTTGTAGGTTGAGGAGGCCATTGGTCCTTAACAAGACTTCTTCTTCGATGATTTCTTTTCACACTGGCTTGGGCTTTGTCTTCACCTTAGTTTTGATACCATGATCAATTTAGATAACTATGGTATGTTCTATGCTTAATGCAGTTTTACTTCAATCTTTCTTATAGGCCCGATTCAATTTAGCAATCACATAAACATGAAAGTAAAATGCTGATAGAACATAATAATAGATCAAAAGAAGAGAAGCCAATAATATGAATCAGAACTTACAATTATTCTTGTCCAACAAAGATGAGAATAATGTTCATTACGACAGTCAACAAGATGCAGCAGCTAGCAAAGTCTTTTCGTAAAGGAATTCCATGATGCTGAAGCATTCAGATTGTCCTGGATTATTTTGTGTGAAAAATCCAAACTTAAAATTTATTGCAGAAACTGGAAATTATTCTCCTAATTGTTAATTTTATTTAACAATTTATTTGTTGTTTTCTATGGCAAATACTAAATAAATCATATTGCAATTTACACAAATAAAACTACAAAAAAATAAACGCTGGAAGAAATGATAGTACACACATAAAATTAACACAATTATTTTTGGGTGAAAGTCCCCGGAAAAACCCAACTTGGGAAAACCGATGCAACAACTGAGGGTTTTATTATTATGCAGCAGTGAGAAAATCTGAGTACAACTGGATGCTGAAAGTATGACAATCCTACAGTAAAAAATAGCGACAGAAATCTAGTGAAGAATTTTCCTCACCCCACAGGAAATATCTCAGCATGATTAGCCTTCAGAAATACAACCCTCTGCGTCAGCCTCTGCGCTACTCCTTGTAGCTGGCTGGATGTCTAGCCTCAGGCTGATCTCTGATGAAGTTGTTTTTCCTTCTGCTGATTGGAAAGATGCTTCTTTGACACTCTGGGACTCCTTCCCGGCCTCTGGCACTGAAAATGTCTCTCCTCCACAACAAATCGATTTTGCCTCTAGAGACTACTGCACTGCCCCAACGTCACCCTCTCTGTGGCTCTTCTACCTCTCTGCAAGTGCACTCGCTGGATCTGGAATGCCTCCTCTAGCCTCACTGTCTATGGCCCTCTCTTACTACTTTGATCTCTCTAACTCTCTCCGTCAATTGACTATTGCTACTCTGGAAATCGATTTGCTAACGAAATCGAACACTAGAAGTGGATTCTCTATCACCACATCGATCTCCTCTTATAATCCTCTGTTGGAGCACCAACAACCAAGATTAAAACTTAATCAATGGCTAGGATCATCTTTTGATCTATCCATGTGAGTTTCTAGACTATTCTCTCCATATCTCAATTAATAATGATTAATTAACCATATTCCACACCCTCAATGATTATGTATAAATAGGGGTGATCTTCTCCTCATTTGGACATCATCTCATCTCAATATACATCTCTCTCTCCTCTCCTTATTGGTTCGTGCAACTTGGAGCAGCCTCCCTCTATCTCGCAGTGTGAACAGAAGGACAAATTGTAGGGTCGGAGGCCGAATTTCAGAGAAACAGGTCAACGTTGACTATCGTTAACCAAGCGTCAAACCTCCTCCTTTGACTGCGGTTTCAAGGCAGAAATTCCGATTTTCGAAGGCCGCATTTATTGGTACATTTTTCGATGCATTTAGGACAAGTTGACTTGGTTTGACTTTAGCATTGACTTCATGTTTGACCGTAAAATTACATCAACATTTGACTGGGTTTGACTGGACTATTTTGGGTTGACTTTCTCTCTCTGGGATGGCCAAATTGGACTACTATTGACAGAGCTGCTTGGAGGACATTTTGGGGCCACTTTGACAAGCGTTGACTTTCCGGTTAGGGTTGCTGTTGACTGCTGCTTTTGACAAGACTGTTTTGGGCAAGTTATTTTGATATTTGAACTCTATCTCTCTGTTGAACTATTGAAGAATAATAATAAGAATTTGATCAAAGGGTTTTCCCCACATTGGGGTTTTTCTCTAGCATCTACCAAATATTGTGTCCTCTTGTCTTGGCTTGTCTTTTGCAATTTTGTTTATTTTCTATCTGCATTTACTATCAATGTGATTAACTTAATGTGATTGCTAAAATGGAAATTGATATTGGGCTAATAAGGAACATTGAAGTGCATTGTGCTTAAGCATAGAACATACCATTTTTATATAAAATTAACATGGTATCAGAGCCCAGGTGAAGACAAAGCCCAAGCAAGAGTGAGAAAAGCAATCACTAAGATATGTTGGACAAGGACAAGATTCAATGGCTTCCTTATCTTACTTCAAATCTGAGGACAAGCTCAATGATAAATCTGATTATCATGCATGGAAGATGTCTCTAAACTTGAATTTGGAAGAGAATGATGTCATGGACTAGGTGTAGGGAAAGATTGTTGAGCCTCCTTCAAATGCACCGACTGCTACTAAAACAAAGTACAAGAAGGGTGAGGTCAAAGCTAAGAAGATCATCAGGGATTCCATTAAAAAACATTTGGTTGCTTACATTTCTGAGCTGGGCACATATAAGGAGATGTATGACAAGCTGGTTGGCATGTTCAAAGCCAACAATGCAAGCCAAATCCTCTTTCTCAAGAACAAGTTGAAGGACATCAAGATGTATAGAGGGGAATCCATCCATTCCTACTTCATGAGGATTACCGAAATAAAAAGTGATCTTCTATCCATTGGAGAAGTTGTTGTTGACCAGGAGCTCACTCTTATTGCTCTTGGTGGCCTCACCCGAGCATGGGATGTGTTTAATACCACTGTCCTCAACAATGATAGGATTCCAGGTTTTGATGAATTGTTGACTAGATGCACTCAAGAAGAGACAAGGATGATGGAGAGAGACAAGCCTTCAAATGGGGATGATCCCAATGAATTCTCCACTCATGCTAAAAAGAAGAACAATGCTGGTCCAAAGAAACAAGGTCAAGGAAGGCATGGATTCAAAGAAGGAAGAAAGAGAAGATGCTTCAATTGTAATAGGTTTGGCCACTATGCAATAGAATGTCCTAATAACAAGGATACACCTCGGGATGATGATAACAACCACAACAATTTCAAGGGAAACAACAATCAAAGAAATAGCAGGTTCAACAACAACAGAAAGAGAAATGTTCCCGATGCACGATATGGAAATGGTCGACCTCCTAAAAAGTCGAGAAACTCCAGGTATGAGGAAACTAATGTTGTATATAAGCAAAATGAATTTTAGCTCATTTATGCCCTCACTATTGTCTCTCCTCCGGACACATTGTATAATTAGTTGATTGACAGTGGTGCCTCAAGGCAGTTCACTGGGTACAAAGAGGCCCTCTCAAATTTGATTGAAAAGAGAATAATTTGGAGATCATACTTGGAGACAATGCCACATACCCCGTGAAAGGGACAGGGACTGTTACTCTTCATTTAAGTCAAGGTGAAATCCTTCATCTACAAGATGTATTATATGTACCTGACTTGAAAAAGAACTTGGTATCTATTTTTGCAATGGAAGACAAAGGGTTCAAGATAACATTCATTGATGGGAAGGTACGTATTTGGAAAAGAAACTTCAAAGATGCCTTTACACTTGGATTTAAGGTTGAAGGTCTTTATCAAGTTGGAGGAAGTCCTTTGGGAGCTATGACTTGCGACACTTCTCTCCAATTCGAATTACGACATCGGAGGTTTGCTCACCTTCATTACAAAGCTCTACCTGATGCAAGGAAGATGGTCACAGGTATGCTCGACTTGAAAATAGATCATGAAGGTGTTTGTCAAGGTTGTGCCGAAGGGAAACATATTAGGGGACCATTCCCCTCTAGTGAAAGTAAGATTATCGACATACTTCAATTGATCCATTTTGATTTGTCTGGTATGTTGCCCGTAACATCTTTGGGAGGATATTTGTACTATGCTATTTTTGTGGATGACTTATCTCCTAAAACTTGGATCTATTTCTTGAAGAAGAAGGACAAAGTGTTCAAATGGTTCTACTCTTTCAAAGCCTTGGTTGAAAATCAAATAGGGAAGAAGATCAAAATATTGAGAACCGATTATGGAATTGAATATGAGTCAAATGAGTTCAATGACTATTGTAGAGAAGCTGGCATTAAGAGGGAGACCACTACTTCATATACTCCTGAGCAAAATGGGGTTGCCAAAAGGAAGAATCGAACCATCATTGAAGCTACTCGTGCCATGCTTCATGAGCAAGGCCTACCGAAGTTCTTATGGGGAGAAGCTTCCAATACTGCTGTGTACGTTCAAAATAGATGCCCACATCAAGGATTGGACTTCAAAGAAGTTTTCACCAGTAAGAAACCTGATGTTTCTCACACTAGAATTTTTGGTTGTCTCGTGTATTTTCATGTGCCGAATTTTGAGATTTTGGGGCAACATTGAATGTGCTCTAGCTACAAAATTTTGTGGAGTTGGAGTGCATGAGATCTCCAAAACCCAGAAAGCATTTGGAGAAATTCCATCTGGTTTGATAGTTATTCAAATAATTAATTTTTTAATTAAGGACCCTAAGTCTAACATAGGAAAATTAAATGTTTAAAGTGAATTAAATTAAACATGTGATGAGAATGTTCTATGTGATGTGGATCAAGCAACTTCTAATCTTAGCCATTGATTAGAGATTAGATCACGACCGTTGGTTTGCCAACGAGAAAAGTATAAAAGAAGGGCTTGGGGTCAGTTAGAGTACACACACATTGGCAGAGCACTGAAGCTAAGCTGAAATTATAGGGCGTGGTTTGTTAAGAATTTTAGAGAGAGTTTGCAGTGCAATGAGGGGCAGTATTGGCGAGGGATTCTGATTCAAGGCCAAGAATACAACAGCGGCAGAGAGGCAACATACCCAGTAGCGTAGAGGCCAGCCAGAGCTACGTAGATCAGCCAAAGCCACGCAGAGGGCAGCAGGAGCCCTTCAGGGATGACGCAGACCCAGTCAGGGTAACGCAAGTCCAGAGAGGGTGACACAAGCCCTTCCATAGCAGCACAGAGGTTGATGTAGGCCAAAAAGGTTGACGCAGAGGGCTGAGGGACATCGTTGGGCCAGAAAGGGCTCGAGTTCTGTAAATTACGTTTGAGGGTGTGAATCAGTCATATTTTCTGTCTCTGAGTGAAAGAGGTATTACTGTTGTGATTTTCTCTGTAGGGTTAACCATGTCTGGTGCCCAAAAATTGTTGTATTCAGATTTTGCATAATAATAAAACCCGCTAGAGCTAGCTGCACCTGTTTTCCCGCATTGGGTTTTTCTGGGGATATTTGTCTGAAAAATATGTGTGTCATTTTCTTATGTGCATTATATTCAGTAAATGATCTGTAATGTGTAGGCTGCAGTTGTATTTACTTTGCTGATTTTACTGAATAATTCAGAAAATTAACTTGTAATTTAATTCAAGTAGGAGAAGTAAATCAAGACACTGCAGTAGGATTTCTATGTTTAGAAATTTTCACACTGAAAGAGAAGAGAAGCAAGCTGGATGCATATGGGAAGAAAGGAACATTTGTGGGCTACAGTGAAACTTCAAAGGCATATAGAATCTATGTGCCTAGTCAAAGGGAAGTAGAAATAAGCCATGATGTCACCTTCGATGAAGATGCTGCCCTTGGAAAGGTTAGAGATCTTCCTATTCCAAGGAAGGACAATGATGGAGATGCAGGAAAGCAGGAAGAACCTCCGACGGATGAACTAATGCCTGATATTGAAGGCTCAATGGATCCCATTGATCCACCTCCTGGTGAGCCCTCTTCCTCATGAAAGAGACCCTCATGGCTCAAAGACGCTCTCGAAGATGCCGAGAGACACATTGCACCAAGAGGGACATTTCGTGAAAGTAAGAAGCCGAACATGTACTAAGGGTACTTAGCTGCCATGAGCACCATGAGTCTTGTACGTTCGAAGAAGCCGTGAAGCACCAAGTTTGGAAGGATGCGATGAACGAAGAGTATGAGTCAATCATGAAGAATGATGTTTGGGATGTGGTTTCTAGACCCAAGGAAAAGTCCGTGGTCACTTCTAAATGGCTTTGCAAAATCAAACATTGAGTTAATGGGAGTGTTGAAAATTTCAAGGCTAGGTTCGTTCCTCGAGGCTTCTCTCAAAAGGAAGGAGTGGACTATAATGAGATATTTGCACCGATTGCCTGATACACCACTATCCAATCTATCATCGCCCTTGATTCCTCGCAGAGATGGAGCCTACACCAAATGGATGTCAAAACTGCTTTCTTGCATGGCTCTCTTAAGGAAGAAGTCTATATAGAGAAACCTATGGGCTTTGAAGTTCTGGATCGAGAGTCACATGTATGCAGGTTGAAGAAAGCCCTTTATGTGTTGAATGAAGCACCCAAGACTTGGTATGAGAGGATCGACAACTATCTTATGAAGCTGGGTTTTACAAGAAGTGAAGCTTACCCGAACCTATACTTCAAGGTTGAAAATGACAGGCCTCTCATTTTGGTACTTTATGTTGATGGTCTCTTTCTGACAGGTGCAGTCCCTCTCATTCATCAATGCAAGAGGGAATTGGCTTCCGAATTCGAGATGAAGGACCTAGGCTTGGAGGTCTGGCAAAATCCAGGAGAGATTTTCCTTTCTCAAGGAAATTACATTGTGAAGCTACTCGAAACATTTGGGATGGTGGACTACAAGTCTGTGACTACTCTGATGGAACACAACTTCAAGAAGCTATGTGAAAGTGTTGTTGGGCCCAATTTGGCAAATCCCTCCGATTATAGACAACTCGTGGGGGCCCTGAAGTTCTTGGTGAACTCCCATACAGACAGATGCTTTGCTGTGAATATGTTGAGTCAATTTATGTTCGAGCCTCATCACATACATTGGATTGCTGCCAAGAATCTCTTACGATATCTCTTGGGCACAATCAACTATGGATTGAGATACACTACCGAGAATTTGAGGCTCCATGGATATTTTGATGCTAACTGGGCTGAAAAAGTGGTGGATCGTAAGAGCACATCTGGTTGTTGCTTCACACTAGGTTTTGCTTCGATATCCTGAATGAGTAGGAAGCAGATCGGTTTCTTTAAGCACTACCGAGGCCGAATACATTGCAGCTAGTATGGCTTGTTGTGAAGCTATTTGGTTGACGAAGCTCTTTAGTGAGCTATTTGAGCATGTGTTGGATACCACCGTGATCTACAACAACAACCAAAGTGGGATTCACTTTTCAGAGAATCCTGTGTTCTACGACCACTCCAAGCATATTGATATCAGGTACCGCTTTATCTGGGACATGGTACAACGGGGAGCAATAAGGCTCCATCAAATCCGAACTGATGAGCAGGTCACAGATATTTTCACGAAGCCCTTGGGGAAGGTCAAATTCTTAACCTTCCATGAGAGACTTAAAGTCGTGGAAAGACCCTCTTATGAGGGTCCTGCATGAGTTGTACACTGAGCTATGGGAGCTCCTGGGCGCTTGGGGTACTTCTTGGAGCTATGAGCGACCATAGGGTGAGTGGTTCACCTTCCCCTAGTGGTTCGTTGTGTACAGGGTGAGTGGTTCACCTCTCCCTGTGATACCCCATGATGGTTGGCATGTGAGTAGGGTGAGTGGTTCACCTTCCCCTATGATTGACATATGCATAGGATGAGTGGTTCACCTTCTCCTGTTGATGCCCCAACATACATCCTATTTATGTAGTCCGGGATGTGAAAATTTCAAGTCTGAAATTCTACTGCAATTACTGATTTATTTCTCCTACTTATTTTCCACAATAAGTTATTTACAAAAACTTCCAGCAAATATTGAAATCAATTCAACTGCAGTTATCACACAATTACATAGAGAAAAGAATAGTGAAATATAAGCACAAGAATCAATCACATCGACACAATTATTTTTGGACAATTGTCCCCGAAAAAACCCAATGCGGTAAAACCGGTGCAACAGATGAGGGTTTATATATTAATCTTCAGTAGAAATTTATTTGCAAGGAATCACTAGTAGAATAACTGAGAAATATCCATGAAAACACCTGAGGTATTTTTCTCCTGACCCCCGGAGAAGATCTGACACCTGAGAGGCCCTTTGGCCTTCACTACGTCACCTTTGTGTGTTCCTCTGTGCAGAGACTGCATGAGGACTACGTCACAATTGCGCTGTCCCTTTGCGCTATCTCTCTGCGCTGCCCCTCTGCTGTTCTACTTCCTTCTTTCTCAAGCTGTGACTGCTACTGAAACCCTCCTCTTCCTCCACCTTGCAATTCTCCCTTTGAAATCGAATTCTAAATTTTGAAGAATCGACTTCCCTCGGGTTACTGAGTGCTTGCCCGACATATCTTCAACTAACCCACAAGTCTTCATTTATACTATTCCTATTGATAAATCAACGATCGTGATCTAATCTTTAATGAACGGCTAAGATGAAGACAGACTTGATTCTCGTCACTTAGAAGCTTCTCACCCAAATTTAAGTTAATTCACTTTAATTATTTTAATTCCCTAAGTTTTAACTTAATCTTCATTAAAAATAATTAATTATTTGAATAACTTGCATTCTTGGTCGAATTTCTCCAAACGATTTCTGGGTTTTGGAGATCTTGTGTGTTTTAGCCCGTCCACAAAATTTCGGAGCTAGAGTGCATCCGATACTACCCAAAAATCAACACTTTGTTTTAGCGAGGAAAGGGCTCTAGCAATACTTCCTATAAAAAATATCACCCTGATCCACAACGTCGGTCCTCTGCGCTGCTAATGCTTGGTCTACTGCCCCTCATTTGTTGCGCCGCTGCTATCTATACTACTGCCCATGAGACTATCACTATCACTACCTCATCTGTACTGCAACTCCCTCTTAACTATTGCACTTATCCGTCTCTGCTACTGAAACAGATTCTTAATCATCCCCAACTTTTCTCTGAAATAAACAAACTTGGTTCTTCGCAGAGCCTTAGTGAGGATGTCTTCCACTTGTTCTCCTGTCGGAGTGTACTGTAACTGTACTGCTCCCTGCTGGACACAGTCTCTAATAAAGTGACACCTAATGTCAATGTGCTTCGACCGATCATGAAACATCAGATTCTTAGAGAGCTTGATGCAACTCTAATTATGACATAATATGTTGGTCGCTTCAATCCTTCTTTTGAATAGATTCACAAGCAGCTTCCTAAGCCATATAGCTTCACACGAAGCTGTGCTGGCTGCCATATGTTCCGCCTCAACGGAGCTCAGAGTTACAAACTTTTGTTTCCTACTGCACCAAGAAGTCATTCATGATCCAATGTTGAAACAGTGCCCAGTGGTACTTTTCCGATCTACTGAACTTCCAACCCAATCTGTGTTAGTGAATCCACTCAGTCTAACGTCATTGCCTTGGGTGTACTTTAATCCATGTTTGACTATTCCTCGTATGTATCTGAGAACATGCTTGGCTGCTGCCCAATGCGCCCTCTTTGGTTCCACCATGAACTGACTGAGGGTTTTGACTGCATAACAAATATCTAGTCTCGTGTTAACTAGATACATTAAGGATCCTATGAGTTGTCTGTACACGGTGGGATCAACTTATTTGTCCTCAGATGCATCAATCTTCTTCATGTTAGTGATCATTAGAGTAGCCATGGGTCTACAGTCCTGCATCAACCTGTTCATAATTTCTGTAGCATATCTCTCTTGTCCAAGGAAGATCTCACCCTTCTGTTGCGAAACTTCCAACCCCAAAAAATAATGCATCGATCCCAAATCCTTCATGTTGAATTCTGTAGCTAGGTTCTCCTTGCAATCCTTGATGAGCCTAGATGAACCTGTCAGGAATAGATCATATACATATAATACTAGAATTAGAGGCTCATTTCCTACTGTCAAATAACATAGATTAGGATCTGCGTCACTCTTGACGAATCCCATCTGCTGCAAATAACCATCAATCTGACCATTCCAAGCTCTAGGTGCCAATTTAAGTCGATAAAAGGCTTTTTTAAGTCTGCAAACATGAGTCTTCTGCTCATGTGTCTCAAAGCCCTCTGGTTGTTCAATGTATACTTCTTCCTCTATCACCCCATTCAAGAAGGTAGTCTTGACGTCCATCTGGTGAATCTCCCACTCCATCTGCGCTGCAAGGGATATCACGGATCTGATAGAAGTATACTTGGCTACTGGGGCGAAGGTCTCTTCATAATCTATCCCTTCCTTCTGAGCATACCCCTTAGCCACAAACCTGGCTTTGTATTTTTCCATGCTGCCATCTGCAACATATTTTCTCTTGTAGATCAATCTCGAATCTACAATCGATCTGTCCTGAGGCCTAGATACCACTTCCCAGACATCATTGGTCATAATGAAACTATATTTTTCCACCATTGCATCTACCCATACCTGATGCTGAGCTGCCTCCTGGAAATTAGAGGGTTCTCCAACCTGTGCCACCAAAGTTTGGTATCTATTAGGTTGTCTACGCTCCCTCTTCTCAATTCTGGGAGCTCCGACGAAATGGTCTGCGTCTCTCAGAATCTGTTGCAATTCTGGGCTTGTTCTTTCGCTAGTAGTGGGTGGACCTTCCTGCTCCTCCTCCTGCAAATCTTCCTGAAGTAATACTTCTGGATTCTTATGCCTTGGAGAAGCACTGGTGCTAGTTTCGGCTAGTCGAATAGGTTGGACCAATGGACCATTTTCTGACTGCGTTTCGGAAGGCATCTCCCGGGATTTCCTAAAAGCTCTGTCCTCCATGAACTTCACATCCCGCTGAACTAGAACCTTCCTTCTGCCAAGAATGTAGATTCTTTATGCGTTAGCATTCTCTCTATATCCCACCAGATATCCCTTTTTTGCAATTTGATCCAATTTCTTCCTCTTTTCTTCGGGTATATGGCAATATGACAAACTACCAAAGATCCTAAAATGACTCATCTCTGGCTTCTTGCCAGTGAAGACACTCTTTGGTGTAACCTTTCCTAGTGCCTGGTGAGGAACCCTGTTCTGAACATACACAATTGTATTGAATGCTTCTGCCCATAGAAATTTGGGCATATCTTGATCATACAACATTTCCCTCGTTGCTTCAACAATAGTTCTATTCTTTCTCTCTACAATTCCATTCTGCTTCGGATTATATGGAGCGGTCCACTCTCTTTTGATGCCTTCCCTCGCGCAGAACTCAGTGAAGTCTTTATCAATATATTCTCCACCATCATCTGACCACAATATCTTTATCCTCTTTCTTGTCAGATTCTGAACCAAAGCCTTAAACTCTTTGAATCGATCAAAGACCTCATCTTTGGTCTTTAGAAAGTAGATCCATGTTTTCCTAGAATAGTCATCATTGAAGGTGACGAAATATTCGGCACCACTAAGGGCTCTGGTGGACATTGTTCCGCAGATGTATCAGTGTATTAATCCCAACACACTCTTAGCCCTATTGTTGCTCCTGGGGTAAGCTGCTATGGCGTAGTTGCCTAGTACGCATCCTCTGCATACATCATCTTGTTCGGTGCTCAAATCTGGAACTCTTGTGACGGTCCTTCTAAGAATTCTTAGAGCCCCATGGTGTAAGTGCCACATCCTTCTATGCCATAGCTCATTCAAATCTTTCTCACCACTGGTGCCTATCAGTGCCATTGAAGATTCAAGCTGTAGTTTATACAATTTATTGCTCCTGACTCCAATTTGAGCTTTCTTCTTCCAACTCGGGTGTTTGACATATACTCTTTTTCCAATGAAGTATACATCATAACCCTTCTTTTGTAGCTGAGATACAGAAAGCAAGTTCATCCCCCAGCACATTGGTAGCCCGACGTCAGTCTCCTACTTCAGTTTGAAAAACTATGGTATCTCTTTCCATAGGGGTACATTTCGCCTATTTCCCATGGTGATCTTGAAGTTCATCTGTTCTTCTTGATAGCTCAAAAAAAATTCTCTTATTCTCATCATATGTGCAAAAGCTCCACTGTCAATATATCAAACCTCTGAGGAAGCAGAGCTTGACACGGAAGCGAATTCTTCTTCCAATCTAGAAGCCAATATGGAGATGTCTTGATCCATCCTTTCCCTCATGCTTTCCTCTTTCTCAAGAGAACTGCATGAACCCTTTCGAGTTGCTACTCCAGTAGCATCAAGACTTCGTTCCATCGCAGAATCTCCAACCCTGTTACCCGATCTCTGCTCTGATACCATGTGAAAATTTCAAGTCTGAAATTATACTGTAGTTACTGATTTATTTCTCCTACTTATTTTCCACAATCAGTTATTTACAAAAACTTCCAATAAATATCGAAATAAATTCAACTGCAGTTATCACACAATTACATAGAGAAAAGAACAATGAAATATAAGCACAAGAATCAATCACATCGACACAGTTATTTTTGGACAATTGTCCCCAGAAAAACCCAATGCGGGAAAACCGGTGCAGCAAAAGAGGGTTTATATATTAATCTTCAGTAGCAATTTATTTACAAGGAATGAATGGCAAAATAACTGAGAAATATCCAAGAAAACACCTGAGGTATTTTTTCTCCTGACCTTCGGAGAATATCCGACACCTGAGAGGCCCTCTAGCCTTCATTGTGTCACCTCTGCGTGTTCCTCTGCGCAAAGACTGCATGAGGACTGTGTCACCACGACGCTGTCCCTCTGCACTGTCTCTCTGCATTGCCCCTCTATTGTTCTTCTTCCTTCTTCCTTGAGCTTTGACTTTTGCTGAAACCCTCCTCTTCCTCCATCCTGCAACTTTCCCTCTGAAATCAAATTATAAATTTTGAAGCATCGACTTCCCTCGGGTAACTGAGTGTTTGCTCGACTTATCTTCAATTGACCCACAAGTTATACTTTTCCTGTTGATAAATCAACGGTCATGATCTAATCTTTAATCAACAATTAAGATTAAGACATACTTGATCCTTGTCACTTAGAAGCTTCTCACCCACATTTAAGTTAGTTCACTTTAATTATTTTAATTCCCTAAGTTTTAACTTAGGCTTCATTAAAAATAATTAGTTATTTGAATAACTTGCATTCTAGGTGGAATTTCTCTATTGGATTTCTAGGTCTTGGAGAGCTTGTGGGTTCTAGCCTTTCCACAAAATTTCGGAGCTAGAGCACATCCGATGCTACCCAAAAATCAACACGAGACTCATGGGAAGTGCCTCTCATCTAGCCAATGAGTTGTGAAATGAGGATAGAGACCATAGCACTAGCGATGGATGCATTGTGTATTGCCGTACTCTCTATGCTAGGATGCATGGTGTTCAAACAACTTGATCTGGGATCAATTGAGGTTCTACCTCTGGACTGACTTGGGTCAGAGGAGAGTGGCAAGGTCTTGTGACTCACTCTCGATCAATTCTTCTTCATTAGTACTTCATTGTTCAAAAGAGTAGAGCAGAGCAGGGATGACAGAGATGGTACAAGATGGCAGATGGATTGACAAGTGGAATTCTCCCTAGTTGAGAGGGAATGTTAAAATTGGCAACTAGGGCCAAATTCCACCTTCGAATGCTCATAAGATGGAGATGATATTTTTATTGGATTCCTCTTTTCGAGAGGTACAAGATTGATCTAAAGATCATCTTGTTAGGACAAACAGAAGTGTGATTTTGAATTTATTATTCACACGTGCAAATTGTCAAGGTTGGCCTCAGTCAAATGTAGGCTCATAAAGCCCAACAAATGTGTCTCCACACCCTCAACGATTTGTATAAATAGGAGTGACCTTCTCCTCATTTGGACATCATCTCATCTCAACATACATCTCTCTCTTCTCTCCTTATTGGTTCATACAGGGCGGAGCAACCTCCCTCTACCTCGCATGTGTGAATAGAAGGACAAATTGCAGGGTTGGATTGCAGGCCGAATTTCAGAGAAACAAGTCAACGTTGACCAAGGGTCAAACCTCCTCCTTTGATGGCGATTTCAAGGCAGAAATTTTGATTTCTAAAGGCCACATTTATTGGCATAGTTTTCGAGGCATTTGGGACAGGTTGACTTGGTTTGACTGGACTGTTTTGGGTTGACTTTCTCTCTCTTGGAAGGCCCAATTGGACTACTGTTGACTGAGCTGCTTGGAGGACAATTTGAGCCACTTTGACCAGTGTTGACTTTTTGGTTAGGGTTGTTGTTGACTGCTGATTTTGAAAGGACTATTTTGGGCAAGTTATTTTGATATATGTACTCTCTTTCTCTGTTGAACTATTGAAGAATAAAAGGAAGAATTTGATCAAAGGGTTTTCCCCACATTGGGGTTTTTCCCTGGCATCTGCCAAAT
Organism: Pinus albicaulis; assembly: GCA_034641835.2. Lineage (NCBI taxonomy): Eukaryota > Viridiplantae > Streptophyta > Pinopsida > Pinales > Pinaceae > Pinus > Pinus albicaulis. The sequence goes on along the minus strand of CM076580.1, from coordinate 1,154,280,760 downwards.
ATTGTGTCCTCTTGTCTTGAGTTGTCTTCTGTAGTTTTGTTTATGTTCTATCTACATTTATTATCAATGCGATTAAGTTAATGTGATTTCTAAAATGGAAATTGATATTGGGCTAATAAGGAACATTGAAGTAAATTGTGCTTAAGCATAGAACATACCATTCTTATATAAAATTGACAGACACTTACTGGGAAAATACGTAAGCTTGTAACGTGCAAAGCACTTGACTTTGTTCATGTCCTTTTTATTTTGTGAAAGTCCTCCTCCACTTTGGTTCTATTTGGCCTTCCCTTTTTCCTTTTTTGCTTGTGTAGCAAGAGAAAGCTCATCTTTCTCCCCAGTTTCCTTTCCCTGTCCTCTGGTCAGTGAGTTCTCCTAAATCTCCTTCTGGATGAAGTCATCCCTGTTGAATTTTCTACAAGAGCATAGTAGAATACTATTACTGCCGGATAATTACTTCCTAATGATTTCCAACCAGCATTTATTCCACCATTATCATTGAGCAATTATACTGTTGGGTGTGTGTTATATTCTTTCCACGATTAGAAGCCAACATCAATGTTAGATGATGACTAGGAAAATTTGGATCGGAAGGCAAAGAGCACAATACGGTTGTGTATCTCAGATTTAGTATTGTTGAATGTATCTGGGGAAGCTACGACGAAGACTTCGTGGGTCAAGTTAGGGAATTTGTACCAATATAAGTCTCTGGTGAATAAATTGTTCCTACGGAAAAAGCTGTATAACCTGAGGATGAAGGATGGAGACTTATTGACAGAGAATCTGAATGCCTTCAATACTATGGTAATTTGGTTTTCATTTGTTGATATTAAAATCTGAGATGAAGATAAGTGCATCAATTTGTTGTGTTCTCTACCAGATTCGTGGGATAGTCTGGTTATTGCAATAGGTAGCAATACAACTACCTTGAATTTTGATGAAATTGTCTCAGCCTTGCTGTCGGAGGAAATGAGATGGAAAAATATGTAGGGCCAAAATGGAGATGCCTTATCTGTACGAGGAAAGTCCCAGAACATAAACAAAAATTATTTTTTCGAGTGGGAGATCTAAATCTCCAGGAAAGCCTGTAAAGGTGTGCTGGAAATGTGGAAAGGAAGGGCACTTCAAAAAGGATTGCAGATCTAAAGCTCCTAAGAAAGGAAAGGGATCTGATGATGCTCCTTTTGCAGAGGCGAAAACCACCTCAGATGAAGGTGGGGATGTGTATTTGGCTTTTTCTTCAAATACATATGTAGATCATGAGGCATGGTTGATTGAATCAGGTGCATCCTTTCACTTCACTCCCCATAGGGAGTGGTTCTACGAGTATGAGAAGTATGATGGTGGTGATGTCTTCTTAGGGGATGATAGGAAGGCCAAAATATTCGGATGTGGAAAATGTAGAAATTTCTAGATCTTAATTCTTATGCAGAAATTATTTCTGTTAATCTGGTTAAGCTTCTCTTACTTATACAAGTTATCAACTGAATAAATTTAAGTTAACATCAAAGCAAAACACATAACAGATCTCTACCAATTCAGATCTAGAATAAGCACATGCACACATAGAAAAAGTGACAGTTATTTCTGGACAAACTGTCCCCGGAAAAATCCAATGTGGGAAAACCGGTCTCTGGTTGCTGGAGGGCTCTATTATTAAGAATATTTCTGAATACACAACTCTGGGTTCCAGATTTGGAAAACCCTACAGAGAAAACTCTAGATCTGCAACACCTAGCTGATCTAAGACCAAAAATACTGACTGATCCACACCCTCAAACGGGATTTACAGAACCCAGCGAGATCTAGGCCTAGAAACCCCAGATCTGCCCCTGAAGACATTGTTGTTGCTGTTGTCGTCTGCTACTGCCTTTGCTGCCTTTCTCTGCGTTGTCCTTGCTGATCTCTTCTCTACTTCTTGTGTATTCTAGACTTCAGGATCAGATCATCCCCTTGGTCTAAATTCCCCTCTCTGCAACTAAAACACTTCTGAGAAATCTTAGCAACCTCGCCCTAGAATCTCAGCTTAGCTTCAGTGCTCTACCTTTGTGTGTGTTACAAATGACCCCAAGCCTTTCCTTTATACTTTTCTCGTTGACAAATCAACAGCCAAGATTAAATCTTTAATCAATGACTAAGATCAAAAGAAAGCGTGATCCGTGTGACTTAAGACAATTTCATCACATGTTTAATTAAATTCACTTTAATTATTTTATTTTCCTAAGTTTTAACTTAGGAAATACATTAAAAGAATTAATTTAATATCTCCTAAACCAAATGAAATTTCCCAAATCCATTTCCGGGTTTTGTAGATCAGGTGAACTCTAGTCCTTCCTCAAAATTTGGGGCCTAGAGCACAACTGATGCTACCCCAAATACACAAAATCTGAACACTCCCTCTTAGCATCAAAGGTGTGCTCTAGCAATACATCACACTTATGTATTACATGATTTTGGGCATTGGTTCTGTGTTGCTGAAGCTTGGCCTCCTGCCACTCAACTCTGCACTACTGTTGGCATTCTGTACTGCTTCCCATGACCCTGCCACTGCCACTGCAACCACTGTACTGCAGCTCCCTCTCAATATGCTGCATCTGCGCTACTCATAGCACTGCCACCGCTAATCCGCTGCATTTCAACTTTAGTTGTTGAGAGAAACAACTGAATCTCCTGCCCAATCTTTGACAGACAAGTCAGATGTGTTGCATCCTCATCACTGAATCTCCATAGGCTACATATCTGTGTTGGCATCTAAAGAACAATGCACAGCTATAGCTCTGCCTGCGTAATCAGACTCCCTCTGCACTACTGAAGTCACATCAGCTCCTTGTGCTGAAATCTATCACGATGCTGCTGCACTGCACTGTCCCTCTGAAGCTCTCTGCGTTGCTGCAGCTTTGCACTGCGTAAGTAGTACTGCACTTCGTTGTTGAAGTCACATCAGCCTCTGCGCTGCTACTGCTTCTACGTTGTTGCTGCTATGCTCTGCGCTGCTCCTCCCAGCCTCCAGATCTGCCTCTACTTATGCCTCATCTGTGATCTATGCACCCACCGCTCCACTTTTCCCGCTACTATCTTAAGGCTGTCGTAGCTTGCTTGTGATCCAAGAGATGAGCTAAGGATCCCGCCTTACTTCCATGTAACTCCTCTACATGTCCATGTCATCCCACCTCCGTGGTTCATGAGCGCTCATGGCCACATCATCTCCGAACCCATCATCTGCCACCGCTGCTTTGGAAGAAGATGCTTCCTTGGCCTTCTTCTTTTCTGGACAATGGTTGGCAAAATGTCCCATTTCACGACACTGGAAGGACTTGATCTTAGAAAGATCCTTCTTCTTCTTCGGCTGCTTCTTTGATGCCAAGGCTGCATCTTCCTCCTCTTCCTTCTTAACCTTGCTCAACGCAGGGTTGTGCTGCTTCTTGGTGAACCTTCGTAGTTCTTTTTGCCGCAGGATCGACCACAAGTTGTCCCAATCTAGGAGGTCCCCTCTACCCAAGATAATTTGGACAAAGGTTTCCCACTCATCCGTGACTGCATTGAGGGCAGTCCTGACTATCACTGCATCATCTATGGTTTCACCTGTTGCAGTCAACTGATCCCTGATTGACTGCAATATGAAGAGGAAATGCTCGATGTCTTCTCCCTTGGTCATCATGAATGACCTCATTTGGGCCTCCAACAACATCTTTCTTTGGACTGATTTTCCCTCATATAGGGAAGTCAAGGCCTTCCACATCTCATTAGCTATCCTCTTCTCAGCTATGTGTGGTACAATATGGTCCTTGATACTGTCCATTATCAGCCGCTTGGCATGCCCAGCAGCTTCTCTATGCTTTCGTAGGAGATCCGCATCTGTCGGCGTGGCCAGGGTCTGCTCTGCATGGTCTCTTAGACCATATGCCTCAAGGACAATCAGGATTCTAGCTTTCCACACCAAAAAGTTTGAGAGGCCCTCTAGCCTATCCTGATCACGCAGTCCATGAGGAGCCATCTGCTTAGAATGTGTCGGAGCTTCTCTTCTCTATGCTAGAGATCTTGGATATAGGGTCCTTTACGAACTGGGCACCCTCTGCTCCCTGTGACACTTGATTTCCCTCCTTGGAAATCTACCAAATCAACTATGATTTAGCTTCTTCTTTGATCCTCTGATCAAACTGCAAGTTTCCTTTGGCAAGAAACTCTCTGAGAAACTGATCCCTTCCCAACCTTTGTCACTTGTGCTAAGGTTAAAAATCTGAAAACTTCAGAAGTTTAACCCCACCAATTCTTCTGAATTTCTGCAACTTTTCTGCAAACTTTTTCTGGATCTGACAGATTCAGATCTGAATCACACTGGCTGGCTTCAGACCTAACCAACATTGTTTCTGAGCTGCCTCTGCGCAGTAATTGCGTGGGCTTGCTAGGACATAGCGTTGTACAGCGTCTCCCTTCCCTCTGCGTGAATCTCCTCTTGAAAACTGCGATGTCCCTTCAGACCTGCTTTTCTGCTGCCTTTCCAGTTGCTTTCTGCAACTACATCCTTCAGATGCTTTAGCTGGTGACCCTTCTAGATCTGCAATTGCTCTGATACCATGTAGAAATTTCTAAATCTTAATTCTTATGCAGAAATTATTTCTGTTAATCCGGTTAAGCTTCTCCTACTTATACAAGTTATCAACTGAATAAATTCAAGTTAACATCAAAGCAAAACACATAATAGATCTCTACTAATTCAGATCTAGAATAAGCACATGCACACATAGACAAAGTGACAGTTATTTCTGGACAAATTGTCCCCGAAAAAACCCAATGTGGGAAAACCGGTCTCTGGCTGCTAGAGGGCTTTATTATTAAGAATATTTCTGAATACACAACTCTGGGTTCCAGATCTGGAAAAACCTATAGAGAAAACTCTAGATCTGTAGCACCTGGCTGATCTAAGACCAAAAATACTGATTGATCCACACCCTGAAATGGGATTTACAGAACTCAGCCAGATCTAGGCCTAGAAACCCCAGATCTACCCCTAAAAGACACCGCTGCTGCTGCTATCTGTTGCTGCTGCTGCTGCCGATGCTGCATTTCTCTGCGCTGTCCTTGCTGATCTCTTCTCTACTTCTTGTGTATTCTAGACCCGGGGATCAGATCATCCCCTTGGTCTAAATTGCCCTCTCTGCAACTAAAACACTTTTGAGAATTCTTAGCAACCCTGCCCTAGAATCTCAGCTTAGCTTTAGTGCTCTGCCTCTGTGTGTGTTACAAATGACCCCAAACCTTTCCTTTATACTTTTATAGTTGACAAATCAACGACCAAGATTAAATCTTTAATCAATGGCTAAGATTAAAAGAAAGCTTGATCCATGCGAATTAAGACAATTTCATCACTTGTTTAATTAAATTCACTTTAATTATTTTATTTTCCTAAGTTCTAACTTGGAAATACATTAAAATAATTAATTAATTTAATATATCCTAAACCAGATGAAATTTCCCAAATCAATTTATGGGTTTTGTAGATCAAGTGAACTCTAGTCCTTCCTCAAAATTCTGGACCTAGAGCACAACTGATGCTACACCAAATACACAAAATCTCAATAGAAAAGTCAAGTTGAAGCTTCAAGGTGGAAGGATTAGAACTGTAATGACCCAACTCGAATTATATGGAACATAGAAATATTAGCATGCATATGCGACCTGCATATGATAGCTACATATGCATGTATTATGTGTACTGCACTAGTACATGCACTAATCAATTATGAAAATCTCAGTATAGAGTAATGAGTGAATTATTGAAAGCATTGAGTAAATACCTAACTCACCAGAATATAATGAATGTATTGTAAAGTAAAAGTTATACCTACCACTATCATAATATAAACTAATATTCTGTTCAAAGGAAAGTAAAAGCATTGACTTATGCAAATAAATGATGATATTTTAATAAATCCAAGATATTTATTAAATAATAATATTTTAATAAATCTAAGATATTTTAGAAATCCAAGATATTTATTAAATAATAATATTTTAATAAATCTAAGATATTTTATGAATCCAGAATATTTATTAAAAGGAGGATATTTTAACAAATATCTGAGGGGATTTGTGTATAAAAGGAGAAAAGGGGAGGGGCGGGGGGCTTGATGGCCATGGGTCAGTGAGGTGGGAAAACTGACCCGAATGCTGTCAGAGGCGTTCTAACTATGGGAGACATGAGCAGTGAGTCCTAACAGAGTCATGGAGTGATCTCAATTGTTATTGGAGTTTTGGGCACGGGGGCCAGAAGACTTGTCTTCTGGATCTGGGGACCAGAGAGGTTAACCTCAGATAGGCTGGGAAGAAAATGGCGGGTTGGTAAAGGGAGCAGGAGCCATGACGGGTCAGGAACATCTTCAAACACAGTTCCAGGTAAGTATTCAAGAGTAAATTGATATATTCTGCTTCAAAAATTTCACGTTGGATTATGTAGTATCAATTATGTTAGTCATTGTTAATTTTGAAAGTGAGCTCCTTACACATGGTATCAGAGTGAATTGTTCAAACCCTTGGGACCTTACTAGCCCTACGGAGTTTGGAAAGGAGCTATGGCTAAGGCATTAAATTTTATCAGTAATCTAGGGCAACGAAAGTATGTTTTATACCTTTAAAAGTCTTTTCTTTTTTCAGTTTTCATAGCCTAATATATGGAATATATATACACTAATTATTAGTGTTACTGCCAGCTTTAGTTGTGCTTAGTTCAGATTTTAATTTTTTTTTACTTAATCATGCCTGAAGACGACGAATTGGATCATTATGACCTTCTCCCAACATTTCAAGAGCACTGGAAAATGCAATATCTTCATCATATGCTTCTCCCAAGACTAATTTCAACATTGCAGTTAAGTCAAATTACAAGGCATAATTCTTCAATGTTTTTTTTAGTTGCTTCTTTAGGGCTTATTCACTAATTTGCATTATATGGCTGAAGCATTAAAGAGTGATATGGCCATTTGTGATGCTTGATCACATCAGGTTTAATATTAGTACACTAAACTGTAATCCTATCAGGATACATTCATTTCAGTCCACTAAGCCTATAAATGGCCTACATACCTATAGACTACCTGTATGACTGTAGCTTTCCTATGTAGCATTTCAAGCATGTAATGTGCCCAGTTTGAGTCACATACACTGGTAATCGCTCAGCCATGTGTATATGTATTCAAGAACTCAAAAAAAAAAACATGTTTCCAGTGCACTGTAGGATGTATATAAAAAGCTATAAAGATTACAGTATATTTCTCATTCTGCCCCGTAAGATTAGGATTCCAAAATTGCACACAATTTACTCATACTTCATAATGCTCTACGTAACGGTCACAGGTTTCTCATAAGGATTCTAGTGCAGTTAGTAAGGAAACCTGGTGTCTACACTCTGCAGTCCAAGCACATGAATATTGTGATTTTCACATAATTAAGGACATAGTGTATAACTTACATAATGCATAATTATGTAACGAAGGTCTAGACTATGAGCTGTAACATTTCTTCTACCACACAAGAACCCACTGATGTAATTATCCTAAGTGCCAAAGCCGCACTTAACACTGGATTTGACCGGACTCAATAGTCCACACACATAAGGTTTATAGTTTAATTCTTAGACTTGTGTTCTTTCATTGTGCGGGAGTATACACATATGTATGTACACCAATCAATCATTTTAAGCTCTACCCTGTCCAACCCTTCAAATTGGAATTCAAGCACCCCATAGAAGGCAACAAGACTTTGACCGAAGGAACCCTGACCATAAGTTTTGGCAATATCGGGAATGCATACAAGTTCATCTTCCATGTTTTCACGACCTCTTATATTAGACCAAAATCCAGAACGGAGGATTGGTAAAGAAAGAAAGAAAGAATTTTTAATGTCCACAAGGCTAAAAATAGCCTATGGTATAAAGTCTGTTGCCACAGATTCTCTATTTTTTTGTTATCTGCCATGTTTACAAGATAAGTATGGTGCACGAGGGTGACCGGGCAGGGCACACCAGTGCCATTGTTAACACATTGGCGTATCGCACTTCCCAGCGGGTTGGGCGGTTTTTCGTTCTCCATACATTTGGTCACCTCCATACATTTCTCGTCGCCCACAACTTCTGCCATCCTGTGGGCTTATTGACCGCCTTCGTGAGCTCCGGAAGTCGGGGCTGAGAACTGCGACCGAAGAAGTTTTAATGTCCAGTGCTCACGTTGGCAGGGTATTCATAGTCGAGGGTTTCCTTTTTCGGAATTTTATAATCAAAGTGTTCAACGACATGAAAATTGGGATGATCATGACAATTAATATTAGTGGAAAGTGGGTACGCAACGACTACGTGGAGCCAGGGAAGGTTCCGACAAATTCCGCGTACTTAACAAAAACATTAATAAAACATGTTGCTTTTGGCTCTTCTTTTGTACTTACTCGATCGGCATCCACTTTTCCTTACAATTTCGGAAGGGTGTTTTAAATATATAGTTTTGGTATTTATTATTATTTAGGTTATATTTATTATATATTCATATATCATAGTATATATAACATGTGTTATAATATTTTGTGAAAACCAAGGCTGTCGGATTAGATTGGAAATAGAAATGATAATTAATTAAAATTACAACAAAATTAAATTATATCAATAGAATATAATGACTTAAATTAGAAAACTAATAATAAGTTATATTATAAAATAAATAAGTTTATAATTGAGATTTAAAAAAAATAAAATAATAAAAATAAATAAATAAATAAATAAAATAAAAAATAAAAATAAAATAATAATAATAATTTAAATTATTAATAAAATATCGTGAAAAATAAAAACCTTTTGTACCATATAAAGTTCTTTTGAAGTGGCCTGAAGTCTAAACATCATTATAACAACATTTTCTTGGGATTTATATATATTCATTTTCTGTGCTAAATATCTCTTGACCAAAATATGATATAGGACTGTTCAGTTTGGATTCAGTGTTTCTAAGTCCTAAGACAACTCACATATGATTTTGAGAAGTTTGCTTCAAATATCAAACAAGACTTTGATTATTATACGCTCTTCGGAGATATAAGTGCATTTTTTTTTCGTAATACAAAAAATATTTAAATATGAAAATATAATTTTTAGGTTAAAATTTATTTTCGAATAGAATCATATTAATAAATAATATTATGATCTATGAAGACCCATGCATTTTCTAGGAATTATTACACAGAATATCCTGCATTAGGACAAGGAGGTCGCGTTGCCACCTTCCTTGACCTCAGTGCCAGTGAGACCTGCCAGTAGGTAATAATAGCAGAAAGTTATACCCGCATATGAGCTTGAATTTACGAAATTATATTTATTAATCTAAATTGTACCTCAGATACTTATAGCCATATTTACATAGCCATCATCAAATATCAAAGGCAATCATAGAATCCATACAGTAGTCAACAAGAACCAGATGGAATAGCAGTCCACTGTAGTATAGTCCACAGGTACTATTAGCGGCATAAAAATTCAAAATCTTATTTGATACTGGTGCTATTGATACTTTCATTTCGCCATATGCATTAAATAAATATGGGTTGGCAACCGCATGCAAAATGATTTCATTCAGGTAGAAATGGCTTCAGGAGAACTTCAAACCATAGGTCTAAGTTTTGAGGAATACAAAGTTAATCTTGGGGTCAGTTAGACTAGGTTGAAAGTATTAGGGTGAATGATCACAATGAGAAATAACATAGTTTCTAACTATTTCTCGAGATCTTGTGTTGATTCTTGGATATCACCGCCTTATTTTCATAATTATAACAACAATCCTAATATAACCCGAGGCGTATTACTCTAAGTCATCCTTGATAATTTACCCAAAGTATTCAGTGTTATGTAATATTCAATGACAAGAAAAGTGGTTTTCAACTTTTGGAAAAAATTGAAGCTTTTAACAATGATAAATGTATTTTTATATAATTCGATGTTCGAAAGCTATGAACCCTAAGATGATATATTTATTAGAAGAGATGGGATATTTAATGCTAATCTATGTATCGAAGACGCATATCAAGCTCAATACCACTTGATTCCTAATCCATTATTTTTACTTTACATTCCATCCAACAAAAGAGTTGAGATAACTCATGGATGTCAGCTGCAAATTTTTCCACAATGAAGTTTAAGATTTTGTATATCGTGGAAGTAAAGTTTGAAGTACATTCAAATTATTATATTAAAATGAGCACATTAACATCACTTTAGACATTAAACTTTTTCTGTAACTTTTGAACATTAGAATAGAAACTATCCTAATTATTTTTATGCAATTGAAACATTCCATTCTTCAAGTGACGTTGAGATTTCCATATATATATATATATATATATATATATATATATATATATATCTTACTAGTTGATAACTATAACCATTGATGATATGAATTTATGCAAATATCTTTTATATTGTTTTCTTATATTAATACTTTAATTACTATCCAAGTATATGAGTAAGTGGTTTAAGGAGTAGAGTGAAAGTTTGAATTTTTATAGTTTAATATACACTAAATTGGACATTTTGATATTCAACCATTATGTCATTGTTAAGATAGATGGTTAGCCATTTACAACCGTAAGGATACATCGATGTCCAAAACAAAATAATATGGCAACATAGCATTTTCATGGAAAGAAAAACAATGTGGTTTAGGAAAAAGAAATTAGAGACATTATGACACTATATAAGATGATTCATGGTAATTATTTTAGACATATATAAAGATTAGTTCACGGAGTTGCTCCAAAGAAGTTAACTCTTGAAGAAAGGAAGAATGGTAATGAAAGCATGACTATGGACATTATGGCAAGATGATTAGATGTGGAGCTACAACCACACAAAAGGGTAAGCTAGTTTGAGGTAAATTAATGGATGAAAGAAGACACTAACTCAAGGTTGCGGGGAAGCTTCTCCGCCTCCCCCTCCCCCGATCCCGCTCCCAAAACGCGCTCCGTTCGGGAGCTCTTTGGGAGCGTTCGGGAGCGTGCTTCCGCACCTAAAAAAACGCTCCCTGCCTTTTCGAGAGCATTTCAAGGAGCGCTCGGGAGCGAACGCTCCCTGAGCGCTTCCCCCATTAAAAAAATGCTTCGGGAGCGTTTTTTTTAATGCGAGAAGCGGTCGGGGAGCATTCGCTCTCGAACGCTCCCCGACGCGTAGAAAAAACTTGGCGTCAAATTTTGATTTTTTTTTGGGAAGGAGGGAGGGGGTTTGGGTAAATAAAAAGCCCACCCCCCTCATTTAGTTTTTATTGTTTTAGTTGAGAGTGAAAGCAAGAGGAGCAAGAGCTTTTGAGTTGGAGAGCGATTTGGAGAGAAGGAGAGCTTGAGAGTTTGGAGAGCGGAAGTGCAAGAAAGAGGTAGGTCTTCTAATCTAGTTTTTTATTTTCTAGGAATTTTTTTTAAGTTGTTCAAAAATGAAAACTTGATTTTTTTTTTTTTTTTTCTCAATGTTGCATTCTAGTGTGTTGAAAAGTGAAAAATTGCATTGCTTTTTTCCTATGTTGCATTTCCTATTCCCATTTGGCATTCCTTCATTTTTTTTGCAGGCTAGAAATTTGAAACTTGAAACTTGAAACATCATGGCTATATGGCTAGGGATTTTCTTCATGTTGGTTCCTTTCTTTGTAATAATGGTGTTGAAGAGTAGAAGAAAGAGGCCCATTAGAGAAGAGGAGGATGAAGAAGTGGGTTATAGTGGATTTGATGAAAATCCTGAAGAGGAGGAGGAGTATGCTGAGGAGGAAGGGGAGAGTGGAGAACATGAGGCCACAGATACCCCAACTAGACAAGACCAAATTCAAACACCTTTGTGGAAATATGTTTAGAGGCAGGAAGGAGGGAAAGGTGGTGGAACCACTAAATTTATTTGCCCCCATTGCAATAAAGAGTACACAAGCTCATACACCCATGCCAGAAGGCACCTTTGTGGGAAAATGCCAGGGGATGGAGACAAAAATCTATGAATCAAAATTTGTGTAAGTGTGCCAGCAACACAGAGAGAGAAACATAGAAAGGAAGAGGAGGCTACCCTACAGAGATCTAAAAGATCTAGGGGTTTCATTGATTCTTATGCACCATCAGGTCCATCACATCATGGACAAAGAAGTCCATCAACTTCCACCCATGGCAGTGGATATGGAGGCACACCTGGACCAAACATCTCCTTAAGGCGTAGAACCATATCCGATTTCCTTGACGAAGGGTGTAGGAATGATGTGGATTCAAAAATTTTCTGGTTTCTCTATGCATGTGGGGTGCCATTCAATGTTCTTCGCTCACCTTATTGGCATGAAATGGTTTCTACCATTAATGATGCCCCCAAAGGATACAGGAGCCCTGGGTATGACAAGGCCAGAACCGTGGGACTTGATCATGAAAGAGCTAAAATAAACAATTCTTTGGCTAGAATGACAAATTCTTGGAATGAGCATGGGGTGTCCATTGTATCTGATGGATGGACCAATGTAAAATGAAAGCCATTGATAAGTGTTTTGGCTGTGTCGGTTAGTGGTGCAATATTCCTTTCAGCATATGATTATTCAGACAAATTTAAGACCGGCATTAACATTGTAGAACCATTGCTTGAAATAATTGAAAATACTAGGCCATACAATGTCATCCAAGTCATCACTGATAATGCTGCTAACTGTAAGGCAGCAGGAGCAATTATTGAGGATAAATACCCCAACATATTTTGGTCTGGGTGTTTGGTTCACACAATGAACCTTTTGATGCATGATATCATTAAAAACAAACAACTTCAATTCAAATGGCTTGGTGATTTGTACAAGAGAGGTAAAAAAATGATAAGATTTATTACAAATCATAGCAATACCCATGGGCTTTTCCGTACTCACTCCAAATTGGAGTTGTTGAAGATAGCAAAGACTAGATTTGCTAGCTATTACCTCACCTTCAGGCGCCTTTTGAAGGTAAGAGAGTCATTGGCAGCCATGGTATCAAGTCCACAATGGCAGGTATTAAAGGACAGGGCAGCAACAATAGTTGACAGGCAGGGTTTTGAATAGGTGGAGGAGACTGCCCTTGATCCTTTGTTTTGGGCATGTGTGAGGGAAATTTTGAATTTCACCAAGCCCATTTATCACATGATTCGTTTTTCAGATACAGATAAACCAGTGATTGGGGAGGTTTATTAGCAGATGGATAGCATGTTGGGGCAAATAAAAGAATTGTCAAGGAAAATGATCCCAACTTGTATGCAATGATTTACAACTGTGTGTGTGCACGGTGGAATAAACTCAATGTTCCACTACATGCCTTGGCATATATCCTTATGCCAAAATACTACTCTCCATCTTGGTTGGGCCAACCTGCACTTGGAGGTGGGGTTAGGATCAAACCTCACACAGATCCAGAGGTACAACAGGGATACATGAAGGCATTAGACAAGTTGGTACCCGACAGGGAGGAGTGTGCTAGATTGCGCCTTGAATTAGGCAAATACTTTAGTTGCACTGCTAACTTTGGTTCTTTCCATGCAATGGAAGACAGAGACAGATTTGATGCTCTCACATGGTGGGAAGCATATGGCGGCATGGGACTTTTGCCAAAGTTGGCAAAAAAAGTTCTCTCACAAGTTGTGAATACTTCTTCTGCAGAGAGGTGTTGGAGCACCTACAGCTTCATACATAATGTGAGAAGAAACATGTTGAATAAAAACCGAGCTGAAAGCTTGGTTTATGTGCATTACAACTTGAGGTTGTTGAGTCATTACTGTGATCGGGCATATGAGGATCAATCATATAAAGTTTGGGACAAAAACCCAGAGGATGATAATTTGGAGGACGACACTGTACATATGGAAGAATTGGAAGCAGAACTTTTGAGGGTGATGATGAGGCATCAGCAGCACCACCACACATAGGGCCAGTCCCACCATCCAGTAGCAGTGCGGGTGCCAATGCCAGTGCTCGATATCCAACTATTGTTCCTTTGCAGATTCAACCTCCACCTACATCCTCACGTCGCCCTCCACCTTCTAGTCATGGTCGTGGATGTGGTACTCCTGAGAGTACTAGAAGACCATCATTACCTCGTGGTTCTCACAAATTAGACATTTCTTGTGGGCATGGCAAGGGGCCAGCCAATAGATAAAATAGATTTGTTGTTTACTAGTCTTTTCTATTTTCTAGTAGTTTTTATCTTTTATAACTGTTGAACAGTTGAAACTTGACTTTTTCATATTTAATGACAATTTAAGTTTGAAGTTTGAATTTGAAAGGTGAAACTTTGAAGTTGGCATTTATAAGTTTATAAGTCATTATGAATTATGAATATGATGCTTCATGAAAGTTACATGGTGATCAATGAATCAATGATGATAAATGTTATATATCAATGATGATAAATGTTATATATTGAATTTTGAAATCAATGAATCAATGATGATAAATGATATATATCAATGATGATAAATGTTATATATTGAAATTTGAAATCAATGAATCAATGATGATAAATGTTAAGATTGATGATGATTCATGAGACTCAAGAGTCAATATGTTGTATGTTTCCAACTTGTGGGCGTGGTTGATGAAGATTATAACTTCTAGATGATTGATGTTATATGGTTCAATCTATGTTTTTATGTTTTTTATCTCTAATTCATCATTCTACATGCTTTTGTTGACATATATGCATCAAAATATAAAAAATATAGATATTTAAAAAAAAACGCTCCCCGAAATGCTCCGGACCGGGAACTTTTGAAAATGGCGCTCCCGCTCCCAAGTAACCATGCACTAACTATTCAAGAAATGTGGGGAGAAATCGTGAGTAATCAACTTGAGAGTACACGTATAGTTCTCTAAAGGTATACATCAAAACAAAACAAAATGGATGAAACATATGTTAAGACGGTAAGAAACCACCCTGTAAGGTAGTGAACATGCTATTAGAATAAGATCTCCAAGGAGTACAAAGAGACATGGGAGAATTTCTAAGTCTAATCTCCAATGTTACAATAATATAATCGATAGTTACCTAGGGAGGACGGGAAAAGAAAGAAATTACAAACATCTGATGATGATAATGAATGTTAGTTATCGTGATCAACTTAGAATGATGAGATCAACAAAAATCACACTAGAAGTGAGTGAGTGGAAGTTTCACAAAAAAATATAAGAAGTCAATGACATTAGATTAAGGAGTGAATCTATAATAAAATTGATCAATTATAGGATAATTTATGTGCATGGAAACGTCTATAATAGTTTCTCCCTCTAATGGGAGAGTCACATTATAAAATTTTCCTTAAGTGACTAACTATATCCATGGATTATGGACATCATGGAGTATGATTAGGAAATTCTTTCCCGTGATGCCTTAAAACCTGAAATGATAAGTAGATTACATTCGATATCCACATTATTGAATTTATTTATAGGGTCTTACCCAAGTCGAGGAATAGTAATGACATTTCCAAGTGTAATAATTTTATGCAATAAGAGAGAAGAAAAGGAAAACCATGATGACTAGAGGTGTTAAAACAAAGTCAATTTGATAATATGCTCTTTTTCAAATTGAAGTAGACATGGAATAGTAGGAATATTTGGTATAAGGAAGTAAAGGGGTGTTTTCTATCAAGAAAATTTTTCTTAAGGATATAAGCAACATGATTGGTAAGGGTCAAAGCAATGACCTATAAGGAGTTGTGAACACTCCTAATTTGTTAAGAGTAGCAAGTGATAAACTGGGAAAATGTTTAAAGGTAAATATTAAGGATAATAATTATACACCGTTAGGAAAGAAGATACATTTGGTGATAAGATGAGGCCTAAGGACTAATGATAAAACGGTTAATGTAAAGAATAAGGAGAGGGTATGCCAGTGATGTGTTATGTGTTTGGATTAAATGAGTCAATATAATAGAAATGAAACAATGGTTTAAGGAATGATGGTAAAGCTAGTAATATCCTAGCTAGAATTAAGACGCTAGATGGTGAAACTTGCAAGTAAAGAGACTATATCAAAACTATAACATACTAATAATGTGACTATGCATATCTTGTAAATTGTGAATTTCTTATTAAAAGAGGAAATTATATGTTTGTCAACAATTGACATCTTATTGAAAAAATGACACTCTTAGTAGACCAAGTATAATGCAAAGTGAATAATGCATTTTCAAGCAGTGACAAATTCTTTCTATGAAATTAAACCTCTCACTAAGGGATCTTTAGAGTAGTCAATTAGCTCTTCCTCCATCTCCAACATAACCCTAATAATTAGCCCTGCAAAACCCTACTCCATGGCTTCTAGAATTTAGGTTGAAGATGAGTTGAAATAACATGTTAAAGAAGTTAATGTTACTATTATCTCTTGGGATCCAGATTACAAATCAAAGATAATTAGACTTAAAAGACATAAATAACAAGAATTAAAAGATTGGCTGGATCCATATGTAGTTTTGTGTTTTAGAGTTCTTAATCAACCTATATCAAGAAATTAGATCATGCTTCAACTTAGCAGTAAGTGTGTTGTGCTCTTGTTTCAATTCATTTCATTTCTATATATGCAATCATAAAGATTGGAGCATCCCTCCGTTTAGATTTTGAGTCTCAACCTGTGACTTTTATAAGGTTAATCAGTTAAAATAAGTATACAAAATAGTAGCTACTCCCTTATTTGTATAATCCGTGTTCGGTTATTATATGTGACAATTATAATTGTGGGTTATATTTATAAGCATTTAAAAACTTATTTTGTATAACCTTACCTTATTTTGGATGGATACTTAAGACTGTCATTTTGTACTGTTACATGTAAGAATATATTATTTGCTTAAACATTGCTGGTACATGGATACCAATATGAAGAAAGTTTTGCTTAAACATTGTTGGTACAGGGATACTAATATAAATTATGAATTATGTTATGGATATGGTATCTATAATTTTACATATCAACCAAAATGATGAGATAGAAATAAAAGAGTGATTGCACTTGACTATTCAAGGTGAAAATGAATTTACAGACCTATTGGATAAATAGAACCAAGTATGTTATATGAACTCAAGGATCAATATCGTAGATAGCAACATATTTGGAATGTGTAGAAATTGTTATGTGAGTAACAATTTTCTTTAAACATATTGATATATATGTTATAATTTGTGGACAAGTGTTTTACATCGCAGATGATATCGTTACCAAACCGACTGCGTGATGACAAAACTCCAAGAACAATTGAGATTCACTGAGGTTCCATGATAGGGTGTTAATCTTGGTCCTACTAGGAGGGGTGGAGGTGTTTCCCACCGTTTATCCTCCAAAACCTGGAGTCATGAGAGGGTTGTGCGAATCACACTCCCCTAGACGTGTGATGGTGACTGCCGGATGCCTACTAAGGAATCAGGTCGATATAGTCGATGCTGTAACCCTTGAGGTCTATGAATGGTTAGGTCAGTATAGCTGATGCCATGTCATATTCCTATAGAGGACGGATAGGATGGGAGTGGAAGAGATTAGGAAGGATAGGATGATTCTAGAATAGCTTGGGAACATTGTTGGGGCAAGACGTGATTACTAAAATTTGTAAACCAATAAATGATCAAAACATAAATGTTAAAGTGTTCTCACACATTAAACGAAAATTCAATTATGGTACACCACCCTTATATGATTATACTATTCACTTAAATAATTAATGATATATGACATAAAACTTAACTTCAGGACGAAGTTTTCTGAAGGAGGGGTGTATGTAATGACCCAACTCGAATTATATGGAACATAGAAATATTAGCATGCATATGAGAGCTGCATATGATAGCTACATATGCATGTATCATGTGTACTGTACTAGTATATGCACTAATCAATTATGAAAAATCTTAGTTTAGAGTAATGAGTGAATTATTGAAAGTATTGAGTAAATATCTAACTCACCAGAATATAATGAATGTATTATAAAGTAAAAGTTATACCTACCACTATCATAATATAAACTAATATTTTGTTCAAAGGAAAGTAAAAGCATTGACTTATGCAAATAAATGATGATATTTTAATAAATCCAAGATATTTATTAAACAATAATATTTTAATAAATCTAAGATATTTTAGAAATCCAAGATATTTATTAAACAATAATATTTTCATAAATCTAAGATATTTTAAAAATCCAAGATATTTATTAAATAATAATATTTTAATAAATCTAAGATATTTTATGAATCCAAGATGTTTATTAAAAGGAGGATATTTTAATAAATATCTGAGGGGATTTGTGTATAAAAGGAGAAGGGAGGGGGGCGGGGGTAGTGGGGGGAGAGGGGACTTGATGGGCATGGGTTAGTGAGGTGGGAAAAATGACTCGGATGTTGTCAGAGGCGTTCTAACTATGGCAGACACGAGCAGTGAATCCTAACAGAGTCATGTAGTGATCTCGATTGTTATTGGAGTTTTGGTCACGGGGACCAGAAGACTTGTCTTCTGGATCTGGGGACCGGAGAGGTTGACCTCAGATAGGCTGGGAGGAAAATGGCGGTTTGGTAACGAGAGCGGGAGCCATGACGGATCAGGAACATCTTCAAACACGGTTCCAGGTAAGTATTCAAGAGTAAATTGATATATTCTGCTTCAAAAATTTCACGTTGGATTGTCTAGTATCAATTATGTTAGTCATTGTTAATTTTGAAAGTGAGGTCCTTACAAGAACACTTCCTAGTGTTCTGCATATTCCTGCATTGGCCAGAAATTTGACTTCTGTAAGCAAGATGAATGATGTAGGTGTAAAAACAATGTTCGAGAAAGATACCTGCAAGATGGTTCAGGGAGCACTGGTATTAATGCGGGGAGTTCGGATTGAAACTCTGTACAAGCTTCTGGGTAGCACTGTTATTGATGGGTGCAACAGTTTTGTGGTTCTTGAAAGTGGAGCAGAAAGCCTAGCAGTCTCTAGAGAAAAGAGCATGCTATGGCATTAAAGGCCTGGACATATTAGAGAGAAGGGCCTTCGGATACTGCATGGTAATGGTATGGTAGAAGGTATGTCTAATTTCTCTCTGGATTTCGATTTCTGTGAACATTGTGTATATCGGAAGCAGAGTCGAGTGAGTTTTCCTTCTGGTGGTAAGAGGGCGAAGAAGATATTAGAGCTTGTGTACAGTGATGTGTTTGGACCTGCGTCGGTTCCATCACTGGGTAAGTTTGTGTACTATGTTTATTTCATAGATGACTTCTTAAGGAATACATGGATATATTTCTTGAGGAAGAAATCTGAAGTCTTTGACAGATTTAAAGAATTCAAGGCTCTGATGGAAAACCAGACAGAGAATAAGATAAAGGTGCTGAAGATAGATAGTGGTGGAGAGTTCTGCAAGAAGGAATTTGCAGAGTTCTGTAAGAAGTGTGGTATAGCACAACAAAAGGCTACTCCATACATATCTCAGCAAAACGGAGTTGTAGAAAGAATGAACAGAACGCTGATGGAAAAGGCAATTAGCATGCTCAGTGGTACCAGGTTAGGATAGGAATTCTGGGCAGAGGCAGTGGAGACTGCAAGATACTTGGTTAACAGATCACCTTCATCAACTTTGGAGGATAAGACTCCACATGAGGTATGGACTAGTAAGAACCCCTCTCTTTCACATCTGAGGGTATTTGGATGTGATGCATATGTACATGTTCCAAAGGAGGAAATGACCAAGGTGGATAATAAATTTGAAAGGTACATCTTTATTGGGTATAAGCATGGTTTAAAAGGTAACAAGTTTTGGAACTAAGAAACAAGGAAGGTTGTTTACAACCGAGATGTGGTGTTTAGAGAGGTGAAAGATGTTGTTAAACATGAAGTCCTACCAAAGCAACCCGAGAACATAGAGTTTGAGCTAAAGGAGGAAGAATCAAACTCTACAACAGAACAAGATTCCGAAGAGGAAGAGCCACAAACTCCAGCTGTGAGAAGATCAGTTCGAGAAAGAAGGCAGCCAGAAAGGTATAATCCATTTTCTTTCTGTTCAAATTTTGCTTTAATTATCACTGATGATGATCCCAGAACTATCAGGGAGGCAGTGGATTCAGAGGATGGAAAACTCTGGAAGGAGACCATGGTTGATGAAATGGCATCCTTGCACGAAAATGAGGCATGGGATCTAGTGGAGTTGTCGGTTGGAAGGAAGCACATTGGGAGCAAATGGGTGTTTAAGAAGAAGATGAACGCAGAAGGCAAGGTGGAGAAATGCAAAGCTCGGTTGGTATCAATAGGTTATTCCCAAGTACTGGGAATTGATTTTGGTGATCTCCTATTGCCAAGGTTACTTCTATTAGATTACTTTTATCTGTTACTGCTACATTTGATTTTGAGGTAGAATAGATGGATGTGAAGACAACATGTTTTCACGAAGAAGAGGAGATCTACATGAAGCAACCTGAAGAATTTGCAATGAAGGGTAAAAAAGAACTGGTATGCAGGTTAAAGAAGTCTCTGTATGGGTTAAAAATAGTCACCAATGATGTGATATCAGAAATTTGATACCTATATATGGGGACTTGGATTCACCAGAAGCAAAGAGGATCACTGTGTGTATTTTAAATTAATTGGTGACTGTGTTATTTATTTGGTCTTGTATTTGGATGATATGTTGTTGGTTGTAAATGACAAAGAAATGATCCAGGATTTGAAGACCCAATTGTTCTCCAAATTTGACACGAAGGATCTTGGTGCTGCAAACTATATTTTGGGCATGGACATCAAACGAGATCGGGCAAAGAGGAAGCCCTGGTTAAACCAGAGGAAGTATGTCGAGACAATATTGCAGAGGCTCAATATGCAGGATAGTAAATCGGTGAAGGTTCCTATTCCTGTAGATGTAAAGTTATATGCTCAACAGTGTCCCAAGACACAAGAAGAAGAAGAAGAGGACATGTCCCATGTTCCATATGCAAGTGCACTAGGTAGCCTAATGTATGCAATGGTTTGTACTAGACGAGACATTGCACATGCAGTGGGAGTATTGAGCAGGTTTATGTCAAAACCAGGGAAGCAACATTGGACAGCAGTAAAGCGGGTTTTCAAATATTGGCGTGGCACTAGTGATTATGGTCTATGCTACCAAGGAAGACTAGGATTGGACAGAGTTTTCGACATTCGTGGCTTTGTTGATGCAGACTGGGTTGGAGATTTGGATCAAAGAAGATCTACAAGTGAGTATGTATTTAGCCTATCTAGAGATGCAATCAGTTAGATGAGTAAAAGAGAGTCTGTAGTGGCTCTTTCAACTACAGAGGCAGAATACATGGCAGCCACTCATGCAAGCAAGGAAGCAGTTTGGTTGCAGAGATTGTGTTCAAGTATGGGGTTGGTGCATCAAGCTATAAGGATAGACTGTGATAGCCAAAGTGCAATTTTCTTGGCTAAGAACCCTGCTTATCATTCAAAGACAAAGCACATTGATGTTCAGTATCACTTTGTGAGAGATATGGTTGAGGATAAAAAGGTGTTGCTGGTAAAGGTGGACACTTTGAAGAATGTTGCAGATGCATTGACAAAGTTCTCTTGGTGTAGAGAAACAATGTGCGTTGCGGGGTTGGACCAATGACTAAGCTCTCTTGTGGCCCCATGTGGAAAGAAAACAACAAGTGGGAGAATGGTCGGTGTGTTATATTCTTTCCACGATTAGAAGCAAGTGCAAAGCGGGGGGTTAGAGGGGGGTGGAAGCCCCCCTGCATGGGGTCTGGGGCAACGCCCTGAGAATTTTTTTTTGGACCCTATATTAGGTGGGCGCAATGTTGCAGGAAACGTCCCCCCTCCCTGGCTCCAACCCCCGAAATGTGGTCCGTACGAGATCCACCGTACAAAATGCATTTCCTAAAAAAATTTACGCTTCCTGTAATTTCTGATTCATACGGCCGGATCCGCGGTTTCGTACGGGATCCGCCATACAAAACTCGTTTCCTAAAAAAATTTACGCTTCCTAGAATTTACGATTCGTATAGCCGGATCCGCGGTTCCATACGGCGGATCCGCATTTCGTACGGTGGGTCGTCGTACGAAAGCGTCGTTCTTCAGAGACGGATCCGTACGGATCGCGATCGCTTCCATACAACATCGTACAAATCCGACTAGCGCAGCTCAAAAAAGTGATTTTTTTAATTTTTAATTTTAATTTTTGGCTTTTGCTGGGTTAGAAGGTGGGTTAGTGTTGAATTAGGAATAGAATGAAAAAGATATAAGCTCTCTTTCACCTCTCATTTGCTCACTTGTGTTTTTGGAGAGCTTGGAGAAGAGAGGAGAAGAGAGCTTGGAGAAGAGAGAGTTAAGGAGAGCTTGGAGGAGTGAAGGAGGAGGAGCTTAGAGGAGTAAAGAAGGGCTTCCATCTACAAGAGCTAAAGAGGTAAGTGCAAACCCCACACTTTCTCATTTTTTTGTCATTGTGTTTTGTATTTTCTCTCCTCCCTCTCCTACACTTTCCCATTCTTTCTTCTTGTACATTTATTTGCAGGTTGTCCACCATCTATATTCATATTCAAAGATGGTGTTTTTTTGGATTTTATGTATCATTCCATTCTTGGTTTTGATGATGGTAAGGGGGAGTAAAAATAGAAGAGAAGAACATGAAGAAGAAGAAGAAAGTGGTCCCCATATGAGTGGCCCAATGTATGATGAGGAGGAAGGGTTTGAAGAGGAAGGGGATGATGAAAACATTGAATCACAAGAGGGGAAAGCTGCATTGACACCCATGTGGAACTATGTGACCAAACTTGAAGGGGGAAAAGGTGGTGGAAGCTACAAGTTTTTGTGCCCTCATGGTTGTCATGGAGGAAAACCATATAGTGGTTCATAGACCCATGTGAGGAGGCATCTTTGTGGGGTGCTGGACAGTGATGAAAAAAAGGGTGCTATGGGGATAACAATTTTCCCAAAGGTTGCAGCTGAACAAAGAAGAAAATACATCCAAATAGAGGAGGTTGCACAACAAAAAAACAAAAAACAAAAAACTCAATCTGAATCAATTGCAACCTCGAGATTTGGTAGCTCATCTCCTCATGGTGCTTCTGCACACTCTGGAGGTGAAAAAACAATAGCGGATTTCCTTAATGTTGCTGGGAGGGATGATGTGGATGGAAATATAGTCTGATTTCTTTGTGCTTGCGGTGTACCATTCAATGTGCTTCGCTCTCCCTATTGGCATGAAATGGTAAAGGGCATCAATGAAGCCCCAAAAGGATACAAGTCCCCCAACTATGAGAAAGCTAGAACAGTGTTATTAGAAAGAGAAAAAGGAAAGGTTCAAGTAGCTTTGACACGTTTTACAAATGAATGGGTGGATAGTGGGGTATCCATTGTATCAGATGGGTGGACAAATATCAAAACCCAATTGATAAATGTTCTTGGTGTTTCTGCTAGTGGTGCAGTGTTTATTACATGTCATGATTCCTCCTCTGTCAGTACAACTTCCCAAAACATTGCAGATCTCCTATTGCAATTAATGAGAGATGTTGGTCCTAGTAAAGTGGTTCAAGTGATCACAGATAATGCAGCAAATTGTAAGGGAGCAGGAAAAATTATTGAGCATACTTATCCACACATATTTTGGTATGGGTGCTTGGTGCATGCATTGAACCTTTTGATGCATGATATTGTGAAGCATAAAGAATGTGGGTGGATTAATGAGCTTTACAAGAGAGGGAAGCAACTCATTAAATTTATCACAGGGCATACAAGGGTAAACTGCTTCGATGGCACTTACTCCAAGTTGCAGTTGCTTAAACTTGCAAAAACAAGATTTGCAAGTTATTACCTCACCTTTAGGCGGCTAGTGAAGGTGAGACAAGTTTTAACTAATATGGTCACCGCTGAATCATGGGAGGAAATTAACACTGATAGAGATGATGATAATGCAACCAAGGACACTATTCTTGACATGTTATTTTGTTCACAGGTTCTATATTTTTTGCAATTCACCAAACCAATTTATTACATGATCAAGTTTTCAGATTCAGATCAGCCAATAATTGGGGAGGTGTATGAACAAATGGATAACATGTTGGGGCGGATTAAAGACATTGTTAAGCCAAGAGATACCACCTTGTACAAATATATTCGTGCAGAGGTGGTAAAACGATGGGATATGCTAAATGTTCCATTGCATGCATTTGCATATGTTTTGACACCTAAATACTATAGTCCATCATGGCTTTCAACACCAGCACCTTGGGGGGGGCAAGCAGGAGAAAACCACACCTAGATCCAGAGGTCCTAGAAAAATATATCATTGCATTGGATAGATTAGTCCTTGATGAGGAGGAGGCACACTCAATACGGAAACAATTTAGCAACTATACGCTTTCCACTGGTCCATTTGGGAGCACGCATGCTATTAGAGATCGAGAGAGTTTTTCTTCTATTGAGTGGTGGAACATGCATGGAGGTGCTACTCCACTTCTACAGACTTTGGCATTGAGGGTGCTATCACATGTGGTAAACACTTCTTCTACAGAGAGGTGTTGGAGCTCTTATTCTTTCATCCACAGTGTTAAAAGGAACAGGTTGAATTTAGACCGGGCAGAGAGCTTGGTTTATGTTCATTACAACCTGCGATTGTTGTCCCATTACTGTGATGATGCAAAGAGTAATAAAGACCTTAAGGTTTGGGACAGGTATCCAGAGGAGGCCAATTTGGAGGATGGAGTGTTGCGATTAGAGCAATTAGAGGATGCTCTTATCCATGATGATGATGATCGAGTTGACATGCCACCCCCCACTGGTCCCTTGCTTCCTAGGTTCCATCGTTCAACACCAACAATAGGGGCTTCATCTTCATTAGTTGCAGTGCCAGTGCCACAACTTCCACAACCACCATCTTCTTCATTGCCACCACGTGGAGGCCCACTGTCACGTACTCTTCGTGGTGGAAGGAGGAGAGATTAGTAGATATTTTCACAATTTACTGCTTTTGTCATAGATTAGACTTGTAGGCTTGTTGTGAATTTGAACTTTTTTGTTTTGGTGGTGACCAAGTGGCCTATTTTGTAAACATTATTATTTGAATTTTGGACATGACTAATGTTGACAGTTGCTCACTTGATAGATAATATGTTTTATGTTTTATAATATGGTTAAATGTTTTATGTTTATCATTTATGTTTTATAGTATGCTTAAATGTTTTATCATGCTTAAAAATTTGATATATGTTTGTAATTGTTAGGATCTAAAATCTAGATGGTTGATGCTCGAATAATTAATTATTGATGTACAATGGAATCATGGATGTCATATATATCTTGATTTATGTAAAAATATGCATGTTTTCATGTCTTCTACAACTAATATGGTATTTGGGATGTTTGTTTGGAATATAAATGCAAAAAAATATAAAATATATATACTAGACGCTTCCGAAACGCTTCGCTTCCTAAATTTTTGGAAAATGACACTTCCGCACACCCGCTTCCAAAAAACGTCCCTGCTTTGTCCCCGCTTCGTGCAACGTTGGGTGGGCGGACCCGCCTATGGTTTTGCGCATGGCTTTGCACATGTTTTGGGTATGATGGTTTTTTGCTCATGGTATTTTGTAGATCCAGTCAAGGGAACTACGGTTATGTTCTAATCCAGGGTTAATGGATTTGGGTTTGTGAATGTTGCGGCATGTATATATATGTTTTGTAACATTAAAAGGAATATAATGAAAAATCAAGCTGGTAGTCCCAGTTTGGGATCCAGGGGAAAATCTCTGTGTATATCTGTTTTATGTTTTATGCTCTCGCTATTGTTTATTTTCTATTTTTAAGAATTCGTTTGCATATAATTTCTGTACAAGATTAAAACCTACATATACTTCAGAAAATATCAACAGTAAATGCAATGAAAATTGTAAAGATGATAGAAAGATAGCCATGCACAATGAAGACAACAAATTTTACCCTAGGAAACCCAACCTTGCGAGAAAACCTAACAACTTTTCTTAAGAGAAATTATTCTTCAGCAAGGTTTACAAAATAAGCGATTTTGTCTAGAAATTTGAACCAAGTACATGTCCAAATATCAGTCAAAATTTGGTCAAAGTAACAGCAAGTCAACATTGGTCAAACCAGCCAAAATGTATAGAAGTCAATGTTGGTCAAATGGTAAACCTGCAGTGAAACATCGCCCCTGTGGTCAAAAGTCGACATGTGAAGCCCTCCTGCGGTCAACTGCAGTTAATGTTAATGTTAATGATAAACTTGACAAATATTAATTAAATGATCAGTTGTGGATCATTATGAGAACTCCCCATGCGAGTATGATGGCAGCGGACAGAGAGACACCTTGTTTGCATGTTCTTTCTCTTTTCTCTCTCAAGTAGGATGTGACATTACTTTTGTTGTTTAGTCTATTCTAGAATTTTCAATAGTCAGCCAAAGGGTTGGCTAAATAATGTTAAATTTTTTCCAAAAATTTTAAACATCCAGCAATTGAGCAATTCCTATGCTGTAGTTTTGTGTTTTTATCTATAGGTTGTGTATGTCATTGGGTCAATATCACAGTTATCGCAATTTTAAGGAAGTTTGAATCAACATGTCTACTTAATTAAGTATGCTTTCAGCATTGACTGTATGTTCATCAGTAACTCTTTCTTTGAATCACATTATGTTAAACTTTTGACTGGGATTTTGACTACTGTCAGATGAATTACATTATGTTCCTGTCTTTCCACAGGGTAAAAGTTGTAAGAATCTGTAGTTTATTTGTAATTAATATTGCAGAAGTTATAAGACGATACTATTAATACTATGCTTGACACTTGTTTCCATGCATATTATGTAATTTCTTAGTACTTGTGGTTTGTATCTGCTAATATAGCTAGTGTTTATATTGCCAGGATAGTGATATTTGTCTGGATGAGGTCGAAACATTGAATTCAACTGCAAGCCTGTTTTGTCAGCATGCAACATATTGGACACAAGTTGTTGATGCCATTGGTTGCATTGATGTGCTACTAGGCTTTGCTATTT
The DNA here is from genome assembly GCA_034641835.2 of Pinus albicaulis. Classification (NCBI taxonomy): domain Eukaryota; kingdom Viridiplantae; phylum Streptophyta; class Pinopsida; order Pinales; family Pinaceae; genus Pinus; species Pinus albicaulis. Next base: position 1,154,253,759 of record CM076580.1, on the reverse strand, counting down.
CGGCAAACTTATCAGATGGATCTACATGCAGACCATTCTTTGTCTCTCCTGAAGTGGAAAATGATAGCTTGGGAGGCAGAAAGGAAGGTGCTATTCTCAGCATCAAAGGTTTATGGCATCCTTATGCTGTGGGAGGCCAAGGAGGTTTGGCAGTTCCAAATGATGTTGACCTTGGGAACAATGGAGTGCATCATTGTCCTCGGGCAATGCTTTTAACAGGACCAAATATGGGAGGCAAATCAACACTATTGCGCGCCACTTGTTTATCAGTGATAATGGCTCAGGTTAGCTTCCTTTGAAAAATCAAAAGCTTTGCTGTTTCACAAAAAATGGTCAAGGTAGTGTTTCTGAATTCTGACTTTTGTTCAACATTCATGTTTGGATTTGCAGCTTGGATGTTATGTACCTTGTGAATCATGTACTCTGTCACCAGTGGATGTTATTTTTACTCGTCTTGGTGCAAGTGATCGTATAATATCTGGGGAAAGTGAGTCTATATTGCGAACTTTTTATTGGCTGAGATTGATGTTCTGAAATCATAATTAATGAATATAATACACAATGTATTATGAGATTGACCTGATTATTTTCATTGATACAATGACCAAAAAATATTGAATAAATATCAAAGCCATCTTGGAGAAAGCATCTAACTTTCTATTTGACAGGTACGTTTCTTGTTGAATGCATGGAGGCTGCTTCAGTTCTGCGATATGCGACAGAAGACTCTCTTGTAGTGCTGGATGAACTTGGTCGAGGAACATCTACATTTGATGGTTATGCTATTGCTTATGCAGTAAGCTGTCTTTAATCCACTATTTCTATTGTTTCATTACAGTATGGATACTTTCAAATTTACCGCCTCTGTTGACATCACACTTACAATGAGATTAATGACAGCAAAAAGAACTTTGATGAGACTTTGATGTATTTGCTTGCTTTTCATGCATCCCAGGTTTTTCGACATTTGGTTGAAACAAAGGACTGTAGGTTGCTTTTTGCCACACATTATCATCCTTTAACTAAGGAATTTGCTTCCCACCCTTGTGTCAGCCTGAAGCACATGGCATGCTCATTTGAAGCAAATCCCACTATTCTAGATAATAGGGGGAACTCTAATACTGTTTCTGAGAAAGTAGTCAATATTGATAACAGTTATTATAGTTCCGATTTTTTAGAAACTGAAAGGCAGCTTGTCTTTTTGTACAAGCTAAGGTCTGGTGCCTCTCCTGAAAGCTATGGTATGCAAGTAGCCTTGCTTGCTGGGATACCAAAATCAGTAGTCAAAGCAGCATTTGATGCTAGCCAGGTTATGAAATCTTTGCTTTCAAGTAGTTTCAAATCAAGTGAATTGAGGGCAGAGTTTTCAACCATACATGAGCAGTGGTTGAAGACCCTTTTAGCCACACCAAATAATAAATCACTTTGTAACAACATGGACTTTACTACAGAGGATGCCCATGATACTTTGTTGTGTGTGTGGCATGAACTGCAGAAATTCTCATGCCGAAGTTGGAAGCCATTAGAAGCTTCTGAAGACTATAAGCTTTTCTAAGGTACACAATTGCTGCATTTTAAGGAGTTATCTTCTGCTCCCGGGATATCTACTTGATGCAAGTCTTCACATTTTAAAAATGGAACATGCTGGAAATTGCTCTAAATGTTTTGTTGGATGTGCTCATATTGTCTCTTTCTGAAACTGTTAATGAAAAATACTTCAAAGTTCCTATGTTGCACAAGTGTTTCTGGAAGGTGAGTATGGTATCTAGAATAGCTAGAGGCTTTGCCCATATTTACAAGAAATGGCAGGTTAGGAGTGGCAATGATATATACTAAAATAATTAAGAAAACCAAAAAGTAGAGAAGAGGAGAAAACTTGACAAAATTTGAAAGGATATAATTTAGCAACGTAACCATAACTGATTCTGATTCTCTTCTGTAGTTGGTGTTCTATGTGACTGCTTACATGGCGAAGACAGTTTTTTCTTGTAACTTTCTAATTTAAAGAGGTTTTAAGTAGTGCATTCATCTGTGTCTGCAAATGGGGAATTCCAGAAGTACTGCAAACAGCCAAAGCTTCCTTTACTTACATGTTTCATGTGAAAACAAGCCAAACATGGTGTTGTGACTCACAATTAGAGAAGAGGTGACCTGGAATTATGAGTTGATTGCCACAGCAAAAGGAGTATCAGTCTCCAACATATCGGTGAGATAAGGTTTGAGTCAAACATTTTAGACCACCTGACCGAGATTGAAAGAATGCTTCTGATGGGGTTGTTGCTTATAAGGATGCACAAATTCAGTTGCTTGAAATCGTAACTCACTCCAGGTTGAGAGACAAAGAATGGGTATTGCAAGGCATCTTTCACGTTGCCTTGGCTCCTCACACTGGCGTGCATTTAGTATTAAATAAGGAATGTCCTCTCAGAGCAGTAGTTGCATGAAATTAATCTTCTAGTGGCAAAGCTACCCTGTCCAGAATATGTTGTAGGTTCAAATTTGCAGCAAAGCTACAACACCCAGATTGAATAACATTTGTACTAGATACACAAGTTGATTTACATCTGTTAAATGTAAGTCAGAAAACAAGATTATAGACAATACTTCGATCTAATATTAGTGTTGCCTCCTGAATGAAGTGCATGGAAACATTTTCCTAGGAGCAATAGCAAATGTTTTTAAAAAATTCTACTTATCAGATTACTGCATATTAAAGCATAAATGAACCTGACAAGAGAACATTTTTCGAAAAAATTGCAGATATATTGGTATGGAGTAGTCTAACTACCTGACGTTTTACCCTTTAATTTTTGTGCCCTCCCCTTACCGATCCTCTGGCAGCTTCGAATTTCTCCATGATGCTGCCTCTGTTCCATTGAGGTTGTTGAAAAGTGTAACTAGGATCGGTCTTCATATTGACTATGTAATTATGTATATATGTAAAGAAGAAGACAAAAATAATAAAATGTATTTTTGTTATACTTGCTTCATGGGTTTCATAAGCAAGATTTTTATAATAGGTCAATAGACTTCGTCTTGATGTCTATTAGGGTTTGTCTTCTAGTTACAAGTATAATTAAGTGTCATGTATATGAAGTGTCTAGTCTTAAGAAAATGCTCCAAGACCTTGCCATAAAACTGTGGAGGAATGGCTTAAGTCATCCCTCTTTCATCGCTGGAAGATAAGCTTCTATACGCTGTGATCTAGTTGGGCTATAAACTATGGTTAAAGTCAGCCTAAGGCCAATGTTGGCACATACAAAATTCGGATATCTCTGAGATAAAGTCTGGATTTCAGGACAAGATCAAGTGCGGACTTCAGGACAGAATCCAGTTCGGGCTTAAGGACAGAAGAAGGTACGTATATTCCTGAGATATCACAGCATGATAAGTGCTGCGTTTCACTGAGGCAGAAGTGCGGACTATTCAGAAAAGGAAGTGCAGATATATCAGATATCTTTGGACTGTTCTAAAGGAAGAAATTCGGATGTTTTACAGTGAGAATAAGCAAGGAAGAAGAGACTTCAATGTGAGAAAGAAAGGAAGGTAAATCTGTGATTTACCTTCCTGTTCTACAGTACGTAAAGAGGAACTATTACATCTGAATTGAAGAAGCTTCAGGGTTAAGCAACGTGAAAGGTTCCAAGTGATCTTGTCTTAGAGTTGTCATAAAGAAGTCTGTGGAAAAGGGAATGTTATGCAAGGTACAAAGACATTCTAGAGCAGCAAGAAATATCCAGCAAAGATAGACCTAGAGACCGAGCTCTTAGTGTTAGTGCAGATCAGTGCAGGTTGGTGCAGAAAAGAAGAAGCAGTTTGAAGGGCTAGAAAGAAGCAGTGACAAGGTCTTGGAAGCATTCTTAGGTCAAGGGTCTGAGTCTTGGTCATGGTACTTGTCATTTGAAAGTCTATAAGAAGAAGTTCTCGTGGGTTTTCCTCTCCAAGAGGGAGAGGTTTTGCCTTGGCTCGAAGAGCCTAAATTTGTGTCTCTTGAGTTTTGGTAATTGACTTGATGAAAGACTAAATAAGTTAAGAAGAGAAGACATAAGTTAAACAAGTAAGCTCACAAATAATTATGAAGAAGAGAATTTGAATTAATCTCCGGCCCTCCAAATTCTCAATATGGAATCAGAGCTAAGGTGCTAAAAGACAAGGGCTACTTAGCAAGGAGGCACTCAAGGAAGCAATAATCAAAGTCAAGGTCAAAGTTTGCATTGAAAAGTCAAATCGGTTTGTCAGGAATATTTTCAAGCTATTTCAAGAAAGATCTTCAATCTGATTCAAAGGATCAAGTCAACAAGAAAATAATCTTTTACATCAAAGATTTATATTAAAAACATTGTTGGAAGAAACATAATCTTTTGAAGACATCCAAGAACACCTACATTGGAGAATTCAATCTAAGAAGAAGCTCCTGACTTAATCTTCATCATCATCAAGGAAGCTGCAAGTGACTCTACTCAAGTAAGTATCTATGACCTTATTTAAATCTGTCAAGATGACTTATTGCAAAGAAAGCAAGGGTTATCAAACTTTAGTGCATGGAAGAAGAGGACAGATTTGAATATAATTGAAGACGAAGTTATGGACTACATCGAAGGATCTACAATTCAACCCTCAAAAGAATATGCTCCAGCTCATGCTAAGTACATGAATGGAGAAATCAGAGCCCAAAGGATTCTCATAGAATCCATTAAGGACTCACTCGTTCCCCATGTATCAAAACTAAAGCCTGCAAAAGATATATATGAGAAACTGTTAGAGCTATTCTCTGTGAGTACTGCAGGAGAAACAATCTCTCTGAGGAAAGAACTATACAAAATGAAATTGTCAAGAGAAGAATTCATACTTTATGAGGATTTCTGAAATAAGAGATCAAGTGCAGGAATTGGGAGAAGTAATATCTGATATTGAGATGACTACAGTGGTGGTGAATGTTCTACCGAAAGAATGGGGAAATTTCACTTCAAGCTTATATGGGAAGAAAGAAGCAACACCATTCCACGATTTATGGTCTCTATGTAAAATAGAGGAAACAAGTTTAAAAGCCAAAGCTGATACAAGATCAAGTGAACAGAATCAAACCTTCGCAGCCATAAAGGAAGATTCGGAAAATTTGGTCCTCAGAACAAGAGAAGAAATATGGACAAAGTACAATGCTTTGGATGTAATGAACTTGGGCATTATAAAAGAGATTGTCCTAATTCTGGAAAGGACAAGAGGAAAAGGGAAGAAGCCCATGTCACAGATATAAGGGAAGAACCTGATATAAAGAAATCTAAGAAAGAAGAAGCAAGAGATCTTTATTATGATTGAGATCATCTTCCTCTTTAAGTGATTTTGTTGGTTGTAAAATAGTATGACGAGAAGCAATGTATATTAATAGCATCATGATAGAAGCATGGAAGGAGCTCTTGATGTATCAGCTCTTGGAAAACCTTACTGATAAATAGCAATGATGGAAGGCAGTCATCAAGATCAAGGGTCATCATGGAAACAGGTGTTGACACTCTCTAATGGAATTCTCTATGGATTCACTGGTTATAAAGAATTCAGAAAGGTTTCATCAAGAATTATATGCTACAGAATTTTGGGATTAGGATGTGATGACATATTGATGAAATAGATAAAAGGAATGAAGCTCTTCATTCTAGGATGACTCAAAGGAAAAATGTATGAGGTATATATATTTATATGTTGACACTAGATGTTGTGAAGTCATGTCATATGGTTGCAGGTACTGGACTTCTATATTTAGAAGTATGATCTATGGAGGAGGATCTCTCACGGTGCACAGACAGATGAAATCAACATAATATATCCTCATATGGAATATGAGGTGGTTGCATATAAACAAGGAATTGGAAATTGAAAGTTCCTGGGACTGAAGATGTGTAGAAAGGAAGAGATCATGAAGTGCAACCATGTCAAGAGGCAATTATCATCCGGAAGCTAAGAAGATGTGACTAGAATATCTCCTGGGAGGATATGTAGACTTTGATAGAAGTTTGGTAAAGAAGAAGACCCTTGACAAGGCATATCATTAGGAGATGTGTCAATCTCTATAGAGGATGTCGATGTCTACAGGAAAATGTCATGGTGAAAGATCATCACTGAGGTAACTTTTGATTTAAAAGTTCATACATATATGTTTATCTGGATGAATTTATGCAGGGCTGCCAATCATGTGAACACATGTAAGATCCTTGGAGATGGTTCCAAAAGAAAGCAGCATGGCATAAAAGGTGGACCAAATAAGGAAGTCTGATGAATCACTTTCTAATAGCTGACATGACTCATGGATGAAAGTGATGGACGATCTGTGCCCTATGAAGCCAAAGGTCGAAGATTCCTTAATATCGAAATCCATGACATCGAGGGGAGGAATTCTTCATGAGCAACTGGGTGTCTCACCATTGCCGCTGCAGGTCGCTGGTTAAGAGGGAGCCTAGTGATAAGTTTCTTGTTTGGAAAGAAACTTGAAGTATGTCCTTCCTGAGTTAAGAGGAAGTGACATATATGATTCTCTAATACATTTATTATGCACTAGACCAGGACTAACGGTCGTAAGTCTCAGTGTAGGCCATGTGGAGAGAATAGATAGACACATCATTTTGGTCTTCACTTGGGAACACAGAATGGAGGAGTGGGTAATCATATGGCATTCGATACTCTTTGAGAATGTAATAGGGAATTCAAGATAAGAGTAGTCGGGGACCGATATTCTTTGAGGGCTAGCTAAAGAATAGTCCGAGAAGGTCATACTCTAGGAACACCTGGGTGGAGTATGTATCTTGGAGAGACAATGACTATGGTGTCTATAATTCATGTGTCTCGCTAGCATTGTAGCCCACTGTCTCGTTGAGAGATGGGGTTGTTAGTCAAGGCCTTGCACTAGGACAATGCTGGTTGATATGATGCTATATAGATGCGATTACCACTCTGATTCTTCTTATGAGATTCTTCAATTTGAAAGTGACCATGTACCTGTATGAATACCTCCCTAGTTAAGATGGAGTGTTGAAAACCGTAACTAGGATCGGTCTTCATATTGACTATGTAATTATGTATTTATGTAAAGAAGAAGACAAAGATAACAAAATGTATTTTTGTTATACTTGCTTCATGGGTTTCATGAGCAAGATTTTTATTATAGGTCAATAGACTTCGTCTTGATGTCTATTAGGGTTTGTCTTCTACTTACAAGTGTAATTAAGTGTCATGTATATGATTTGTCTAGTCTTAAGAAAATGCTCCAAGACCTTGCCATAAAACTGCGGAGGAATGGCTTAAGTCATCCCTCATTCATCGTTGGAAGATAAGCTTCTATACGTTGTGATCTAGTCGACCTATAAACAATGGTTGAAGTCAGCCTACATGCTGGATGAATGGTCGGCCTAAAATAGAGGAGATACCACTATATATACTCAGATTTGCGGTTCATTTGGCACATACAAAATTCAGATATCTCTGAGATAAAGTGCGGACTTCAGGACAAGGTCAATTGTAGACTTCAGGACAAGATCCAGTTCGGGCTTAAGGACAGAAGAAGGTATGTATATTCCTGAGATATCACAACATGATAGGTGCTGCGTTTCACTGAGGCAGAAATGCGGACTATTCAGAAAAGGAAGTGCAGATATATCAAACATCTTTGGACTGTTCTAAAGGAAGAAATTCGGATGTTTTACAGTGAGAATAAGCAAGGAATAAGATACTTTAATGTCAGAAAGAAAGGAAGGTAAATCTATGATTTACCTTCCTGTTCTACAGTACGTAAAGAGGAAGTATTACATCTCAATTGAAGAAGCTTCAAGGTTAAGCAAAGTGAAAGGTTCAAAGTCATCTTGTCTAAGAGTTGTCATAAAGAAGTCCGTGGAAAGGGGAAATCTATGCAAGGTACAAAGAAATTCTAGAGCAGCAAGAAAGATCCAGAAAAAATAGACCTAGAGACCGAGCTCTCTAGTCTTGGTGCAGATCAGTGCATGTTGGTGCAGAAAAGAAGAAGCAGTTTGAAGGGCTAGAAAGAAGCAATGACAAGGTCTTAGAAGCATTCTTAGGTCAAGGGTCCGAGTCTTGGTCATGGTACTTGTCATTTGAAAGTCTATAAGAAGAATTTCTCGTGGGTTTCACTCTCCAAGAGGGAGAGGTTTTTCCCTAGCTCGAAGAGCCTAAATTTGTGTCTCTTGTGTTTTGGTAATTGACTTGATGAAAGACTAAATACGTTAAGAAGAGAAGACATAAGTAAAACAAGTAAGCTCACAAGTAATTATCAAGAAGAGAATTTTAATTAATCTCCGCCCTCCAAATTCTCAACAGAGGTCTCCATCCGTCGTTTTCTCCCACTGTTTCCAACCCATCCACCATCATCCATGTATCTACTATCCCATGGATCCATTGAATTCACCACCATTGAATTTAATTTGCAATAATGGCGAGATTTTAAATTTGAATCTCATCATTGCCATTGTTTACCTGGTTCATTAGCGAATAATGAATACCCATAACGTGTTGATCGAGTTAGTCGTTGGTGCCCTGTTTTGGCAGCACGGTTGTATGTTGCCCATGTCCAGATTGCTCTCCAACCGGCGGCCCCGCCCGTTCTGTCTACTCAGCAGACTTGCATCCTCTCCTTCCCAACGATTCGTTGACCTGCGTGGACAACGTGGAGAGCTCTCTGAAGACTTGGGCATCAACATCCCTAGCCCCAATCCTTCCAATAATAGAACCATTATGATGAATCCTTTGTTTGCAAAGCTTTTTGGCAGCATGGTAGAAAATAGAATCAGTAAGTGGGAAAAAGGAAAAGAAAAGAGGGCAAAAGGACAAGCGGGTTTTAAGCCAAAGCATTCTACAATGGATCATGGTATCACGTTGAGACACATTATTGAAAAGGTTTGGGGGGGGGAAGAAGAAGTATTATGTTGTTTTGTTGACTTCAAAAAGGCATTTGACAAAGTCCCTAGAGATAAGTTGCGACGTAGAATGGAAGAACTTGAAATTCCTTTGCATTATGGAGATGTTGTCCATAGACTTTATGAAGAGGTGAAAATAAAAATTAGAACCTCAATGGGTGTTTCAGAAAGCTTTAGAAGTGACATTGGAGTCAAGCAAGGTTGCCCTCTATCCCCTACTCTTTTTGGTTTATATATTGATAAATTGGAAGAGTGGCTAAATCTACAAGGTGGAGATGGTGTTCAGTTGGGGGAGCTTGTGATCAAACTTATTTTATTTGTTGATGATCTTGTACTGATTTCTAAATCGGCCCATGGATTGCAGATGCACCTATATTCCCTTGAGTATTTTTTTCAAGCAGTGGGGATGCAAGTCAATACTAGCAAGACCAAAATAATGATTTTCTCTAATAAAAGGAAGCATATTCAGCATATGTTCTTCTTCGAAGGCAACATTCTTGAAGAATTAAATGAGTACAAGTACCTTAGGATTGACTTCAACAATAAACTTAATTGGGAGGACTGTAGAAAGAAGAGTATTTTAGGAGGGTGGAAAGCATTATATGCTCTTCAAAACAGATGTAGAGAGGCAAATTTATGGGATTGGAAACCAATTAAAGTGCTTTTCGGACTCCTAGTTTGTCCAGTGATGTTATATGGGTGTGAATTGTGGGCTAGCAGCACCCCGATCTCAAAATGGAAACAAATTGAGAAAATCCAAAAACGCTTGATCATGAGAAAGTTCAAAATAAAAATTTCAGTACCTTATGAGATAATGTTGAGTGAAACAGGGGCAACTCCTATCGAATCAATTGTTATGGTGCAACTCATAAGATATCTAAAAATAATTGAGAAAATGGTAGTAGGTAGATAGCCTAATGTTATCTTCAAGGAAGGCATGAGTGAAAGAAACAAAACATGGATGAGACAAAACTACACATCGATGCAAAAATGGAATATCTACCTCAATGCTTGTCCCACAAATAGCAAGGAGCTAAAGAATTTTGTTATGGAGAAGTTTCGTAAACAGGTATGGGGAAAAGAGTTGGGTAGAAGGAAGTACTACAATGAAGAATTCAACCCTACGTGTGATCTCCGACAAAAAGAGTACACTGGAGCTAACATTATGGGGAGGGAAAAGGTTCTTATTGTTCAATTAAGAACCAAATCGCATCAACTTTGATGTGAAACTGGACGGTGGAAAAGGCCTATTGAAGCTTGGGAAGAACAGGTGTGTACATTTTGCATGTTTGGGGCAGTGGAATTGGAAAAACATTTCATTTTGGAATGTGGTGCGTTCAAAGACATCAAAGAACGTTATGGGAATATGTTAGCATCGGTTTTTTGGCATTGTATTTTCAGTGAGGGGATTGTTGGAAGGTTGGGCCAGCTCATCATCAATTTGAATAAGAAAAAGACTGAATTGAAAATGGCGAAAAATATGGAATTGATGGTCACATAAACTATTTTTAGTCTCATGGACGTTAAAATATCATTTCATTTCATTTCTGCTTTTCAACATTTGACTTCACAACCATATAGTCTGGGTACTTCTGGTGTTTGGAGTGTGGGTAGTTCAATTTTTTAAGTTATCAGGTGAAAAGGGAGGCGTCATGATGATTGTTGTTTAGCAATAAAATTTATCTGAAAGGGAAAAATTATTGCTTAACTTCACAGAGTTTTGTTTAACTGTAGCTATTAGTTGCCACAAATAAGTTGTAGTTGTTCATTGTGACAACTCCCTTATACTTTGTTGCAACTCATTTTTGTTTGTAGATGGATAATATAGTAGGATTATTGTAATATCCCAAGCGGAATATTTCACCTATTTTCGCATAAATTTATCTCAACCCATAATTTCACCATAAAATTACTATTTCATTAACAAAAGATTGCCATGTAAAAGAAGATAAATAAAGCACATGCAATTTCAATAACACATTGAGCAGAAATAATCTTAGAATTTGTTATAATAAATAGTAGAAAGAGTGTACATGACGATATGGATGAAATATCTAAGATAGAAAATCCGGTCTCAAAAACTGATATGCTCTAATGCTCAAGTCGACCCTCCAAAACTGAACTGAAATGTCACTGTTGAGCTCTCTTGTGAATTCTGGATGAATTCACCGAGGGGAGATGGGTGCTCGCCCAATCTCTCTCAGTCACTCAAGGGTTTTCGTCCTAGGGCTACTGCTGAAGTGGAGAACTGTGTTCTCAACTTCTTATACAAGAAATGTCAAATCCAATATGATCTCTAATGGCCCTTCGTCCTCTCTTTATAGATCTAATGGACTCCTCTAGAAGCTCTTATTTTATTATTATTTTAATCATTGAGCACATTTCCCTTAATTAAAATATTATTTTTAATGTGGAAAATGCTCAATTGGCCACAATGCCTCCTCAGGTCACTGAAAATCACTCCTAGCCATCCCATCTTGTATATCTTCTCGTTCCGGTTCCAACGAGTTATTACACTAAGGTGTTATGCCAAAAATTCCTCTCGAAATGCCACCTTAGGCGTAATAAATTGAGTTAGGCCCATTAATGACTCAATTCTCTGAAAGTTGTCAGAATGAAATGGAACGAAAAGAAAATTTTGTAGATGGTGGTATATATCAAGTGAATGCAATCAAACCTCATAAAACTCCTCAAAACACCTCCAAAAGCTCCCAGGGACTGTTGATGATGCCAACCTGCACCTGTGACCTGTCTGCCCCCAACTCTGAAAGTCCATCCTGATCATGTCATAAGGAGTACCAGAAAAAGGACCATTACAAATCCTCCACCCCAAGATTTCTTTCCGTCAAGAAATCCAAATATTTGGACCAGTTTGTTGGCCCGATGCAACTAAGACCCAATGCCCGAATCCCATACAAATTGTTGGGTGATGCTATGCCTCTGTGTCAACCCGCCAGGAACAAAGCCCTCAATGCCCAGATCCCAGACTAATCTCTGACTGAACATGTCATCAACAAATCCTCCTGGATCCCAATGCCACCAAGAACAAGCACCAATGCTCCACGGATCCTGCTACGCTATAACTCTGGCTAAGAATGTTGGCCCACTGACTGCGTACCAGCTCATCACCTCTCTCCAATCCAACCCCTGACTCAATCCAATGCTAATCCTTCTCTCCTGATGCCGGGATGGAATGTTGAAGAGTTTTCGACCTGTATCCCACTACCAACTGAAACCTGAAGTACCCGTCATGTCTAAGGGTCCTCACTCCACCATGCTCCTGACTAAGAAGATCGTACCATCAGTAGGATACCAACTCATGATCTCCCACCAATCTAATGTATGGACACCTGTGCGAGGGATAGGTCTACTAAGTTGATATTGGTCCATGCTCAACTCCCAACGCTTTGCCCTATCATCCATCAGAATCGGTCCAAAAAATCTTGCCCCTCTCCCTCTAATGGAAAAAAGTGGGTAAGCTATGCTGCAAACCCTATCTATGTGCTCCTGGAGAGGGATGCTGCCTGAAAATGTTGCAGCTGTCCTGGCCGCCACTACCTCTGTTTGCACCTCATCAATGGGTAGACCCAAAGATGGATGCATTGTTGTCTCCCTTGCCGGATAGAAAACTCCATGCTCCTCCAACCCACCAATCATTTGCAAAACTATCTTGCCAGACTCCAACACCTCATGAGGACAAGTGCCTGTAAATATTGCCACCCTGCTAGCTGGTTGCCCATCTGTCTGCTCCTCATCAATGGTTGACCCCAAGGGTGGTCTCTCATCCTCCATCATGAGCTCAATGTGATCCTCTGACTAGCCCTACAAAAAAGGCTCAACATGCATACTATGCATATCATCCTCCTCAACTGGCTCATGCTACGTTATATGTTGCTCACGCTGAATCCTCACAAGTGACTCATCATTCTCAATGTCTCCCATAGGGTCCACCGACTGCTCACCATACCTACTGGAATATAAATTTGGCATGTTGTCCACAACTCTACATGACTGCTCATGCTCCCCAGAGGCATCCTCGTATGGCCCCATGGACCCATCTAAAGAGTTATCATCTCGACATACAAAAGGAATGTCCTCCTGCTCTACCTCTGCCACCTCATTTTCATCTCTCAAGCATGAGTGGTCAGGTCCCTAAGGTTCTTTGTAGATGAAGCAAAGACCCTTCCTCCTCGACTTATTTTTGTTGCCTAATCCACCAGACTGGGGCAGCTCCTCCCTGGTGAACTGTCTCCTAAATAGCCCAATGTTCTGCTCAACCAACATTTCGGCTCGTTCATAAGCATCAAGTGAGACCAACTGCTCTCTCCTCCAAATGCTCAACAATCTAGTCTACAACTCCCGGAAAACGGCATCACGACCCCTCATACATTATGACAAAATGGACTGCATGTGTGTTATGACTATGTTAGGATGATGTTTCCTAATGTTGAAGAAGCATTGGAACATCTGTAGGATCAAGTCATCATACTCCAGCTCAAACATGAGATCATAAACTCTAACCAAGGCCATGACTTCTAGAATCTCTAGTCTCTTCCCAAAGGTAGGGCCCTCATTGTTATCCAAATCCTACAAGGTCTCCACTATCAACCTGAAGACTCTCAGAATAATAGCACTGTAACGAGCTATAGGTGCAGTCAGCATCATGATACTACCAAGACATGAGGCAATTGGAAGTTTGACTCCTATACAAGGGTGCTCCAAATAATTATGTTGTACCAAGGCAAGCATGGCTAGTTTAAGAGCTCAAATCAAGCTCTTCCCATCTGATTGATCTACCTTGGAAAGGATTGAAGCATGTTCCTATAGTTTTAGAAGGGCTTTGGGTGTAACCCCCATAAATCTCAAATTTGTCCCAAGTTTGAATATTTTGTGTCCCATCTCATGTTCTTCCTATGGTTTTCCTTGTTGTAACATACAAAGCATCCCTTTGGAAAATGTTTTGTTGATTATTGCTGCTAGTTTATTAAGGAGATTGATGATGGCAAGTTCATTAAGCAAGACTTTGACTGACAGAAAAACAGAGGTACATAATAATATCACAACAGTATGACCAAACCTTTCTCCTACAACTTGTCTTACTCCTAACAACCAATCAACTAATATACCAAATATATAATGCTCAATGATATAAGCCCTGACTCAAGACAACTACAACAATAATTTTTCTCTCTCTCAAACAATACAAATCTCCCAGGGTCAACATTGGAGCTATACCCAACAGGACACAATCATACAATACCTAAGATATATGATAATATGCAAAGGCTACATTCAAACTCTTAGCAAATATCTCAGACATACTCAGGCAGCAGCAAAAGCCATAAACTATGCTCTCAATACCAACAACCAAGACAAAATATATGGTGACAATAAGTAATATTTTTCTACATCTCCTCTGTTGCCCGCAATTGGTAGCACTGTAATACCCTGATTCTGCTACTCTTTGAGATTGTTTTAAATTTTTTTTTACTTGTATGAAAAATAAATTGAAGTTGATACAATAGAGCAGGAGACAGTGTATATCGATAAACATCAAGAAAAATAATCCATGAGGGACGTGCTTGGAATTATCTGTTGGATTGAGGCTACCCTCTCGACCCACGTGCATGCAATAATTTTTTAGGTTGTCGCACTATAGCGCGGGCTTCAGTTACCATGCTGACGTTGATGCAAGAGATTCTAAGAGCTCATGACTTGGCTGCTGGTGTTGAACTTGGTTCCTACAACCCATATAATTGGTGCGGCTTTGTGGGTTCGATCCTCCTTAATATGTAATCAACATGAAGGCAGAATTATTCGATCTCCATGTATTTCCTCAACTGTGATGACTGCGCACAAGTGCTTCGATTCACTAATCGCCCATGCACTATTCAATCAACAAACCTCGGTGGCCTTGAGATCAATTGTTTAGTCGTCGGATTTGCGGTCCACACCCATTACACCCTGATTCGGCTTCATAAACCTTAGATCGGTGCACCAAAAATTTCACCCATGCAAAGACAATGAGCTCGTCCCTTGATTTGTTCAGCCCTCTGAAACCTTTCAATTTCGTATGCCCCCCCCCCCCCCCCCAACTCCCCCACCACCCCAAAAGGTTAATTTGATCGTCACCTCAATAATTTATGAACTTCTTAACGAACCCCTGAAAAAGACCCTCTTAATTAATTGCTAATCATTATTACCAAATGACCGGCATTCGACGTTCCAAATTGTCCAGCTGAAATGGAACTCGACCCTCCACAAAATAAAACTGACAGTCACAAATTTTTTCGTAATGTTGACCCCAAACTTGCTCACTGCTCATGACTTGGCCCCAAATTCGATGGCGGCTATGCTTCTTGGCCCAGTTGCATTACGTCGATCAGCGGGACATTGACCAGTAGCTCGTGAATCCTGAGCAACGATGGGTCCTCCCACCTGCGTGCTCAATCGCCACGTCCTCAGTAACTTCGATCAGGAAGAGTCGAGTTCAATAGCTGAAAGAGGGGATATGAATACAAAATACTTCCATCAAGTGGCAAATGGTAGGAGAAATATGAACTCAACCTGGAATATTGTATCGGCAGCTTTGATCAAGAAGAGTCGAGTTCAATAGCTGAAAGAGGGGATATGAATACAAAATACTTCCATCAAGTGGAAAATGGTAGGAGAAATATGAACTCAATCTGGAATATTGTATCGGCGGAAGGCCACATGGTCTACTCTACTGAGGGCATATAGAAGGAAGCTTTTGCCTATTCTCTGAATTTTACAAAGCAGAATCGGGAATAGATCATACATGTCAAAAATGGGTGCTGGACCATATGCCTACTATGTTTGATTCTAATGCAAATGATAAGCTGGGGGAAGCCATTTCTAAAGATGAAATTGTGACGGTTCTTAAAAATTTCGCTAATGATAAGAGCCCCGGGCCGAATGGTTGGCCTGAGAGTTCTTCTTGCATTTTTTTGAGCTCATGGGGGATGCATTACACAAGCTTATTGAGCGGTCCAGGCTATTAGGGAACATACTTGGGGACATCAACTCAACCTTTATCGCGATGATTCCCAATTCATCTTGCCCTCAGACCTTCTCTGAATTCAGGTTGATTTCATTGTGCAATGTCTTGTACAAAATATCCTCCAAAATCATTGCCCTAAGGATAAAAGGGGTGCTCTCTTGATATATGTTTGCTGACCAATACGAGTTTCTACAAGGATGCTCGATTCATGATCCAGTGGCATCTGCTTAGGAGGTTTTACACTCAGTACAGTCCCGGAAACTGGAGGCGCTTATTATGAAGGTGGACTTATTCAAAGCATATGATTGCGTGGATTAGTCCTATATTAGATTGGTCCTCCTTGGGATTGGCATGTCTCTGCATAATATTAGATGGATCATGGCCCGCATTACTTCAGTGAGGTATGTGGTTATAATTAATGGACTGCCATCAGAGTTCTTTGAGGCGGGGCGTGGTCTACGCCAGGGATGTGCTCTCTCTCCTTTAATTTGTATTCTTGTTATGGATGGGTTCAACAATCTTATGAAGATGGCAAAGAAGGCTGATTTTTTCCAGGGCATATTGTTAATTTAAACATGTTCTATGCTATTTCAGATTAGGGCACAAAATCTTGAAGCAGATAGAACATACCAATAGATCGATGGAAGACAAGCCAAAACAGAGATAATGAATGGTGGCGTTACGGCGATCAGCGGGATGCTTCTACCAGCAAAGCCTTCAATAGTTCATTCAGGCAAGTGTGTCACACATAACTTCAGTACAACCCAAACAAAGAACTCCACAAATACGCAGCTCCATCACCATCAAGAGAGAAGAAAATCCTCCACACAATGTGTGTATAATGAACTCCAAGTCTCTCCATTATATAAGCATCTTTGGGGGTGTGTGACACTTCCTTTAAGACTTTTAAGTATATATTATATTCCAGGCCGACCTAGCACATAAGTGGAGTAAATTCAAAGTACATGTTCTGCTCATCCGATTGAGATGATCTTTAGATCAATCTTACACCTCTCTGAAAGAGGAATCCAATAAAAATATTGGGATCGTCATCTGAGCATCACAACCCGGAGTTTGGACCTAGTTGTCCAATTTTAATACTCCCTCTCAACTAGGGAGAACTCCGACCACTAGTGCAATCCAAACATCGTGCGTCATCCCGCCGTAACTTGCTTTGCTGGCCTCTTTATTTCAGAACAAAAGTGGGTCAGTCACCAAGACATCATTCCCGACTGACAGATTCAGCCCAGAGGTCCGAAACCTCTATAAGACTCATAAAGAGTCTCATACCAACCCGAAGTTGATTTACCTGACTCGAAGTCAGTTGGAGGTCTAAAACCTCACTAGGACTCAAGAGAGTCATATACTAACCCGAAGTTAGTTCCACTAACCCGAAGTCAGTTGGAGGTCTGAAACCTCACTAGGACTCAAGAGAGTCATATACTAACCCGAATTTAGTTCCACTGACCCAAAGTTAGTTGGAGGTCCGAAACCTCGCTAAACTTGATCCCAGATCAAGTTGTTGGACACGTTCCATCCTAGACATAGAGAGTACGACAATCTCTGATGCGTCCATCGGTCTTGCTATGGTCTCTATTCACATTTCCCACCTCATTGGCCAAATGAGAGGTACTTCCCATGAGTCCGAAACTCCATGGGTAGGATACATACGGGACACAGATCAAAGAGAGGTAAACCATCTCAATATCATCACGGTGGGGCGGAAGCACACCAAATAGGTTCCGCAAGCCTAGCCCGATGGTTGCTTATAGCACCAAAGCTATCCCCAAAACCCCCTTGGAGCTCCCAGAGCTCATCGTCCAACAAGACCCTCCAAATAGGGTCATTCCATGATTCCAAGATTCTCACGGAAGGTTAGGACATGATCTTCCCCAAGGGCATTGTGAGAATGTCCATGACCTGCTCATCAGTCCCTATATGATCGAGCGTTACGGCACATCGCTGTACCATATCCCAGATAAAGTGGTACCAACCATCAACGTGCTTGGATCAATCGTGGAACCCTAGATTCTATGACAAATGAATCCCCCTCTGGCTATCACAAACGATTAGGGTGGAATCTAGCACATGCTCGAACAACTCACTAAAGAGCTTTCGCAACCAAGTGACTTCACATCGGGCCACACATGCTACAATGTATTCAGCCTCAGCGGTGCTCAAGGCTACTGACTTTCGTTTCTTGCCCGAAGCATATCTATGTGTGAAGCAACATCTAGATGTGCTCTTGCAATCCACCACACTGCCAGCCCAATCGACATCAGTATATCCAAGGAGTGTCATGCTCCTGGCAGTGTATCTCAACTTATGGTTTATCGTGCCATAGAGATATCTCAAGAGTTTCTTGGCACCAATCCAGTGAATATTATAATCAACCATCTGTTGATTCAAAGTGTTCACTGCACAACATAGGTTCGGTCGAGTGTTCACTAAGAACATCAGAACCCCTACGAGTTGACGATACTTAGTAAGATTTGCTAATCACGGGCCCAGCAGCGCTGCCACTCAACTTCTTAAATTTGAGCTCCATCGATGTCGACACAGACTTACAGTCCACCATACCAGAAGCTTCACAATTTATTTTCCTTGAGAAAGGAAAATCTCGCCAGGTCTCTGCCAAACCTCCAGGCCTAGGAAGTAGAGCATCAGTCCTAGGTCCTTCATTTCGAACTCAGCAACGAGCTCCCTCTTGCACTGATGAATGAGAGGGTCAGCGTCTTTTCAGGAAGAGGTCGTCCACATAAAGCACCAGAATGAGAGGCTTCTCTCTATCAATCTTGAAGTAAAGGTTTGGATTAGCGTTACTACGAGTGAAGCCCGGCTTCATTAGGTAGCTATCTATCCTCTCGTACCAAGCTTTGGATGCTTTCTTTAGCCCACGAAGTGCTTTCTTCAACCTGCAAACATGGGTGTCCCGATCTTGGACTTCGAACCCCAGAGGTTTCTCTAGATACACCTCTTCCTTTATTGCACCATGCAGAAATGCGATCTTCACATCCATCTGATGAAGATTCCATCCTTGCATAGCAGCAAGGGTAATAATAGATTATAGGTGCAATAATAATCAATGCCTTCCTAGAGAAGTCTCAGGCAACACATTTTGTCATCAGATCCATGCTTGATCTTATATCGAGGTGACAACAACTTTGATCTGTGTTCTAGAAACCATATCCCAAACATCATCCTCACATCCTTGCAGACTTTGATGCTTTACAGTTTCTTCAAATGATCCAAGCTCATATGGCAGCTAGATACCTCTGGTATTTATATGGCTTCTTGGTTTTCTTCTGGAATTCCCCCCTCTGAAGCCATATGTCTTTGAGCCATGAGGGTCTTCTTTCAACAATGATATTAACTCAGAAGCATATACAATTGTATTCTCCCTCTTAATGCCAGTTTCTCTTGTGAGAGAAGACATCTATGAGGGCATCCTAGACACCAACTTGGAAAGGATTCTTATTCTCCCACAGTCAAAGCCATCCAAGACTCATAGCCATATATTGTCATATAGCTATCATGCATCTTGGCATGTATCATATACAATATTTGTTCAAAACTTCACAGGCTTTGCTGATCATGGTTCAAGACTCCAACAACGTGACTGAAGGCTGCAGAAACTTCTCGGATCACACTTCCAAGTTTATCATTACGCTCTAATGTAAGACTGATTACGGTCACCAGCTTACTACTACTATGACTCTCGCAAACATGGATGTTTGTCTATGTCACTGTCATAATGACAGTGACATAGAATCACAGATTTAGCTCCTCAAATTTTCGGTTACAGAGATACCTTCTGAATTGTCATCATTGTTTTCTTCATAATTAACAGTACTGAAGATTTCAAGATTCATGGTCATACATATTCTGACATATGTCATTGTCAAACAGGGAGAATATATCTACAAGCCTCAGCTTGTGTCAGAAGTACTTATACTTACTTTACAGCGACTACCTGTTATTGTGTGAGGATCTGATGTAGCTTCCTCAAGCAACCCTCTAAAATTGTCTTATTTGCAACTTACTGCCTTCTAACATATCTTGACTTCTGCACTGCTTCTTATCTTCCAGATCTGCCCAACTACAGTTAATGGTAGACTGATCTAGGGTTCCAGATCTTCAGATCTCAAATCTGCAATTTGTTTCCTAAATTGTACAGATCTAGGAACCAATCATACAGATGTTCCAAACACAGAATTTACCCTTCTTCATGCCAGTCCATACCTTATATGATACCTTTCTGTTACGCAGGTCTAGCTCAGTCATAAGTGCACAACTCCTGAACATGTGGTAAATGACACAATGTGTCATCTTCTAAATATCACTGTGGTCTTGCTTATGCACAGATCTGGGAATCATTGTGTTTGTGATCTACGACCAACTTCAGCTTGGATATGCGGCTGCAATCTACATCGTTGTTCCTTTTCACCACCAGTAGGATCTTTGACCATCCTCACTTATACAGAAATTCAATCCACAATTGCAGAGATTACCAAAAAAAAACTCTTCCTAGAACTTCCACCAGTATACCTACAAACTTGGCCATTCGGAATATGGATATAACTATCATGATGTGAAAATTAGGAACTACTCTGATACCATGTTAATTTAAACATGTTCTATGCTATTTCAGATTAGGGCACAAAATCCTAAAGCAGATAGAACATACCAATAGATCGATGGAAGACAAGCCAAAACAGAGATAATGAATGGTGGCGTCACAGTGATCAGCAGGATGCTTCTACCAGCAAAGTCTTCAATAGGTCATTCAGCCAAGCGTGTCACACATAACCCCAGTACAACCCAAACAAAGAACGCCACAAATACGCAACACCAAGGACGCAGCTCCATCGCCATCAAGAGAGAATAAAATCCTCCACATAATGTGTGTATAATGAACTCCAAGACTCTCCATTATATAGGCATCTTTGGGGGTGTGTGACACGTCCTTTAAGACTTTTAAGTCTATATTATATTCCAGGCCGACCTAGCACATAAGTGGAGTAAATTCAAAGTACATGTTCTGCTCATCTGATCGAGATGATCTTTAGATCAATCTTACACCTCTCCGAAAGAGAAATCCAATAAAAATATTGGGATCGTCATCTGAGCATCACAACCCGGAGTTTGGACCTAGTTGTCCAATTTTAACACATATCCTTTTCCCCATCTGTATGCATTTCACATTCCTTGTTTGTAGATCATTTACTTGTTTTTGGCAGGCTTATCAGGAATCAATGGTTTTATTTGCATTTCCTCCTCACTCGTTTCGGTGTTGCAACTGGGTTGCACATCAATAAAAGCAAATCCTTTCTTATACATGCGGAAGGTGATGTCGATGAGATCAATTTCATTGCCGATTTCTTGGGGGTTCAGACAAAGCACATTTCAGAGGGTATTTCCTACCTGGGATTTAAATAGAAGCCATTTGGCTATAGATCGACAGACTGGACCTGGCTAGTGGATAAATTTAAAGACAAAATTCATAAGTGGTCTCATAGATGGTTGTCCCTAGGCGGGAGATACATATTAGTCCAAGTTGAACGTTCTTCCACAATTTGTGGTATATTGGCCCCATCTGTTCTTCCTCCCTGCTCGCACGATCTCTCTCATAAACGCCACAATCTCAATAGGACAGGGGCATCGAAAGGTACTAAATTCCACCTTTGCAAGCTCGATAGGATTATTGTGCCTAAAGATTTCGGGGGATGAGGCATGTTGCATGTTCGCTCCTTTGCTACAACCCTCTTAATCAAATATCTATGGAGAGTTTTAAATGGTGGAGGCATCTGGTCAGATATCTGTCGGATAAAATAATTGGAGGGAGATCCTCTCGTGTAGATTTATAGAGGTTCTCTGGTTCGAAGGAGACGTGAGTTTGTCATTTGGAAGAGCTTCCGGAAAGTTATGGATCAATTCGCATTGCGTCTGGCTTGGAGACTAGGGAATGGATGGCAAATTGCGTTGGGTTGTGACAGGATCTTGGGTCTTTCGGCGGGACAACTAATTGATGATGGGCTGATTCATTATTTGTCCGAAAGGGGGATCTTCTTCATCTCGCAATTGATTTCCTCTTGGCATCAAGGATGTCCCAAATGAAAAACAACTGCACAACTTGGATTGCTAGATCGGGATGTTGGGTCTTGGCAGAGATATGTTGATGATTTATGGTTAGGCAATTTCAGCTTCCATCTTGGAGGGGATCAGATTGTTTGCAATGGCCTTATGAAAGCAGATGGACTAGTCGTGCAGGACATACCTTTTCATCAACAAAAATCATATTGGAGCAAGTACTCTGTCTCCTTTCAGGGCATATTGGCATTGAAACATTACTTACAAAATCTTATTGTTTGGTTGGTTGGTTTGGAAGGAGCGGGTGCTGACGTGGGACAACCTCATGAAACACGACTTTCATGGACCCGGTAGGTGCATTTATTGTAACAATCATGAAGAATCAATTGTATTTCTGGATTGCCCATTTGTATTCAAAATTTGGTCTATGTTCTCTCATTTTCTTATTGATCTGGGATGGAGACTAGACAATATTATCAACACTTTTGCTACTTGGGGAACGCTCAAGGGAAATACAAAGCTCTGCCTTTCTTCTTCATATGGCTGGCCCGGAATCGAGCTATTTTTAAAGGGAGGCCTGTTATAATTGACCATATATGGTGCCATCATGGCATGGATTAATGCCTAGTCATCATCGCCCCCTATTGTGAGGGATCTTTCTCACCAGATCAGGCCTCATCCTATTTCACTCCTCGCGGTTTTCTATGATGGTGTGCAACAAGGGGGCTTATGCGGATGTGGTGCCTAGATTAAGCTGGATAATCTGGAAAGATTCCAAATCCATTGGAATGGGGGAAGGGGATCCAATATCAAGGCGTAACTTCTTGCTTTATGGAGTGGCTTATGGATGGCGTTCAATTTACATTTATATTCTGTCAATATATATGGTGATGCTAAGGTAATTTTGGATGGACTTTCTGGTAGGGCTCTCCTTCAACCAAGAGGTTTGCTGGGGTGGATTTAACGAATTAAATCTCTCCTTTCCAAGCTCAACAATCTGCCCTTGACTCACATATATCGTGAGAGCAACTCTCGTGTTGATCTGTTGTCCAAGAAATGTCTCACGGACTCTCCCGACAACTTCTATATTGCACATTACAAAGGCCCATTATTGTTGCAGGTATGTGGTCTCGTCATTTTAATCGTGGATGTTTGTCCTGTTGGTTTCATATTCTCTTCATAGATTGTTGTTACGGCCTTCCCGCCTCTTCATCAAGCGAGCCAGCCTCTTTTCAAGCAAGCCCGATTCCTGTCATTTTACCATTCTTTCATCTCTGGTTTTTTACCTATGTGCAATGGTTGGGAGGTATTTTGCTTTAGTTTTTTATTGTCATTGTAGATCTCATATGTATATATTTATCATCTATGGTTTTGGTGCACACTTTAAGTTGGTTATTAAGTCAAGAATGGACAAAATTACTCTCTCCTTTTTTAGATCTTTTATTATGTGTAAATTATGATGAGAAAATGACATATGACACTACATGTAATAGTCATGGCCTATGCTGGGAAGGTTTTATCCTACTAATTAGTGGCTAATGCTTATAAGTTGCTACCATGAGATCATGTATTGTTTCAACTATAATATGAACAACGTTTTTTCTTCTCTGAAAAACTGGGGCTTCAATAAAATCGACCCTTCTTAATATCTTACGCCAAAATTTTAATTCCCTCTAACATGACCGGCCTCATGGTCAAACGTTCCAATTGTTTTCTTGGCCCCACGATTTTGACTTGAAATTTTATCTGTGGCCCTCATATACGAATTTCAATCTACTGCTAAATAATTCGGTCTGCCATGCGTGAAACTCAATCAGCAATTTAACTTGGTCCTTGATTTTGGAGTAGGCAACGCAATCAGTCTCCTGGCATATGTCAATACATGGATGAAAGTTGTCACCGGCTTGATCGACGTGGCCTTTTAAGAAATGAAGTACTCAACCCCCACTAAGCATACATTCTGTCTTCACGAGCAATTTTGATACCCCTAGCGATAATTAGAATAATTTGATCTTGTGATAACATTTGGTTCCCACGAACTAGACTTGGCCAAGGAAATAGCAATATAATCAATCCTCTAGCAATAAACACTTGGTTCAGAAATTTTATTAGAAATCGAGGGTCTCTTCTTCAATGTTTTCACTCCAACACCTACAATAAATATGGGATGGAAAACCCTCAAGCTGGCAGGAGAACCAACTCTGATACCACTATAATATTCTGAGCGGAATATTTCACATATTTTCTTAGGAATTTATCTCAACCCATAATTTCACCATAAAATTAACATTTCATTAACAAACGATTTCCATGTAAAAGAAGATAAATAAAGCAAATGCAATTTCAATAACACATTGAGTAGAAATAATCTCAGAATTTATTATAATCAATCGCAGAAAGAGTGTACATGACGATATGGCTGAAATATCTGAGATAAACAATCTGGTCTCAAAACATGATCTGCTCTGATGCTGATGCCAACCCTCCAAAACTGAACTGAAATGTCACCGCTAAGCTCTCATGTGAATTATGGATGAATTAACCAAGGGGAGATGGGTACTTGCCCAATCTCTCTTAATCACCCGAGGGCTTTCGTCATGGGGCTACTGCTGAAGTGGAGAACCAGGTTCTCAACCACTCATACAAGAAGAAATGTCAAATCCAAGATGATCTCTAATGGCCCTTCCTCTTTTTATGGATCTGATGGACTCCTCTAGAATCTCTTATTTTATTATTATTTTAATCATTAAGCACATTTCCTTTAATTAAAATATTCTTTTTAATGTGGAAAATGGTCAATTGGCCACCTCAGGTCATTGAAAAATCATTCCTAGCCATTATATCCTGTATATCTTCTCGTTCCGGTTCCAATGAGCTATTACACTAAGGTGTTCTGTGAATAATTTCTCCGGAAATGCCACCTTTGTTGTAAAAAATTGAGTTAGGCCTATTAATAACTCAATTTTTTGAAAGTTGTCGAAATGCAATGAAACGAAAGACAAATTGTGCAGATGGTGGTATACATCAAGCGACTGCCATCATACTTGATAAAAACTCCTCAAAACACCTCCAAAATCTCCCAGGGCCTGTTGATGACGCTAACCTGCACTTGTGACATGTTTGTCCCCAACTCTGAAAGTCCATCTTGACCATCTCATAAGGAATACCAGAAAAAAAGGAACATTACAATTATTTAGATTCAAAATCTAATAAAATGACATTTGAAACTATTACAATAAGGTTGGAAATGGTTCATTTAAAATGGTTTATTGTGTTATTTTCTGGTAATTGCGTCTTGATTACAACTTATAAGCTTATCCCTTTTCTGGCCTTCCTCCTGGAAATCTGACCTCCTTATAAGCTTATCCCTTTTCTGGCCTTCCTCCTGGAAATCTGACCTTATAAGCTTATCCCTTTTCTGGCCTTCCTCCTGGAAATCTGACCTCCTGTCAATCTAAAAGGTAGGACGATGAGTCTTTCCAATATTTGATATGAATGGCTCATTTGCATGTATTCTAAAAGGTAGGGCGATGAGTCTTGATAATATTTGATATGAATGGCTCCTTTGCATGTATTCTATTTACTTTCCTTAACTCCAATTAGGAGGATGGTCAAGTTCATTTGATTATGGAAGATAATAACTTACTTTTTTTGAATGATTTGAAATATATTTTATTAATTTTTCATGGTAATTGTTATGGAAATTTAATTATATATTTGATTGTGTTAAATTATAATTTTTATTATTAAAATAATTTTTTAAATATATAAATAAATTTTAATTTTTTTTGTATTATATATATATATATATATATATATATAATTTTATACAAAAATATTTAAATTATTACAATTAAAAGGATAGATGAAGTATGAATAACTATAAAGAATAGGTTTGCCTATATTAAAATGTATGAGTTAGGTGTAAAATTAAAATAGAGAATTGGAAAAATATAAAAAAGAATAAGAAAGTATCGTATATTTTTTGTGTCATAGTAGAGTCCTTGTAAAAAATTGAGATTGAAATTTCAAGTTAAATACATTTTATAAATTTATTATAATGTTGAAGTAATGAGATTGAATAATATATTATACGATATTGTTAATTGATGTGTTAATAAACTCAAAATGTTTGATGATGTCTACGTGACATGTACCTTCTTAA
The DNA here is from genome assembly GCA_034641835.2 of Pinus albicaulis. Lineage (NCBI taxonomy): Eukaryota > Viridiplantae > Streptophyta > Pinopsida > Pinales > Pinaceae > Pinus > Pinus albicaulis. The sequence continues at coordinate 1,154,227,568 of CM076580.1, read as the reverse complement.
GTGTATATGATTTTTTATATTAGTTTCTCATATTTTCTAAATGTTTAAGATTATTAGTGCATTTTTATTTTAGTAGCATTTTTATAAAGTGATACTTAATTTTAATTGAGTGTAGATGAATGATAATCAATTAGCTCTGATTTATCATGGCCTTTTTAATTGTGTCTTTGTTTTACACATTGTTTTAGAAAATTTCACCTATATACGTAAAAAAATTAAGAACATAGATAATAACTTCAGATAATGCATGTTGTTGCTTATGATTAAGCAATTTAATGTCGATATCTTAACATCATCATGCTTATGACAACTACTTTATAAAATAATAGCATTAACATGTACTCCATGTAGGGACTTGTCTATAAGTATATTGTATAAAGGTATACATCAATTAATACGTGAATTAAAAGTATAATATTAATACATCAATTAGTGTGCTCAAATTCAAAAGGTATATATCCAAATATGAAACACGTTTGACTAGTAAAATAAGCGTAATGTGACTCTTAAATATGTTTGTTATATGGATATGATCCACATATACCCTTTGACCCTACATAAGCTAAATAATAATATTTCCTTGGACCCTAAGGAGCACAATATTCATTGACTATATCCGTAGAATATTAATATCGTATATTAAAATTAATATATATCGTATAATACTTTATGTTAATTAGCAATACTGTATAATATTTTCATTGATAAGAAGGTACATATCATAGAGGCACCATGTGAACATAATTCATATTGAGTCGCTCTTAGTTTATTTTCATTCTTCATTAGGTGCATAAAAGCCAAATAGATTAACATGATATCCTTCTTCGATCATTATTGAAATAATCAAAGAGATAGAATAGTCAAGTGCAAAGATATATCTAAACTAGAATTTTTTGGAATTAAATTACTTAGCAAAACATCCTTGATTTTTTTTTATTAATATGAGCAAAATCTTTACGAGTTTTTACTACTTTTTTCTTTTGTGAATTATTCATTGTTCAATATGTTCCATTTGTATTGTGAAATATTTCTTCAATAAAAATATCCTAAAATCTTGTTTATTTCACTATTTCATGAAAGCTTTGAGGAATTTTACTTGGTTGTAAAAGTGATGCATAATAGTGTCATTGTTTAATGGGGATCCTTGCAACCATATCGTATATTTAATGGTATAATATTCTACTCAATCTCATTCCTTCAACATTATAAAATATATTTAACATCAAAGGTATAATATTAATACATCAATCTATATTCTAGTCAATTAATATAACAATTAAAGATATAATATTAATACATCAATTAGTGCGCTTAAAGTCAAAAGGTATATATTCAAATATCAAACACATTTGAGTAGTATGTTGAGATTCAACAAGAAAATTTCAGCACCCACGCCTAGTTGCATTAAGCACCCAGACTAGGGTGGGGCCCACAGTGATATTTTTGGGTGCATGTCTATTTTGGTTATCCCTTAATTAAGATGGACATTAAATTGTAATCTATTCTCAATGTTGACTTGAATCAGTTAACTGAAAGTGATAAATTCAGTTAGCTAGTGGATTTCGAGTTAGAGGTAGTTGGTGAGGCATGCAGAGTAATTCTAGTTGTAACAGAGTTCAAAGTGTAGTGGTGCATGAGTTAATGCAAGTTGTAAACAATTTAACTCGGTTAAGTGAGTTAAACTCAGTTGTGCTAGTTGTAACTGAAGATACACTAGTGAGAGATCAAGTGAATTAAATATTAATTAATTCGCAATCAGTGACCTGACATGCAACTGAGTATTTACTATTACTAGTTGCATGCATGTCAGATCCAGTGGAGACCCAATTGAGTTCTAGGTGAAAGGGAAGTTGACTATCAGTTGTAGGAAGACAAGAATTCCATGATACTTGCGCAGCCAAGGAAGGCAAGAATTCCTATCTTTTAGGGATCTATTCCATTAGGGATTGCGCAAGCAAGGCAGGCTGTCTCGAGGCTGAGAATTGGCTATGTGTTGGTCAGTTTTGCATATAACAATGTGAGATAATTAGCTGAGTACTGGAGGGCTCTTATGAGAAAATTTTTGTATGTAATTGTTTCATGGTCCATGCTTAATATACAATAGAAGATAGTGGGGTTTTTAGCTGTAAGCTTTCCCCAGGAAATTATATGTGTTGTGTGTGATTGATCTTTCTTCATATTCATGTGATTAGCGATTGTGTTTTTAATTCCGCAAAAGATTTGTAAAAGCGATTCAGTATTTAACTTTATTACATTGTTAGATCAGGTGAATCCAAGATATACATGCATGTTGTATAATTTCTACATGGTATGAGAGCATACGAAATTGCAGAAGTGAAGTAGGAGCTGAGTTTGTGACTGGATAGAATTCGAATTTGCAGAAAGACTTTCTTGGTGCTATAGCTGATTCAAGATCGAAATGGCTTTCAATGGTTTGAGGTTATAGTATGCACTCGAGGGAAACTCGAACTATATTGCTTGGAAGGAAAGGATGGAGGAAGTACTTGAAAACAATGGCTTGAAGGAATTCATTGACAAAGATGTTCCTAAACCCGTGTGACAGACACTGCAAATCTTGATGCATGGCAAAAGAAAGTGGCAAAGGCGAGGAGGATCATGTTGGAGGGAGTACGAGACCACATTGTCTCAAGCCTCCATGGGAAAGCCACACCATATGCAATTTTAAAGGCTTTGACGGATCTATTCCAAAGCAGCAGTGACCATAAGAAATTGGTGCTCAAAGATAAACTCGGGAAGAAAAAGATGGAAAAGGGCAACACCATTCCAAAATATCTAACAAATTTTGTCCAATGTCGGGTTGAACTGGGGAGCGTTGGAATAACAATTGCTGATGATGATTTGGTGAGCTTGGCTCTCCTAGGACTTCCCAAGAGTTGGCATAGTTATAAAGACTCTATCAATGGAAGGGAAAAATTACCAGATTGGGAACGACTCTGGTAGGATTTGGTGCAAGAGGAGTTCAAACAGAACAACAGAGATGGATCTTCATCTAAGAATGAGGATGAAGAGGATTGTACTTTTCCTGCGAAGGCGAGGAAGGGGAAGGGGAAGAAATTCCATTCTACATTTGAGTCCAAGAATAGCAAGAAGCATGACATGTCCAAGGTGAAGTGTTTTCACTGTCACGAGCATGGGCATTTTGCTACTAACTATCTACAAAAGAAGAAGAACAAGAAGGTTGGACGATCTGCAGTTGGTGAGGCCCTTGCCTCGTAATTTGAGCTTAACTTCTCATTGATTTCATGCATGGTGTCCAATGCATTGGGATCCATGTGTTATTTGGATAGTGGTGATTCATTTCACATGATAGGAGATAAGGAACTTTTCACTGACTTGGAGGAGAAAGATCTCCAGATGCATATTCAAATGGGCGATGACAGATGGTACAATGCTACCGAGATTGACACCATTACCTTTTAGAGGCAGTCAGGTAAACCCTTTCAATTAAAGGATGTAATGCATGTACCAGGTTTGAAGAAAAATTTGGTCTCAGTCGCAATGTTCGAGGATAGAGGTTACGATGTTGTTTTTAGTGAAGGAAAAGCTTTACTGTGACATAAAACAACGGGACAAGCGAAGAGGATAGGGATACAAGTTAAGAATCTCTACAAGCTAGAGGTAGATGGATGCGCAACAATGATGGGAAAGGTAGATCAAGTGGTGAGCCGGGACAAGGGCGAATTATGGCACAGGCGATTGGGACATCTTCACCATGGAGCCTTGAAAGTCATGCAACAGATTTCTATTGGTCTTCCCAGGGGTACACTTGCGCAGTCAAACACATGCAAGGGATGTACTATGGGAAATTATGTAAAGGCCACCTTTCATGAGAAGGATAACCGAACTTCAGGGATCCTTGAGAGTGTTCACACAGACGTGTGTGGTTCTTTCTATGTTGCTTGACAGCGAAACATAAGTACTATGTAATCTTTGTTGATGAATTTTCTCGTAAGTGTTGGATCTTCTTCATGCGCAAGAAAGATCAACATTCTCCAAGTTCTGTGAGTTTAAGGCACTGGTGGAGAAAGAGTCGAGGAAGCAAGTGAAGGCTCTTAGGAGCGATAATGGTGGAGAATACATCTCTAACGAATTCAAGAACTTTTGCAGCAAAGAAGGAATTCGAAGAGAACTAATAGCGCCTCATAACCCACAACAGAATGGGGTCGCAGAGAGGAAGAACAGAACTATTGTGGATGCAACACAAGCGATGTTTCATGATCAAGGCCTACCGATGCATATGTGGGCAGAAACATGCAACACAGTGGTACATGTGCAAAACCGTTGTCCTCATAGAGTACTTGGCATGAGTACACTTGAAGAGGCTTTCACTGGTAAGAAACTTGATGTTTCACACTTTAAGGTTTTTGGCTCATTTGTTTATGTGCATGTGACCAAGGATGCTAGGAAGAAGTTGGAACCAACAGCTAAGGTTGGGATTTTTGTGGGGTAAACTGAAACACCCCATAATTATTGTGTGTATTTGCCAAACAATAGAATGACTGTTGTGTGACGGGATATAAAATTTCATGAGGAGAAAGCCATGCGATTTTCCCTTGAGAGGGAGTTGGACTTGCATGCAGAGGAGCAATTGTTGGTTCCCAAGGATGAGTCTCAAGATGTGGATCAACCACATGAGGAGGTTCATGGAGTGGAGGAAAACACTCATGCAGAGCCATCCATCAGAAATGGCGGAAGGCGCACCACAGAAGCTGATAGACTGAGACTTGATGCTGTAGAGAATGTAAGAGCCCCTACTTCACAGTGCAGACAGAGACAGTCTCATGACTGATTTACTGGATACATGGCTCTTATGAGCAAATGTATTGTGACTGAACCATCTTCCTTTCAGGAAGCAGTGCAGCAACCAACTTGGGTTGATGCAATGGTGGAGGAGTATGACTCCATTGTCAAGAACAGTGCATGGGAAATATTCCCAAGACTGGTCGACAAATCAGTGGTTGGATCGAGATGGATCTACAATGTAAAGAAAGATGGGAGTGTGGAGAAATACAAGGCCAGATTTGTGGCCTAGGGATTCTCACAGATCGAAGGGATAGATTATGATGAGAATTTTGCACCTGTTGCAAGGTACTCATCCATAAGATCCATCCTTGCACTCTCAGCACAGATGGGTTGGCTCATTCATCAGATGGATGTGAAAATTGTGTTTCTCAATGGGATCATTGAGGAAGAGGTGTACATAGAGCAGCCTGAAGGTTTCGAAATCTTCAACAGTTAGTCGCATGTGTGCCAACTTAAAAGAGCGTTGTATGGGCTGAAGAAAGCACCATGTGCTTGGTACACTCGGATAGATAGTTATTTCACCGGACTGGGCTTCACCAAAAGTGAAGCAGATGCAAACCTGTAACAGATTGTGGTTGAGGGTAAGTTATTGATTATTGTTCTATATGTTGATGATCTAATTTTGACTAGTGATGAGCAGGTGATACACTCATGCAAGGAGGATCTTGTAAGGGATTTCGAAATGAAGGAAATGGGACTCCTTCATTACTTCCTTGGATTGGAAATATGGCAATAGGATGGTGAACTTTTTGTGTCTCAAGGCAAGTATGCAAAGGAGATACTGGGTAAGTTTAACATGGAGAGCTGCAAACCCATGGATACTCCTCTTCTAGGAAATTGGAGGAAAGAGGATGCTACTTCTAGAGAGGTAGTGGATGCTACTGTCTACAGGAAGTTATTGGGTTCACTGATGTATTTGGTGAACACGAGACCAAACATTTTCTAGGCAATTAACCAACTAAGTCAAGCTATGGTTAAGCCTACCAAGCTCTTTTGGAAGGTGGGAAAGCATGTCCTGAGATACCTAAGGGGAGTATGGTCTATGGTACAGACGGATAGAGGGAGTGAAGTTGCATGGCTTCATGGATGCAGATTGGGCGGGCAGTCCATTGGACAAAAAGAGCACATCAGGAGGGATATTTAGCATTGGATCGACAACATTTTCCTAGTACAACATGAAACAACAATCGGCAACACTCAGTTCAGCGGAAGCATAATACATGGCAGCAAGTCAAGCTGCATGTGAGGCTATCTGGATGAGAAAGATCTTGGTTTGTTTGTTTGGTTCTCAAATGGATCCGACAATGATTCATTGTGATAATCAGAGTTGCATTAAACTCTCGATTAATCCTGTGTTTCATGATAGGTCCAAGAATATAGATATATGGTACCATCATCTCAGAGATTGTGTGCAGAGAAGGATAATGTTTCTTCAGTACATTCCCACAAAAGCTTAGGATGCAGATATTCTGACGAAGGCGCTCACCAGGAGCAAATTCGAATACCATAGAGACAGGATCAGGGTGAAGTTTGGTTCTCAGATGGATCCAACAATGATTCATTGTGATAATCAGAGTTGCATTAAACTCTCGATTAATCCTGTGTTTCATGATAGATCCAAGCATATAGATATATGGTACCATCATCTCAGAGATTGTGTGCAGAGAAGGATAATGTTGCTTCAGTACATTCCCACGAAATATTAGGATGCAAATATTCTAACGAAGGCGCTCAACAGGAGAAAATTTGAATACCATAGAGACAGGATCAGGGTGAAGGATAATTCCTTTCTTGTTGAGAGGGAGTGTTGAGATTCAACAAGAAAATTTCAGCACCCACCCCTAGTTGCACTAAGCACCTAGACTAGGGTGGGGCCCATAGTGCTATTTTTGGGTGCATGTCGATTTTGATTATCCCTTAATTAAGATGGACATTAAACTGTAATCTATTCTCAATGTTGACTTGAATCAGTTAACTGAAAGTGATAAATTCAGTTAGCTAGTGGATTTTGAGTTAGAGGTAGTTGGTGAGGCATGCATAGTAATTCTATTTGTAACAAAGTTCGAAGTGCAGTGGTGCATGAGTGAATGCAAGTTGTAAACCGTTTAACTCAGTTAAGTGAATTAAACTCAGTTGTGCTAGTTGTAACTGATGATACACTAGTGAGAGATCAAGTGAATTAAATATTAATTAATTCATTTAACTCACAATCAATGATCTCACATACAATTGAGGATTCACTATTATTAGTTGCATGCATGTCAAATCCAGTGGAGACCCAGTTGAGTTCTAGATGAAAGGGAAGTTGACTATCAGCTGTAGGATTATTGGCTAGCACACATGCAACCAAACACCCATTGGAGTGCCCATGATACTTGCGCAGTCAAGAAAGGCAAGAATTCCTATCTTTTAGGGATCTATTCCATCAGGGATTGTGTAACCAAGGCAGGTTGTCTGGAGGCTGAGAATTGGCTATGTGTTGGTCAGTTTTGCATATGACAGTGTGAGACAATTAGCTGAGTATTGCAGGGCTCTTGTGAGAAAATTTTTGTATGTAATTGTTTCATGATCCATGCTTAATATAAAATAGAAGATAGTGGGGTTTTTAGCTGTAAGCTTTCCCCGGGAAATTATCTGTGTTGTGTGTGATTGATCTTTCTTCATGTTTATGTGATTAGTGATTGTGTTTTTAATTTCGCAAAAGATTTGTAGAAGCGATTCAGTATTTAAATTTAGTACATTGTTAGATCAGGTGAATCCAAGATATACATGCATGCTGTATAATTTCTACATGGTATTAGAGCATAGGAAATTGTAGAAGTGAAGCAGGAGTTGAGTTTGTGATTGGATAGAATTCGAATTTGTAGAAAGACTTCCTTGGTGCTACAGCTGATTCAAGATCAAAATGGCTTTCAATGGCTTGAGGTTAGAGTATGCACTCGAGGGAAACTCGAACTATATTGCTTTGAAGGACATGATGGAGGCAGTACTCGAAGACAATGGCTTGCAGGAATTCATTGACAATGATGTTCCTAAACCCGATGTGACAAACGCTGCAAATCTTAATGCATGGAAAAAGAAAGTGACAAAGGCGAGGAGCATCCTTTTGGAGGGAGTACGAGACCACATTGTCTCAAGCCTCCATGGGAAATCCACACCATATGCAATGTGGAAGGCTTTGATGGATCTATTCCAAAGCAGCAGTGACCATAGGAAATTGGCGCTCAAAGATAAACTCGGGAAGATCAAGATGGAAAAGAGCGACACCATTCCAAAATATCTAACAAAGTTTGTCCAATGTCCAGTTGAACTAGGGAGCGTTGGAATAACAATTGCTGATGATGATTTGGTGAGCTTGGCTCTCCTAGGACTTCCCAAGAGTTGGCACAATTATAAAGACTCTGTCAATGGAAGGGAAAAATTGCCAGATTGGGAATGATTGTGGTCCGATTTGGTGCAGGAGGAGTTCAGATGGAACACCAGATATGGATCTTCATCTAAGAATGAGGATGAAGAGGATTTTACTTTGGCTGCCAAGGCGAGGAAGGGGAAGGGGAAGAAATTCCATTCTAAATCTGAGTCCAAGAATAGAAAGAAGCATGACATGTCCAAGGTGAAGTGTTTTCACTGTCATGCGCATGGGCATTTTGCTACTAACTGTCCACAAAAGAAGAAGAACAAGAAGGTTGGAGGATCTACAGCTGGTGAGGCCCTTGCCTCGCAATTTGAGCTTGAATTATCATTGATCGCATGCATGGTGACCAATGCATTGGGATCTGTGTGGTATTTGGATAGTGGTGCTTCCTTTCACATGACGGGAGATAAGGAACTTTTCACTGACTTGGAGGAGAAAGATCTCCAGATGCATATTCAAATGGGTGACAACGAACGGTACAGTGCTACCGGGATTGGTACCATTACCTTTCAGAGGCAATCAGGTAAACCCTTTCAATTAAAAGATGTAATTCATGTACCAAGTCTGAAGAAAAATTTGGTCTCAGTCGCAATGTTGGAGGATAGAGGCTGTGATGTTGTTTTTCGTGAAGGAAAATATTTCCTGTGACATAAAACAACGGGACAAGCGAATAGGATAGGGATTCAAGTTAAGAATCTCTACAAGCTAAAGGTAGATGGCTGCACAGCAATGATGGGCAAGGAAGATCAAGTGGTGAGCCGAGATGAGGGTGAATTATGGCACAGGTGATTGGGCTATCTTCACCATGGAGCCTTGAAAGTCATGCAGCAGATTTCTACTGGTCTTCCCAGGGGTACACTTGCGCAGTTAGACACATGCAAGGGATGTACTATGGGAAAATATGTAAAGGCCACCTTTCATGAGAAGGAGAACTGAACTTCGGGGATCCTTGAGAGAGTTCGCACAGACGTGTGTGCTCCTTTCTATGTTGCTTTGACAACAAAACATAAGTACTATGTAATCTTTGTTTATGACTTGTCTCATAAATGCTGGATCTTCTTCATGTAGAAGAAAGATCAAACATTCTATAAGTTCTGTGAGTTTAAGGCACTAGTGGAGAAAGAGTTGAGGAAGCAAGTGAAGGCTCTTAGGAATGATAATGGTGGAGAATACATCTCTAACGAATTCAAGAACTTTTGTAGAAAAGAAGGAATTCGAAGAGAACTCATAGCACCTCATAACCCACAACAGAATGGGGTTGCGGAGAGGAAGACCAGAACTATTGTGGATGCATCACGAGTGATGTTTCATGATCAAGGCCTACCGATGCATCTGTGGGCAGAAGCATGCAACACATCGGTACATGTGCAAAACCGTTGTCCTCATAGAGTACTTGGCATGAGTACACCTGAAGAGGCTTTCACTTGTAAAAACTTGATGTTTCACACTCTAATATTTTTGGCTCATTTGTTTATGTGCATGTGACCAAGGACGCTAGGAAGAGCTGGAACCAACAGCTGAGGTTGGGATTTTTGTGGGGTACAATGAAACACCCCATAATTATAGTGTGTATTTTCCAAACAACAAAATGACTATTGTGCGTCGGGATATAAAATTTGATGAGGAGAAAGCCATACGGTTGTCCCTTGAGAGGAAGTTGGACTTGCATGCAGAGGATCAACTGCTGGTTCCCAAGGATGAGTCTCAAGATGTGGATCAGCCACATGAGGAGGTTCATGGAGTGGAGGAAAACACTCATGCAGAGCCATCCATCAGAAATGGCAAAAGGCGCACCCCGAAAGCTGGTAGATTGAGACTTGATGCTGCAGAGAATGTAGGAGCCCCCCCTACTTCACAACGCAGATAGAGACGCTCTCCTGGCCGATTTACTGGATAGATGACTCTTATGAGCAAATGTATTGTGACCGAACCATCTTCCTTTCAGGAAGCAGTGCAGCAGCCAACTTGGATTGATGTAATGGTGGAGGAGTATGACTCCATTTTCAGGAACAGTGCATGGGAGATAATCCCAAGACCGGTCAAAAAATCAGTGGTTGGATCGAGATGGATCTATAAGGTAAAGCAAGCTGCTGATGGGAGTGTGGAGAAATACAAAGCCAAATTTTTTTCCCAGGGATTCTCACAAATCGAGGGGATAGATTATGATGAGAATTTTGCACCTGTTGCAAGGTACTCTTCCATAAGAACCATCCTTGCACTCTCAGTGTAGATGGGCGGGCGCATTCATCAGATGGATGTGAAAACTGTGTTTCTCAATGGGATCATTGAGGAAGAGGTGTACATAGATCAACCTGAAGGTTTCGAAATATTCAACAATGAGTCGCATGTGTGCCGACTCAAAAGAGCACTATATGGGTTGAAGCAAGCACCCTGTGCTTGGTACACTCGGATAAACAACTATTTTTCCGGACTGGGATTCACCAAAATTGAAGCAGATGCAAACCTGTACCAGATTGTGGTTGAGGGTAAGCTATTGATTATTTTTCTATATGTTGATGATCTAATTTTGACTAGTGATGAGCTGTTGATACACTCATGTAACGACGATCTTGCAAGGGATTTCGAAATGAAGGACATGGGACTCCTTCATTATTTCCTTGGATTGGAAATATGGCAGCGGGATGGTGAACTTTTTGTGTCTCAAGGCAAGTATGCAAAGGAGATACTGGATAAGTTTAACATGGAGAGCTGCAAACCCATGGACACTCCTCTTCTAGGAAATTGGAGGAAAGAGGATGCTACTTCTGGAGAGGTAGTGGATGTCACTGTCTACAAGCAATTAGTGGGTTCACTGATGTATTTGGTGAACACGAGGCCAAACATTTGCTACACAGTTAACCAACTGATTCAAGCTATGGTTAAGCCTACCAAGTTCTTTTGGAAGGCGAGGAAACATGTCCTGAGATACCTGAGGGGCACATCAAAGTATGGTCTATGGTACAGACGAACAGAGGGAGTGAAGCTTCATGGCTTCACGGATGCAGATTGGGCGGGCAGTCCATCGAACAGAAAGAACACATTAGGAGGGATCTTTAGCATTGGATCAACATCAATTTCCTAGTACAACAGGAAACAACGATATGTATCACTCAGTTCAGCGGAAGCAAAATACATGGTAGCAAGTCAAGCTGCATGTGAGGCTATCTCGATGAGAAAGATCTTGGTTGGTTTGTTTGGTTCTCAGATGGATTCGACAATGATTTATTGTGATAATCAGAGTTGCATTAAACTCTCGTTTAATCCTAGGTTTCATGATAGGTCCAAGCATATTAATATCTGGTACCATCATCTCAGAGATTGTGTGCAAAGAAGGATAATGTTGCTTCAGTACATTCCCACGGAATATTAGGATGCATATATTCTGACGAAGGCGCTCACCAGGAAAAAATTCAAATACCATAGAGACAGGATCGGGGTGAAGGATAATCCCTTTCTTGTTGAGAGGGAGTGTTGAGATTCAACAAGAAAATTTCAGCACCCACGCCTAGTTTCATTATGCACACAGACTAAGGTGGGGCCCACAGTGCTATTTTTGGGTGCATGTCTATTTTGGTTATCCCTTGGTTAATATGGACATTAAACTGTAATCTATTCTCAGTGTTGACTTGAATCAGTTAAATGAAAGTGATAAATTCAATTAGCTAGTCGATTTCGAGATAGAGGTAGTTGGTGAGGCATGCAGAGTAATTCTATTTGTAAAAGAGTTCGAAGTGCAGTGGTGCATGAGTTAATGCAAGTTGTAAACAGTTTAACTCAGTTAAGTGAGTTAAACTCAATTATGCTAGTTGTAACTAATGATACACTAGTGAGATATCAAGTGAATTAAATATTAATTAATTCGCAATCAATGATCTCACATGCAACTGAGGATTTACTATTATTAGCTGCATGCATGTCAGTTCTAGTGGAGACCCAGTTGAGTTCTAGGTGAAAGGGAAGTTGACTATCAGTTGTAGGATTATTGGCTTACACAAATGTAACCAAACACCTATTGGAGTTCCCATGATACTTGCGCAGTCAAGGAAGGCAAGAATTCATATCTTTTAGGGATCTATTCCATTAGAGATTGTGCAAGCAAGGCAAGCTATCTGGAGGCTGAGAATTGGTTATCTGTTGGTCAGTTTTGCATATGACAATGTGAGACAATTAGCTGAGTACTGGAGGTCTCTTGTGAGAAGAGTTTTGTATGTAATTGTTTCATGAATCATGCGTAATATACAATAGAAGATAGTGGGATTTTTAGCTGTAAGCTTTCCTAGGGAAATTATCTTTGTTGTGTGTGATTGATCTTTCTTCATGTTCATGTGATTAGCGATTGTGTTTTTAGTACATTGTTAGTTCTGGTGAATCCAAGATATACATGCATGTTGTACAATTTATACATGGCATCAGAGCACAGGAAATTGCAGAAGTGAAGCAGGAGTTGTGTTTGTGACTGGATAGAATTTGAATTTGCAGAAAGACTTTCTTGGTGCTACAGCTGATTCAAGATCGAAATGGATTTCAATGGCTTGAGGTTAGAGTATGCACTCGAGGGCAACTCGAACTGCAACTCGAAATATATTGCTTGGAAGGAAAGGATGGAGGCACTACTCGAAGACAATGGCTTGAAGGAATTCATTGACAATGATGTTCCTAAACCCGCTGTGACAGACATTGCAAATCTTGATGCATGGAAAAAGAAAGTGGAAAAGGCGAGGAGGATCATGTTGGAGGGAGTACGAGACCACATTGTCTTAAGCCTCCATGGGAATGCCACACCATATGCAATGTGGAAGGCTTTGACAGATCTATTCCAAAGCAGCAACGACCATAGGAAATTGGCGCTCAAAGATAAAATCAGGAAGATCAAGATGGAAAAGGGCGACACTACTCCAAAATATCTAACAAATTTTGTCCAATGTCAGGTTGAATTGGGGACATTGGAATAACAATTGTTGATGATGATTTGGTGAGCTTGGCTCTCCTAGGACAGTGTGAGACAATTAGCTGAGTACTGGAGGGCTCTTGTGAGAATAGTTTCATGATCCATGCTTAATATACAATAGAAGATAGTGGGGTTTTTATCTGTAAGCTTTCCCCAGGAAATTATCTATGTTGTGTGTGATTCATCTTTCTTCATTTTCATGTGATTAGAGATTGTGTTTTTAATTCCAAAAAATATTTGTAGAAGCGATTCAGTATTTAACTTTAGTACATTGTTAGATCGGGTGAATCCAAGATATACATGCATGTTGTATAATTTCTACATCGTAAAATAAGCGTAATGTGACTCTTAAATGTGTTTGTTATATGGATATGATCCACATATACCCTTTGACCTTACATAAGCTAAAAAATAATATTTCCTTGAACCCTAAGTAGCACAATATGATTTGATTGTATAAGTCAATTGGTATTGGTGTGGATTTTACAAGCATGCCTTTTCTCATTAAAAAAAATCTTCATTTATATATTGTAAATACCTTGATATTCCACATCTTTACATAGTATATTGTTATGAATAAAATAAATCTATAAATAATAATAACACCCTATATAATGATTAATTAGTTAATGAATTGGTATGTCCTTAAGGACATGACCATTCATAAAGGGACATTTTCCTAGGGTATATAAGCAACACTCACTCTCATTTGTAACATCATTCTCATTCATATATTGTAATATATATTCTTGTATCTTCAATGGGGATCTTCATATTACAAGTCTTTTGGAGTATTTAACTTTTCGGTAGATGAACTTTGTTGTTACATTGGTATCAGAGTTGTTCGATCTTCTGGCTGCTCAATCATTGTGCAGATCCAGTTTGATCCGGACTTTGGCCATCAAACTTTGACAATCTTGTTGTTGTCGCGACTCGAATGTTTCACTATACGAATTTTGGATTTTCTCCATCTTGTCATTAGGCCTTTATCCATTTCCAAAAAAAATCTTGCTACTGATTTAAATTATATATATATATGAAAAAAAAATCACATATTATAGAAATTAGAAAATAAAATTTAAAAAAACATTTGATATACAAATTTGAAAAAATAAATAAATAAATATATATATATATATATATATATATATATATATATATATATATATATATAAAGAGTTTATATACATAAAAAAATGAAAAAATACCAAAAATAAAAATTAAATAAAAATAAAAATGACTTACCTGTGACGCCAAAATCACAGACCATGTCATCGACTGCCTGACAAATCCATAATCACCGCCATTCAAGTTACCGCATAGCTTGACCAACATTGATGACATCATAATTGTCGTCCAAAATTCTATGTTGTCAGTCATCGTCTTGCACATCCCCCACGACAGTCATGGCACGCAAACATTGTTAACCACTGTTACACAATATTTTGTCACCGTCCCAGCAATCCCCATCCCAAACATTGGAAGACCATTTCAATGACCCTTGTGTATTGTCATAGATTGTCATAAATGTCATTGCATCCCTTGGCATGTCAAGAATATAATCTCTGCTGATCATTCCTCAAGCAGACCTTCAAAAGCATATGATTTTGGGTCAGCGCTGGTAGGCAGTTATGGTCTCGCGCCCATGGAGAAATTAACATTGGGCCCCACGCCCTTTCGCGCTTTGTCTCAGAAGGGCACCCACGCCAAGCTGCTTTGGGAAAGTTTTTTAAAATAGAAACGAAGCTTGCATGCTTAACAGCTTCATGAGCATAGTCATCATGGTTTGTTCGACTGAATCATGTCGAGTTCCTCCCTTTGGCTTGCCAGTTCCTACATTTGTGCAACTCCCCAAAGGGATAGACCTCTCCTCCAACTTATGTGGGATCTCAAACCACCTCCTCCTCTCCTATAAATTCTTCCTCCTCACATTGATTCAGCTAGCTGAACAGTCATTAGTATAGTTGTTGTGTTGAAGAAAGTAGAGAAGAATCCATTGTTGAGAGAGAGTTTAAGCCCATTGCCTCATTGAGTCGAATGTTGAACAAATGCTTGAGACGCTACCGACTGAACCCGTCGAAGGAGATCTGCAACATCAAGGAATAAGGTTGTAAACTTCTTTTTCATTTATCAATAATACATGACCGGTTTTTGGTTCCAACTTTGTTTCCATTTATATGAAAAGTGTTTAGCTCTCCTTGACTAGCTGAATAGTTGTAGATGAATGTATATTCGTGTATGTTGTCATCGTTTGTTTGATCTTTGTGCAGACGTGTGAACATCGTCACCAACACGGAGCGCAAGGCGTGAAGACAAAGATCGAAGGATCGATGCTGCGTGCCACGACAAAAGCATTTGACCGAGGTAGGATATCTGTTTCGGTTCATATTTCATTTATAAGCTAGGAATTTAGGAGTCCAGTGTGTTCCCTTGTTGCTAGACCTGCCATAGGGCTAGAGGGATTGCCTCTATCCACAAAGGGGATTTGCCTACTCAACAAGTTGGCAACCATACTGGGGATCAGTGTGTCTGTCATCTCTCATTTATTCATCTTGGAGTTTTGCTTGTCTGTCTGAATTTGGTCGTATTGTTATTTCTCTACTTTGTTTTGCTTATTTGATTGTTTCAAGCCATCCCACCTATTCTAAGAGTGATAAGCCTGGTCTTTTCTCAGCTTCCTTTTCTCTTTGCTTGGGTTTCCTTACTCGACGCTGTTGTTTTGCTGACAATTGCGCTGATTGGTGCGGGTTGCCTTTGTTTCGGGTGCGATTTCCCCAGTTTAGCGTGGATTACTGCTGAATAGTCACACCGAATCTTGTAGATATGGATTTATGCCCCTTCCCTAAGTTTTCTAGTGCATCTTACCCTCTGATTTGGTTTTTTCCTCCCTGAATTAGTCCACTTGGATTGTTTTTGACTTCCCATCTCGTTCTCTTCGGTTGATTATCCCTCATCTGATCATTGTGGCTTTGTCATCCTAGGGTTTCTAGGTGTCTTTTATTGCTTGATTCATCCACATGTTCGCTGAACTTTCGAGTTGTGTATGAGTCAGTTTATTCATTCATTTTTTCAGCTTATTGTATGATTGCTTGGTTTTTTCTTTCGATTCTACGTGTTATAGGATTTTCGAACTGTCCTCTTGGTGTCCGTTTGACTCTCCGTCTGTCACGCTGAGCATAGATCACATTGCTCATTGAGTCGATTTGAAAGTCATTTCTCTGTGTGAAGGAATGTCTATCTGGTTTTGAGTGTGTTTCATATTTGTTTTGGGATTGGTCTCTTTGTGTTTGATCATTTCATTCGAGTTGTTCAAAACTGGTGTGTGTTTTGTCCTTTTGGTGTAACATTGCATTATTGCTTCTCTCTATTTGAAAATGAAAAGTAATTTTTTGCATTAGTAGCGTTCTCATTAAAAAGTGAACAACAAGAGAAAATTATTTCATTTTCTGCTTTGGCTGTGTCAGTAGCATTAGGAAAATCCTTCTTGCATTCGATTGTTTGTTGCTTTGTTGTGAACTTCTAGCCCTCTCTTAGCTATTTGTTCATCGAATTGGAATGATATTTTTTCTCATATAGTTGTGCATTAGAGATTTGAGATCACATTCGGTAAGGCCTTGAAAATGAAACATAATTTCAAGATAAACTTTAAAATGAACTCAATCAACCTAAGGAAGCATTGAAACATAACGCTTATATTTAGAGGTCTAGGCTAGTGATGTGTTCCAGCGTCGTTAAACCTAGTAGCTGTCGTTTTCCATATGGCATTAGACAGCACTAGCATGGACTTGTGCTCCCCGTACCGTCGCGTATATAAAGGGAGACCCTCATAGGTTGCAATCCTTTATCCATAAGAAGCTGAGTATGCTGCCTTGTAACCGTGATACACTGAGCACAGAAATCAGGGAGACTGCCTGCACGTACGTTAAGTCCTTGGTAATTTCTCTTTCATTTGGTCACCAAGGTGTATATTGTAGTTCACGGGAACTTGGTACACCCTCTTGCTTAGAGTTCCTGAGTAGTCATTTTGATCTTTCCGTGACTCTTTAAATTTTGAAAATATCATCGAGCACTTGTCCTTTCAAGCTCGTCCAAACTGAAAGTGACTAGAGTCACCTTTTGCCCTTTTCTTGACTCTTAAAATATGAAAAGATAGAGTTTTGTTTCAATGTCATAAAATTAATTACCCATGATCACACGCCCATTAAAGTTATTTTCTTGGCATGTTCATCGGTAATTCCTTAGTGATTGGTCTTAAAGCCTCAAATTTATTATCTCTTTTCTCTCCTTCTCTTTGAGACAAAGCCACGGTGGCGGAACCACCAGTTTCGTCGTCCTCTTCATTACCTCATAGTGAAGAACCTTCCCCCAAAGTTTCTTCGGAGACATCTCAGTCTGTTAGGACTCTAGGCTACTGGCGTGCTATTATTCCAAGTATGCAACCTCTAGTTACTCGATCTCCT
Source organism: Pinus albicaulis (assembly GCA_034641835.2). Classification (NCBI taxonomy): domain Eukaryota; kingdom Viridiplantae; phylum Streptophyta; class Pinopsida; order Pinales; family Pinaceae; genus Pinus; species Pinus albicaulis. Next base: position 1,154,209,921 of record CM076580.1, on the reverse strand, counting down.
CATGAGGAACCATTTGATATCAATTGGAAACCTTTGGACGCTTATGCCTTTTTGAGGGAAGATCCCCCTCTACCCTCGGAACCGCTTGAGTCACCGTTATCGCGTGCTTTACTTGCCACTGCTCGTCACCTTTTCGCTGACACCATGTCTTCGTCCGATATGGATGCCACGAGTCCTATTAGTAGTTAAGAGACTTATGTTTCTACGGGAGAATATATGTTTCCTCCGAAGAATTTTCCTCGTGTCACGGCTCAGCCTTCCTCTCAACCTTCAACTCTCTTGGCTGGTTATCGTTCGTTGAGTTAGTTAATTTCTGGTGCTACATATTTGTATCAGAATCCATTATGGTCGAGTATAGCGGCCTCTTCTGTAGGGTCGTTCGTATCGGGTCCGTCCTCTTCGACTCCCGTTGCTTCGACGATGGTTACATCTGTCCCAACCCAATCCACTATTTGGGTGGCTTCCTCCACACCATCCGCTAGTGTGATTTTGTCATTTTCGTCATCTTCTGTTATCATCGAAACACTTCCTTATGCTTCCGCGATGTCTGCTGGACCCTTTGTGAGTGGATCATAACCTCACGTGTCGGGAATCCATCAACCTACTGGTAGTGCATCTATCTCCTCTAATCTGATTCCTGTAGGTTTGACTTACGATTAGTATATGATGGCCATTCAACAACAAAATTACTTCCCCCAAGGCTCTCTGCGGGTTCAAGCTCCTATCAATCCTTCACATTACTATGATGAGCACGGAAATCACATCTATTACCATGGGCACGTTCCACATGGTCTATTGTATGTTCAAATGCCACAGATAGCGGTTAACCCCAACCAATTTACGTTCCTACAAGGACAACCCTATGGTCCACAAGGATAACCCTCTCAGGGACAACCTTCGGTCCAACAGGGACAACCCTATGGTCCTGCTGGTCAACCCTATGTTCAGCAAGGAGCACCTTATGCTCCTCAGGGGAAAATCTATCCACCTCAGGGACAACCTTTTGTGCAACTGAACTAGCCTTACGTTTAGCAAGGCCCATCTTTTGTACAACAAGGTCAACCCTCCACTGGTCAGCCGAGCCAACCTAGTTTTCAGGGACAACCTAGCTCGTCTCAACCTTCAGGTCAACCTGGTCTTTAGGGGCAGCTTGGTCCACTTCCTTCAGGTCAACCTACACCCCAGTGACAACTATTATAAAATTATATAGATTACAGAGCAATGCGACACATAAAATATGTGGAAAAACACAAGCACACAATACACATAAAACCAAAGAGACACAGATATATGTGGTTCACTTAGTTTGGGCTACGTCCACCCCGAACAGCCAGTCCTTCCTTTCTATTATCTAGCAAAAATGAAGAGACACAACCTACAACAGATCCGTTGTAATATCCTTTGTTCTCTCTCACAGTCTCCCTATCTTTTTCTCGCTCTAAGAATACACATGCAATACACAGCCGCAATACAATACCCTCATACAAGCAAGGGGTTGCCTTCTAGGGAAAAAACCCTAAACTAAACATAACTTCTACCGTCAGATAATTTGCCTAATGAACAACCCATGTTGACTAGAAATTACTATACTTTTACAAGGCAATTTTACATCTGTTTTTAGCTTCGAGGGCGCTGCCCCCGAAACCCCCCGCCAGGGAGGGCTCCATAAAGTCGCATCCACCCCCCCTGGCACCCCCAAGCAGTGTTTAATTACGGGTGGCGTTGTCGCCCCATTAAGATATTGGGGTCCAACGCTGTGATACAAAATAAACAAGATAATCAGGCTCCACACCCAAAAACAACCTGTTCAACCTCAATATCCCGGTCAACCTACACCCCAAGGACAACCTGTGCAACCTTGGGGCCCACATTTCATTCCTCAAGGTCAACCTTCGATGGTACAAGGTTCGCCCCAAGGCGCTACTTACATTCCGCCGCAAAATCCATATGATGCTCAAACAGGACCTCAGTGATTCACTTAGAATCAGTACCCTGGTCCTCAACCGGTTTATGGGAAAAATTATCAAAATTACAACCCCTATAGACAAAATCCTCCGGGACAGAACATATGGACTCAACATTTCTCCTGGACCGGTTGGAACCCCAATACTGGTCTTTATCAAAGGCCTGCAATGTCTTTCAATCCGAAATTGTCATTCCTTGCCACGTTGGAACTGCTCGATGTGCAAAGTTAATGAATGATCCCATCCTTCATAACCCATATTGGCCCCCAATTCCTACCAAGATCCCTGGCGATTGTCCCAAATTTAAAGGCAAGTCCGAAGAAGAACCCTAGGCGCATGTTATGACATACCATCTATGGTGTTCCTCTAACTCCTGGGTCGACGATTCGATTCGTTTACGTCTTTTCCAAAGGACTCTCACTGGTGCCATTGAAAAGTGGTACATTGAGCTCTCCCGCGGCATCTTTCAAGATTTCAACTCTCTATCCATGGCATTTCTCACGCACTTTTAGTTACCAATTCATTATGAGACTGGGATGCACCTCCTAACATCCTTGAAACAGGATCGGGCTACTCATATCTCTGATCATATTCATGAATGGAGGCAACGTCGTCGTCTAATCAAGTTTGAAATCCATGATCAACTTCTAACTGATGGGTTCACTACCTCTTTTATCAATATGATTGTTAAGGACATCGCTATGGGGGCATGTGTTACTAAGGAACAAGCCATCACTCGTGCCCAATACCTCGATCTTGTGTACTCTCAATTTGGCACGTTGTATGAAATCTTGCTCGACGCTCCGCGACATGGAACTTCCAAAGCTCCGACGACGCCATCCATCGACAATATCATTGGTTCTGTGTCTCAGACTTCTTGTAATTCTTCTCCCAATCCTACGAAGAAAAAATTGACTTCTTCCATTGATACTGCTTCTCAGCCACCTCCTAATCCTGGCAAGACCGCGAAAGTGAATCCCATCCAGTCCACCCCGGCGGATAAAGCTTCCAAAGGTAAGAAGAAGGGTAAAGGCAAGGCAAAAGTCGATACCCCGAAACAAGATTCTCCTAAACCCAATGTTGATGATGGTTCGAAACATAAATCGAAGTACCCTTGTCTTATATGTGACAATGAGCATTACACCAAGGACTGTCCACGACGGGCCGAGGTGAGTCGACTGCTCAAAGGTACCCAAGGAAGTTCGATTGTTCTCAAAGAACCATTCCCATCATAGCAAACTCAGATGGTGGAGCAACCTCAGTCCTCTGCCCCTTTTGGCTCTCAGGTTTTCATGATGAATGGTGTTGCACCCATATTTAGTGCTACCAAATCGAAGGATTATACTGAACCGCATCAGGCAGCAGGGAAAGCGATCACAGATGGTCCTCCTCCCCTACCTGCTTTTGGCCCTCTTCACATTGAAAGGCCCAATCCTGAGCCCATTGTACGACCGCCCTCTAAAGGCGTGCTCCATAAGTCTTCCTATAACCCAAACACCTGTGCCGCTCAGCATTACAGGATTGTTGAAGATTTGGCTCAGGCTCCATCTGCTATGTCTGCATTGGAAGTGCTTTAGAGTTGTCTGTCACAACGGAAGGCTTTGCTATCTGCTATTGGAGGGGTGGACCCCGCCAATTCAAGCCTTATCACCTTTGATCCGGAAAATTTCATTCCACATCTCCCTCACCAGCTTGCGCTAATTATCCAAGTTGGGATTAATGGAAAGAATATCCATCGAGCAGTCGTGGACGAGGGTGCATCTATTTGCATCATGTCTTCTGCATGCTGGAAATCCATTGGTTCTCTGACCCTCAATTAGTCTCCAAACGCTTTAGAATCTTTCGACGGAAGGGAATCTCGCCCTCTTGGTGTTCTCGCCAGCTTACCTATAATGTTATAAGAGAAAACGGTTAATGTTGAGGTTGAAGTCATTGACGCCAAGCTCAATTATAATCTTCTCCTTGGTCGCAGTTGGACTCACGTTATGCTATGCATCTCGTCCACTCTCTTTTGTGTTCTTTGATTTCCACATGAAGGAAATATCATCACTGTCGATCAGTTATCCTTTTTTAATTTCGTGTCCTCTAAGAGCAATGTTCCATATGTAGATCATATTCCTACGCCTTATGAGAGCATAGGGCTGGGAGTTTTCAAAGATCCCGCCCTTATGGGTCTTTTTTCTCTTCCTCCACCCAACACCACTTAGGTCAACATGATCTCCACATCTTCTGATCCATGGATCATCCCTTTGCCTGAGCAGGTTGATTCGTTTGGTGACGCGATGCCGTTAAGCCCAATAGAAATTGATTATTGTGAAGTTATCTCGGCTTCGGCTCCTCCTCCCTCTGATCATACTCCTTTGAGTGTGTCTCTCGACACGTATTCTCAATCCCCCTAGCTCGACGCTTCAGATTCTCCCGATCCCTTGAATGAGACGTTTCCCACTGATGAAGCCATCATGGAAACTATGTCTCTAGAGGATCCTCCCTAGGACAATAGTCATCATCGTTCCTCCTTTATGCCTGGTCTTTGGGCCATGTCTACTTGTCTTGAGAAATTTTCTTTCCAAGTTCCTTCCCATCTACTTCAAATGCCCATCTTGACACATGAAGTTTTTGTGGAAGGTAATATGGGGAACAGTACGCAAGCGATGCCTATTGACATCTTCGTTAAATCGGGGATTGTCGAGAACATCCACATTGGGGTGACCTATTCTCCTGATGAGATTGAGGTCTATACTAGTCTCTTCTGAGAGTTTTGAGACATTTTTGCTTGGTCCTATGAAGAAATGCTCGACATTGATTTGAGTATAATCGTGCACGAGATCCCTATTTACATTGACGCGAAGCCTATTTTCCAACGTCTTCGTCCCATGCACCCTATAAAGGCAGCTGCCATAAAGGCAGAAGCTGAAAAACTCCTCAAAACTGGCTTCATTTATCTGATCCCCTTGACAAATTGGGTTTTTAACATCGTCCCTGTGGATAAAAAGCAGGGTACTATTCGCGTCTGTGTGGATTACCGCGACATCAATCGCGCTTGTCCTAAGGATAACTATCCCACTCCTTTCATCGACCAGATCATTTATGAATGTGTTGGGAGTGAGATATTTTCCCTTATGGATGGGTTCTCTGGCTACAACCAAATCAATATTCTATCGGTTGATCAACACAAGACCGCCTTCATCTGTCCATGGGGCACCTTCGCGTACAAGAAGCTCCATTTTGGCCTTAAGAATGTTGGTGCCACATTTTAATGAGAAATGTCATACAATTTCCATGATATTAAGCACATTGTTGAACCTTACCTGGATGACCTTTCGGCTCATTCCGTTAAGCATAAAGACCACCCGGATCATCTTTGTCAAATATTTCTTCATTGTAGACGCTATAACATTTGGCTCAATCTACATAAATGTGTCTTATGTGTCGATTCCAGTAGACTCCTTGGGTTCATCATTTCTAAAGACGGAGTTTGTCTCGACCCTCTTAAGGTTGAAGCTATTGTCAATCTCCCCTCCTCTTCCTCTTTACATCAGTTGTAGAGTTTGCAAGGGAAAGCTATTTTCCTACGTTGTTTTATACCGAACTATGCTGAAATAGCCAAAGGATTCACACAATTGCTTAAGCAAGGCGTCCCATTCCTCTGGAATGAGATTGCCCAAAAATATTTTGATGCACTGAAGGCATTGCTCATCAATGCTCCTCTTTTGTGTCCACCCAATTATCATCGCGATTATTCCCTCTATTTGGCTGCCGCATTTAGCACTATTTCCATGGTTCTGGTACAGGACGACGACAATGGTGATGAGCACGTCATTTATTATTTGAGCCGCAATCTTCTCGATACAGAAATACGTTATTCTCATGTCGAGAAATTGGCTTTGGTCATTGTTCAAGCCGTCCAACATTCTGCCATTATATTTTACTTCGCACAGTAACCGTGATTTTTTATTGCAACCCCATGACTTATATATTGACTCGACAATTGCTGGGGGGGAAATACTCGAAGTGGATAGTTATCCTCCAAGAGTTCGATTTGGAGTTAACTATCGCCAAATCAAAGAAATCATTGGTTTTTTCCGATTTGATCTGCTCTTTACCTTCTGCCTCTGCTCCCTCTGGTTCTGAGGAACACATTACAGACAATACTCTTTTTCTCATTAGCACCCTTGATCCATGGTACGGTGATATCATTTTCTATCTCCAGAATTCCACCTTCAAATCTGAGTTGACAAAGGATGCTCGTCGACGTATCCGTCACCATTCACAACCCTATCGCATAGTCGGAGATACTCTATACTGCCTCAGAGCTTATTTCATTCTCCGCCGGTGTTTAAGCCTCGAGGAAGCTAAAAAAGTCCTCATTGAATGCCATTCTGGCGCATGTGGCGGTCACATGTTTGGGTATGCTACTACTCAAAAAATCCTTTGTGTTGGATATTTCTGGCCTACCATTTTTAAAGACTATATTGTCATTGTTCGCAAATGTCACGACTGCCATATTTACCAGCACAAGATGCGTGCACCACCCACACACCTCCATCCCGTCATTACCGTTGGTCCCTTTGTGAATTGGGGCATCGATTTTATGGCGTGTAACCCTCACTCGACCGGGGGGCATGCTTATATTATCGTATCCATGGACTACTTCACTAAATGGGCCGAAGCAATGCCTACACTCACCGCTAACGGTAAGACGACTGCACAATTTCTTTTCAATCATGTGATTACTAGATTTGGTGTCCCTCAAGTCATTGTCACCGACCATGGCTCCCATTTTCGCCATTATATGATGGCTGAGTTGACTACTAAGTTGGGTCTGCATCACGACAGCTCAACTCCGTACTACCCCCAGGCCAATGGCCAGGTTGAAGCCGTGAACAAGGTTTTAGTCACCATGCTTCAGCATACAATTGGGATGCACAAATCCAATTTGCATCTCATGTTGTTTTCAGCTCTCAGGGCTTACCGAACCTTAGTGAAGGAAGCAACCGAATTCACCCCATTCTAGCTTGTTTACGATTTGGAAGCTACCCTTCCGATTGAATGTGAAATTCCTTCTCTCAAGATAGATGTTGAATTACTTCCTAATACCTCGTCGGAGGAAGAACGTCTTCTATATTTGGAGAGGCTAGATGAAACTCGCCGCTTTGCTGATCTAGTCATAGAAGCACAGAAAAAGTGGGTCAAAGCTCACTTTGATCAGACGGTTTCCCCTTGTACCTTTGTAGAAGGAGACTTAGTCCTCTTGTATGACCAAGCTCACGATAAGCTGGGGGAAGGCAAATTTGAACCCATGTGGCATGGGCCCTACATCGTTAAGCGCATTTTGCAGAATAGGGCCTATGAGCTAATTGATTATGAAGGCTATCCTTTGAATCAACCCAGAAATGGGTTGTACCTCAAAAAATATTATGCATGAGTTTCTCGTGCATGCCCTTTTGTACATAAGTGTGTTTTCCATTTTTGTACATTTTTTGGCTTCGTGTGCTTTTTGAGAAATTTTTCCTGCTTATTATGTCTTTTCTTACTGTGCAGATGTTTTTCACTCCTTATGTCGGTTTCGCGGACAGTGCCTCCCACAGTACCTGGAACTTTTCTTCCGCAGCCTGGGTGATTTATGATCCTAACAATGAGTTGATAGACCTTCAAGGTATTTGTCTAGGACGAACAACCAACAATGTCGTTGAATACAATGCAGTCATTGAACTCTTAACCGAAGCTATTGCTCTTGACATTCATGAATTAATTGTGAACCTAGACTCTTAGCTTGTTGTTCTCCATCTCAATGGGCATTACTATGTTAGAAACCCTCGGATTTTAAGGTTGTATTTGCGTGTTCGTCTGTTAGAAAGGAATTTTGATTATATCATATATCAGCATATTCCTAGAAGAATGAATACGTTAACTGATGCAGTAGCCAATATTGTATTAGATAGACATTTGCGAAATTTGTAAAAGCATTCATCATTGCATAATAACATTTACACAGGAAAATATGAATATATATATATATATATATATATATATATATATTGATTGTTTGCATCCATGTGCATCATAAATTCAAAAAATATATATGTTTTGGTTACATTCTGAGGCATCATGTCTCTCAAAAAATATGCAGAAATAAAGCCTAAGCGTCTAATCAGCATGGTGCTCATGATAACATGTCATTGCACACATGACCTGCCTCATTAATTGATGGATATGGTTAGATACCCTTGCAGTATGCCTCTGATACGCACGAGGAACATCCTTGAATCTCACGTAATTTGGGATCCCGCTTGTGAGTCCCTCCAAGTTGCGCGATCTCTTCTTCCTCGCTTCCCTCTCCTTGAGGGGCCGCCTTGAAATCGTGTGGGACCCTCCGTGCTATGGGGGACATCCCTACAGGTCTCTCTGGGCCAACATCTACAATGCATGGATGAATATCAGAACATATATAAACACAAAAAATCATAATACTCATAAAATTAAAAAATGAGTTTTTACCCAAAGCCTCATCCCATTCATCTTCTTCCGGGAGTGGAAGGTCTAGATCACCCATGAAATCGGTACTGGTGGACGGCCAATCCACCACCACGATGAGCTGTCGGCGGAGCCAGTCGAATAATTCTGGCTTCCATTACATATGTTGACCACCGAGGCATCAACTCTGCCCAACGGACCATCTGTGGCTCTCGTGTTGGTGGTGTAGGTACTACCACCTCGTGGCGTTGGAATATCGGCAACTGTTCTAGGATGAACGGTATTAAGATGGACCTGTATCTGAATCGTTTTAGCTTGCCATTCTTGCACTTCGTTAACTGACACTTCAAGTTGATTGTTACTGCTTTTGCCCAATTGTAGATGGTTGGAGCCATGAAATCCACGGCAAGTTGAATCTGTGCCTTTGTAGCTTCGTGAGGATCCCTAGATCCAACGACTCGAGTTATAGTGTGTAGCACTACCCGTAGTGCCAAGTCAGCTATTGTTTGAATATCCACTTTGTCGCTCTTTGATCCTTTCTTTGCTCATGGGAAAACTATGTCTATTAGCATGCCCATGCTCTCACCAAGGGGTCGGGTACTTGTCAGGATCGGTTTCGCTCCCCTTCGTGACAATCCAGTGATGAAATAAATATCAGAGACTCTATCTCCAACTCTTGGTTGTGAATCATGAATCTTTCCTGATCAGTCTCCCACACACTGATCAGATACTGCAATAATTCCAGTTGAGCTCGTAGACATAGTGTTAGGAAGTATTTCAAAAGCCCACAATCTCTTATGGCATCCATGCATGCATAATTTCCCATGGCTTTTTCATCTTCCTCCCCATGCTCTCATTCTTTCCACTCGATGACCATTTTGGCTGCTGATTTCCCTGCAAAAACATAATTGAGGCTCCCACTAGCCACAATTTTGACATTTGAATCATTTAAATCGGGCATTTTTGGAGAAATTTTATGCAATTATTGGTCAAGGCAATTGGCTCTACTGTTTTACAAACAACAGCACCGATTAGCGCTTCCCCTTTAAAATTTTAGGCGGGTTGGCATGACTTCATGCTCGGAACCCGCGCCGAAAGCCGCGACCAACCCATGACAAAATTCCCCCAAAATGCATCAAAAACTAAAATGCAGGAAATGAAACATGGTTTAAAATGCAAGAAAATATGAGAGCTCTTACCTGGAGAAAACGGATTCGCAAATGACCTCCTGGATTTCCTGTTGTCAGCTCCACAAGTTCACAGTAAAAAGTGGTAAAATGCTCACAAGAAGGTGAAAAGGTGAAAAGTAAATTGTTTTTACTATTTCCATCATATTATAACCTTTTCAAAACCCTAATTAGGGTTTTAAGCTTATTTTTCGATTATTTTATTATTTTATCTCGAAAAATGGGTTTTACATTTGTTTCTTGTGCAACAACAGGTCCTAAACAAGGACGACGATGAAGCGACGAGTTGTATTTTATTACTTATTTGGACTCAGTAAAAACACAAAAAAGTCACCCCCTGGAGTCATCTTTCAGCACTTTTCTGACTTTCGAAAATTGAAAAGATTGCCGAGACTCTTGTCGTTTTGAACTCGTTCAAGGCTGCGAAATGTCATCTACCCAGTATACGTTTACCCCTTTTTCAGGTTGGGACAGATTATTTACGAAAAAGGAATATCTTAGTCGAACATGTCTAAGAGGTTCTCCCAGATATTGTTTTCTACCTTTTCGGATTTGTGGGACTATCTACGAAAAGGGACCCACTGGAGTTTTCTTTTCAACTTCTTTTCAAACCCTCTAAACAAGAAAAGACGTCGAGTTTTTCCTTTGTTAGACTCGTTAAAACTTAATGACATCGGAAATACTCATCATGACATTATCGAGTTCCTCCTTCCTAGGGCTCGTTAAATGTACTAGGATGGATTTTTCTGAAGGACAAAATTATAATACAAGCATATGCTATCCCCTTCAAGCTTGTTTCCAAAAAATAATTGGGGTACTCGCCAAAAATGGAGGGGGGAAACGGAACTAGTTCTCAGTCGTGTCCGCAGTATGTCACTCTTGAACATGACACTTGTCTGATGTTCGTGTTCGATTGGGGACATCCCATATTCATCATTTTGCCTCCATGAGTTTGGGTTATCTGTTTTGACCTCTCATCTGCTCTTTACCACTTCACCATGACCTCAGATCCCTTTATGTCAAATAATGCCAAATTCTGGAGTCGTGTCGCCAATATGTTCAAGAGAAGTTCCTTCTGCAATTTCCCCCCCTGATCCTCTATTCATTCCTGATTCATTATCATCTTATTCTTCTGTCTCGTGTCAATGATGTGGGAAACATTATGGCCCTCCTTCGACTGGTCACTTCCTGACGACTTCAACACATTATCCAGGAAGATGATCTAGAGACTCCCTTCTGGTACCTTAGAGCTTGCATGCCTCAATGGCAAGTTCTTCGCATTCAACGACAAGTTCTCATCATTGGCCTTCGCTCGAGTGATTTCGCGATTTTTGACTCCAGCTCATTGTTCACATTCCATGAATTGTACTAGTAGTACATTGAGAACCATTGTCATTATTGGTGGTCTCTCTTGCGCCTGTTAACAAATTTCATCATTGGCTTGTAATCAGGCAATTTTTTTACATTTTCGACTTCAGCTCACTCATTCACATGCCTAAATTTGTATTTTTTCGGGTCAAGATGGAGTGCAAGACCCTGGGTTTTGTTTGATGAAATCAGGCTGTGGGACAATTTGGTTTATCATAAATATGTGGATGACTCTTTTTGGATGGCTGCGACCATGCCTGATTCTATTTGACGATCCTTCTCATTGGATGGCTGCATCCATACCTTGGATCTTGTTGTATGTACTCTATTATGGATGGTTGCGCCCATACCACATATTCATGTATCAGAGATATCGTTGTACTTGTTCTTGCAGGTCTTCTGACGGCGACGTTTTGGTTTGGGCATGTTCTCATAAAGCATTTCACCCCTCCTCTCTCAGACTTCATGCTTTAGGGGGCATCTGTTACACAGTATTTTATCACCGTCCCTGCAATCCCCATCCCGAACATTGGAGGACCATTTCAGTGACCCCTTTGTACTGTCATACATTGCTATAAATGTCATTGCATCCCTTGGCATGTCAAGAATATAATATATGTTGATCATTCCTCAAGCAGACCTTCAAAAGCATATGATTTTGGGTCGGCGCTGGTAGGCAATTATGGCCTCGCACCCATGGAGAAATTATCACTGGGCCCCGTTCCCTTTGTCGCTCTGTCTCAGAAGGGCACCTGCACCGAGATGTTTTTGGAAAGTTTTTTAAAATAGAAACGAAGCTTCCATGCTTAACAACTTCATGAGTGGTGTCATCATGGTTTGTTCGACTGAATCATGTTGAGTTCCTCTATTTGGCTTGTTAGTTCCTACAATTGTGCAACTCCCCAAAGGGATAGACCTCTCCTCCACCTTATGTGGTATCTCAAACCACCTCCTCCTCTCCTATAAATTCTTCCTCCTCACATTGATTCAACTAGTTGAACAGTCTTTAGTATAGATAGTGTGTTGAAGAAAGAAGAGAAGAATCCATTGTTGAGAGAGAGTTTAAGCCCATTGCCTCATTGAGTCGAATGTTGAACGAATTCTTGAGACGCGCCCAACTGAACCCGTCGAAGGAGATATGCAACGTCAAGGCATAAGGTTGTAAACTTCTTTTTCATTTATGAATAATACATGACTGGTTTCTGGTTTCAATTTTGTTTCCATTTATATGCAAAGTTTTTAGCTCTCCTTGACTAGCTGAATAACTGTAGATGAATGTATATGCTTGTATGTTGTCATAATTTTTTGATCATTGTGCAGATGCGTGAACATCGTCACCAACACGGAGCGCAAGGCGTGAAGACAAAGATCAAAGGATCACTGCCGCGTGCCACGACAAAAGCATTGGACCGAGGTAGGATATCTGTTACGGTTCATATTTCATTTATAAGCTAGGAATTTAGGAGTCCAGTGTGTTCCCTTGTTGCTAGACCCATCCTAGGGCTAGAGGGATCGCCTCTATCCGTAAAGGGGATATTCCTGCTCAACAACCACGCACCCACAACGACATTTTTCACCGGTCGCCTCCCACTCACGTTTCTCTCCACCACCTGACTGGAGCCACAACCTCATCCTCCATCGTCGCTACCCTAAAAGTTTTCTCCTGCAATCATGCCCATGCCCTTGTTTTGTTGCCACCATCACAACTGCAAATGCCGCCATTGGCCCCAATGCACCCACTATCGCCTGTTTGTTACATTCATCGTTCATTCCATCGTTTTTTGCAGCCTCGACCATAGACCATCACACTAGCCATGTCTTTTTACCTCGTGAATTCCTAAAAAAAAATTCCCCTTAATTCGTAACAATTTTTTTGTCGTTACCTATTTATTCTTAATATATTAATCTAACTAGTAAATATATAATTAATTATATCTAAAAAAAATTATATACTTGAAATTATATATATATATATTACAGATGGGCTGTATACAGGGCCGAATTTTTGGAGAGCAAAGTCTCATACCAATAAATGCTTGAATCCATGTACAAAGTTAACTTTTTATTATAATATGAAAATTTCTATTTTTTCCCAGAAAAGATATATATATATATATATATATATATATATATATATATATATATATATATATATATTTCAAAAGGACTATAGTAAGGAAAATTCAAATATATATATATATAAGGGATTATTACATAAGAGTGAAGTACAAATTAAAAGAAAAATGATTACTAAAAAAATAGTTATTATTATTATTAAGATAATAAAAGTGTGAATTCAAGAAAAAGTAATCCAAAAGATATGGTATTTAAATGTTAACTTTAAAAGATAATTATAATATTAAAATATTACTTTTAAACCTTAAAACTCATCCAAAAATAATAAAATGGAGATAAGTAATGGGATATTTCCAAAAGCTTTTAGTAAATGTGTTAGTACACTATTTAAAATCAAAGGATCACTCATAGAAAGAGATATTATAATCTCTATTAGTCCTACCGAAGGTAGTAATTGTGTTAGTCTTAAATGTGCTAACCAATTAGTGATTCCTTAATCGAACCTAATTGAAACAAATTTTGTTGACACAAGTGAAAAATAATACAACATAAACAAAATACAACTAAGTATTGGGAATTATACTTTCATCTCTCAATTCACTGTGAAAACCTTATTTTTTGACGATAGTGACATTGTTTTGGGCTCACCCTGGATGGAAACTCTAGGTCCTTTATTCTAAATACGAAAAAAAAAAATTTGACATTTTCACACCAAAAAAAATGCTACAAGACGTTACTTTGAAGCCAGATTCAGTGATGCTAGAAAACATACAAGAAATCTCAAAACTAATTCTTCAAGAAAGTAAAAAAAGATACAATATATGTAAAGGGAAGTTGACAAAATCACCACTAACAAAAACAAAGAAATTACGCCTCTTAAGGACCATAGCGATAAATTACTCGTCCTAAGTACCATAGCGATAAATTACTCGTCTTGAGGACCATAGCAATAAATTACTCACTCAAATTAAGAAACTTAAAAATGATAAGAAATCATTGAAAAATAAATTAGAAGAAATCATCATGAAAGATGTATGTAAGTTGTCAGATGCAACCGTCCAAATTGAAGATAAGGGAACAAATATCGATCCAGTCAATATCACAACTCAAAAAGAGGACAAACCAGTTGAAGGAAAAACATATTCAGATGTTGCGGTTCTAATGATGAAAAATCCAAATGAATTTTTGTAACCAACTCAACAACATCTGTATTTGAAGTAAATCAAGAAGTTGTCACACACAAGATAAGGGAAAATCAATCCACAAGAACTCCCTATCAACATCCAAATCACAAGAGCAGAAAGCTCAACCAATCTGCATATTTTTATCACTCAAATTAGAAACAACAAAAAAAAATTTCTGAAGACTACTAATGTTAGTACAATTCAGTCTTGTGATAAAAATTCACACGAAGTATCCACTAACCGCAATATTTCGCAGAATATTGATTTAGGATGGTCAGATCCTTTCTCAATTCGACAATTTTGGGTAACTCAGAATATCATATTGATCCGAATTTATTCAAGAATGCAACATAATACACATATAACCATAAATACAAATATGCAATGGAAATAACACTTTATTTCATTAATATCAAAGAACTGAAATTTGTTTACAGATAAAATGGAAATAAACTAGCTAGGGCGCTGGTAGCTTATATCTTAGAAGAGATGTGGTGGCTACATGCCTCTGAACTCTCTGTTACAATCAGGCCTGAAGGCATATATATTATTGAGAAACAATGAAAAACCCTAAATATCCAAAAACCTAACCCTATGAGATGAAACACCAGACTATGGGCCCCGTCGGGGTAAATTGGCACATCAATTTCCTAGGGTCGTAACTTTGGCATATTATCTTTGTTTGACGCACATGATACATCGTTAGAAAGATCTATCTGAGGACTACAACTTTCGACAATGAATGTTGAGTTTGGAGGACTCATATTAGCCACAAGTTGCATGCCCAAAAAACATCTTTTAGGGCCTCAAAATGGCTCCGGAAGTTCAGGACCCGAAAAACTGCCAAAAATAGTAAATTGTGCTACAATTAAGGAAACTGAAAAACTAAAAGAAACAATGGTGGGGGTCCAAGTGGCATAGGTGGGTGGCCACCAATATCCGCCTGGATCATTCATCCCCCCTTAGGAAGCAATGGTCCCCATTGCGTTGAGTTCCTCCATTAGATGAGGAAACTTCTGTTGAACTTGGTCCCTCGTGAGCCACTTGCCCTGGTGAAGGAGTTGGCCTTCTTTGACAACTCGATATAGTCGAATCCTCTACTGGAAAGTGTTCTTGATCTGTGTGTCCATAATCCGATCAGTTGTGGTTGGTTTCATGTAGTCTGGGTTTAACTCTGTTGGTGTGAGTTGTTCTACCATGTTGGATGTGTCTAGTAGAGGTGGAAAGTAGGGTCGAAGGCGGTCCACATTGAACACTAGGTGCATACCAAGGAATGGTGGAATACTGAGCTCAAAGGCATTGTCCCCTACAGCCTTGGTGATGGTGTATGGCCCATATCGAAGCGGACAAAACTTGTGGTGGGGTCCAGCGAGGCGCTCCTTTTGCAAATGTAACCACACTTTGTCACCCACCTGGAAGTTGTCTGGCACCCGATGTTGATCATGCCATTGCTTGTACTTAGCATTGGCTTTGTCCAATATGTCATGAACCTATTGGAGGATGTGCTGAATGCGCTCAATAAATTTGTTTGCCTTGGCAGCTTCAGACTGGACATGAGCCGAATCAGCCTGAGTAGTTTCAAATGGCATGGCTAAGTGAATGGGACATAGTGGCTAGAATCCCAATCCCACCTGAAAGGAACTATGTTCGGTTAAGCTTTGGAGGGCCCGGTTATAGCTATGTTGTACATAGGGGAGGCTCTCATCCCATGTGCGTGGATTCTTTGAGTTGTACATGTGCAAAATGTGTATGATCATCTTGTTGACGACCTCTGTCTGGCCATCAGTTTGGGGATGGAAAGTTGTGGACTTGGTGAGCTTGGTGCCCAACATTGATCAGAGGCTGGACCAAAATGTACTGAGGAACCTGTTGTCTCGATCTGAGATGATAGAGTGTGGGATCCAAAATTGCACCCACAATCATTCAAAGAAGAGTTTAGCAGTGGATTCTGATGTGATATTCTTCTTGTAGGCCGCCATAATGGCCATCTTAGAGACTCTGTTGAGGACCATGAAAACCTAGTCATTTCCATGCTTAGTATAAGGAAGGCCTGACATGTACTTCATGGAGATGGATTCCCAAGGTTGACTAGGGGTAGGCAGCAGAGTATAGAGGCCTTGCTTCTTGATGGTTGGTTTGACAATGGCGCAGGAAGTGCAAGATCTGATGTACTTCCCAAAATCTTGTCGAAGGTTTGGCCAATAGAAATACTTCTACAATACTGCCACTATTTTCTTGACCCCAAAATGCCTAGCGACCTGACTGTAGTGTGCTTCCCAAATCATCTTGGCACGCTCGCTTGAAGGAACATAAAGGTGTCCCACGTGACATAACAATGCATCCTAGAGGTGAAAATTTGGAACTCAGTTACCCTCCAAGAGCGTCTTGTATGTGTGGCTGAATTTTGGATCGCTCTTGTAGAGAAGCGGTTAATCAGAAATCTCGTGCCCACAAGAGTTGAGCACGGTGGTTATCGCCACGATCGGTGGTCGACTGAGGTAGTCTGCAACATTATTGGTGCTTCCCTTCTTGTACTTGATGTTCAAATGAAACTGTTACAGATATGTATACCACTTCTGATGGCGATCGTTCTGCAATTTCCCTTGTGTCTGTATGAACTACAGGGGTCGGTGGTATGTGTGGATGATCATTTCCTTCCCCAAAATGTAATGCTTCCATTATCGGCAAGCCTGCACAATGGAATAAATCTCTTTGTCATAAGTGGGATACTTCCAGACAGTGTCGGACAATGTCTCATTGTGATATGCCACTAGATGCCCCTGTTGAGTAAGAACTGCCCCAATAGCATAGTCAGAGGCATCTGTCTCGATCTCAAATGGTTGTTGCAAGTTTGGTAATGTGAGCACTGGGGCATATCAGAGGTGATGTTTCAATTCTACAAACGTCTACTGTTGATATTTTGACCAAAATATTTTTTCTTTCTCTCCCCCCTTGGTGACTTGACTCAAGGGCCAGGTGATATGAGAGAATCGCAACACGAACTTGCAATAGAAATTAGCAAGACCCAGGAAGTTGCGAAGCTCTTTCAGAGTGGGTAGGGTTGGCCAATCCTGAATGACTTTAATCTTGGTTGGATCCACATACACCCCTCGCTCATCAATAATGTATCCAAGATACTGAACCTGGGTCATGCCAAAAGTGTACTTCTCCAAATTGGCACACAACTTGTCTTTCCCCAGTGTTTGGAGGACCTGTCAGATGTGGTGGAGGTGCTCTTCCAAAGTCTAGCTAAAGATCAAGATGTCATCCAAGTACACTACTACAAATGAGTTGGTGAATGGCCACAAGATGTCGTCCATCAACCTCATGAAGGTTGCGGGAGAGTTTTTCAACCCAAAAGGCATGACCAGCCATTTGAAAAGTCACTCCTTGGCTTTGAAGGTAGTCTTCCACACATCAGACGGTTCGATTGGTACTAGTTAATACCCAGACTTCAAGTCGATCTTGCTGAAATATTTTTCCCCTTTGAGTTGGTCCAGAAGGTCATCAATCCGTGGAATCAGATACCTATTCCGGACAATGATCTCGTTCAACGTCCGATAGTCAACACAGAGTCTCCAAGTCCCATCCTTCTTCTGCACCAACACAATCAAGCTCCCACAGGGCAATGAACTTGGTCGGATGTGACCTTTCTACAACAGCTCCTGAATCTGCCTCTTGATTTCATCGTTCTCTAGAAAAAAGCGTCGATTGATCGGTCCATTGGGAAATGATGCACCTGGGGTCAGATCGATGGGGTGCTTGACCTAATAGTTCAAAGGCACCCCTGCGGGTGAGGTGACTATGTCCTCGTAATCCTCCACGACCTTTTCCATTTTCTGTTGTCATGCAGAGGAACCCTATTTGGAGGTTGTGGCCACAGTCTTCTTCTTTCCCTGAGGGAAGATCATCAAGAAAACGAATTTCCCAGTTTTGGAAATGAGCTTGCTGCATTGTTTTGCAATAATCAAAGAGATAGCAGAAGGCAATGGTACCTATGGTATCCTGTACAACTTATTGCCCAAAGTAACAATAACAATGCGAGGTCGGGACTCATACACAACATGTCGGTTCCACAAGTATGGTTGGCCTAATAATACATCACAAATATCAATAGGAGCAATGTTACATAATACCTTATCGGTGAAGGGATTGATGCCATAGGGAAGGCGGCACTGCTGACTGATGCAGAGATCTTGTCCTTGGTGAATCCACTCAATGGTGTACAGTTGTGGGTGTGTTGTGGTCGGCAAGCCCAACCGCTTCACGACCTCTACTGAAATGAAGTTCTTTTGGCTCCCACTGTCGACAATGAGCTGTAGTAGGGAACCCTTTACCCACATCTGGGAGTGGAAGAGACGCTCCTCCTCCTTTAGATCTTCTGGTTCTTCCTTTTGGATGTTCATGGTAGCAACAATGGCATTAGGCTCTGCATCGATAATCTACTTCCCTTTGTCATTCCCCTTCTAGGGTTATGATTAAGAGTCAAAGCATGCATCTGATTCAGAAGCCTTCATCTCGACCACCAGTCACACTACTTGGCCCAACACTCACTTGTGTTGTGAGTGGAGCTCTTATGGAACTCACACCACTTTCTCGTGACCTTATTTGGCTTCGCGGTGTTGTTCTTTCCTTGCGGCTTTGGCAGGTTTTCTTGGGCCTCCATGCCTTGGATTTGTCCTTTTTTCTACGGTTTGGGGGCACCTTTCCCTTGCTTTTGATTCATAGATCCAAAGTCTCGCTTCTTTTGTTTGAATTTTTGCTCAATCTTGGAAGCATACCGATATGTCGTACCAAGTGAGGAGATGTCGAGTAACTCAATTTCCTCCTGAATGTATATGTGAAGACAACTACAGTACTTCAGCACCAAATGTTTCTATGAATCTTTGATGCCGAATGGAACTAATTCGTTAGCTCATGAACATATTGATCCCTTTGTTATCGTAGTGTACTCCATTGTATATACTTGTCATCATAGCTCCCCATGGGATAATATTTTTCCTTGATGGAGTCTCGGAAAGAATTCCAAGTGGGTACAACCAAGAATAGGGAGGGTTCCCCCTCGTCCTTTTTCTCACAGTAGGTTTCCCACTAGTCCTTGACATGGGAGGTGGCTTTGAGGACTGTAAAAATAATCTTATCCGGGTCGGAAAAGTCATGAACTGAGAAATATCATTCTAATATATTCAACCATCTATATATGGTGTCTGCATATATTTGGCCATAAAATATGGGAATGTCAAAGTTTACTTGTGCCTTAAAAGGGGTTGTGCCTCCAGAGTGGTTGTTGGATGTAGATGCACCACTAGGGGGAAGTCGTTGAAGGATCTGGGAAAATTTATCCATCATCGCGTTCCTTTGTTTTTCGAGTGCCTCATCGAGAAATATTTTGATAGGATCTCCTGATCCCTCATCTTTCTTTTCGTCCCCCATGGGCGGACGTCGGGGTTTGCGAAGCTGATCTTGCAAAAGTTCAACCAGATCAAGCCCTAACTCCCTATACCCCGACCTCGTTAGGGACATGCAAAGAAGGATCGAGAAAGAGCAGATGACTCTGATACCATTGATTCGAATTTATGCAGGAATGCAACAGAATACACATAAAACCATAAATACAAAGACGTAGTGGAAATAACACTTCATTTCATTAATATCAAAGAACTAAAATTTGTTTACAGACAAAATGGAAATAAACTAGCTAGGGCGATGGTATATTATCTCTGAGAAGAGATGTGGTGGCTATAGTCCTCTGAAATCTCTATTACAATGAGGCTCTAAGACCTATATATTATTTAGAAACATTGGAAAACCCTGAACATCCAAAAACCTAACCCTAGGAGATGAAACACCAGACTATGGGCCCCGTCAGGGTAAATTGGTACATCAATTTCCTGGGGTTGTAACTTTGGCATATTATCTCTTTTTGATGCACATGATACATAGTTAGAAAGATATATCTAAGGACTAAAACTATTGACATCAAATATTGAGTTTGGAATACTCATTTTCGCCAAAGGTTTCATGCCCAAAAAATGTCATTTAGGGCCTCAAAACGGCTCCGGAAGTTTAGGACCCGAAAAACTGCCAAAAATAGTAAATTGTGCTACAATTAAGGAAACTCAAAAACTGAAAAAAATAATGGTGGGGTCCAAGTGGAATAGGCGAGTGGCCACCAATATCCACATGGATCACATATCAACTTGTGTCAACGAAGCTGACAGTTCCGAGACATGAAGACATTCGAAAGAAAAAAAAAAGAAATCAAGTTTTTTTATTAGTAAGCTTTGAGGACAAATATTTTTGAGGAGGAAGGCATGTTATGAATAAAATATAGATATAAATAATGTAAATATCAATAATAATAACACATCATAAATAATGATTAATTAGTTAATGAAGAGGTATGTCCCTAAGGACATGATCTTTCATAAAGGGAAACCTGCCTAATGTATATAAAAAACACTCACTCTCATTTGTAACATGATTCTCATTCATATATTTTAATATATATTATTGTATCTTCAATGGAGATCTTCATATTCCAAGTATTTTGGAGTATTTAACTTTTCGGTAGACGACCTTTGTCGTTACATTTAATGTTACACTTAAATGTGTTTGTTATATGGATATGATAAACTTATACCCTTTCACCTTACATAAGCTAAATAATAAAATTTCATTGGACACTAAGTAACACAATATTCTTTGATTATATGAGAATTCAATTGGTATTGGTGTGGATTTTACGAGCATTCCTTTTCTCATTAAAAAATCTTCATTTATATATTGTAAATACCTTGATATTCCACATCTTTACATAGTATATCTTCAATGCGCCTTTTAAGGGAAAATATTTTTATTTTAAAAATAAACGAATATAATGATGTAACCCACTAGAATTTTGAAATATAAGTTGAGGGTAGGCATGGTTCGAAGACTCTATCTTCTTGGATATATATATATATATATAATTCCAAAGTGAAAGTGTAATAAGATTAGGAAGGGTTTTTAATTACAAGTGTTATTAAATTGATTTTTTATTGTTATATGATCCATTGGAACTTGAAATGTACAATTGCATTTTTAATGAATAGAGTTCATTGGGATGTTTGATTGATGTAATTTTTTTAAGGTAAATGCTAAATTGTAGTACACTTTTCTTTAGGTAGGGAATATTGAAATGTATGGTTGAATTTTTAATTAAAAGAGTTCATTGGGATATTTGATAGATGAAATTTTTCTAAGGTAAATGCTAAATTGTAGTACAATTGTCCTTATGTAAATAATCTATTATAATTTGAAATTTTATGATGCGATGTGACCATTCATATAACTATGGAAGATACAAGTAATTTGTAGTAGAACCCTCTTTAGATATTGCATGTACTTAGTTATAGACAAAAGAGGATTGTATTTCATTTCATTTGGGAAAAACATTATTGAAATTTTAGTGAATATAGATGAGACAAATGAAGGTACACATCACATATACACCTTGTGAACTTAATTCATATTGAGTCAGTTTTAGTTTATCTTTATTCTTCCTTAGATGCACAAAAGCCAAATAGATTGACATGATATCCTTCTTGGATCACTATTAAAATTATCAAAGAGATAGAATAGTCAAGTTTAAAGATATATCTAAACTAGAAATTTTTGGAATTAGATTACTTAGCAAAAGATCAACGAAATTTTTTTATTAATATGAGAAAAATATTTAAGAGTTTTTACTACTTTTTCCTTTTGGGAATCATTCTTTGTTGAATATGTTCCATTTGTTTTGTGAAGTATTTATTCAATAAAAATATCTCCAAATTCTTGTTTATTTCATTATTTCAAGAAAGCTTTGAGGTATTTTAATTGGTTGTAAAAGTGACACATAATAGTGTCATTTATTAATTTGGATTCCTGCAATCATACAATATATTTAATAGTATAATATTCTACTCGATATTATTACCTCAACATTATAATAAATTTATTAAATATATTTAACATGAAGGGAATAATATTAATACATCAATTAGTGCACTCAAAGTCAAAAGGTATACATCCAAATATCAAACACATTTGAGTAGTAAAATAAGCTTAATGTGACACTTAGATGCGTTTGTTATATGGATATGATCCACATATACCCTTTGACCTTACATAAGCTAAATAATAATATTTCCTTCAACTGTAAGTAGCCTATATGAGAAGTAAATTGGTATTGGTGTGGATTCTAGAAACATGTCTTTTATTTTTAAAAATATTAATTTACATATTGTAAATACCTTAATATTCCACATCTTTACATAGTATATCTTCAATGTGCTCTCTACGGTACAAATATGTTTATTTCAAAATTCAGTCAATATAATTACGTAACTCACTAGAATTTTGTAATATAAATTGAGGGTGGGAGTGGTTTGAAGACTCTAATATTCTTGGATATATATATATATATATATATATATATATATATATATATATATATATATATATAATTTCAAAGTGAAAGTGGAATAAGATTAGGAATGGTTTTTAATTACAAGTGTTATTAAATTGAATTTTTATTGTTATATGAATTATTAAAACTTGAAATGTACAGTTGATTTTTTAATGAATAGAGTTCAATGAAATTTTTGATTGATTTAATTTTTCTAAGGTAAATGCTAAATTGTAATACAATTGTCTCTAGATAGAGCATTCTGAAATGTCTGGTTGATTTTTTAATTAAAATAGTTCATAAGGATATTTGATTGATGCAATTTTTTTAAGGTAAATGCTAAATTGTAGTACACTTGTCCTTATATAGGAAATCTATTATAATTTGGAAGTTTATGATGTGATGTGACCATTCATGTAACTATGGATGATACAAGTAATTTGTAGTAGAACCCTCCTTAGATATTGCATGTACTTATTTATAGGCAAAACATGATAGTATTTCATTTCATTTGGACAAAAAATCTTTGAAATTTTAGTGAAGATAGATGAGACAATTGAAGGTACATATCACATAGACCCCATGTGAACTTAATTCATATTGAGTCACTTTTAGTTTATATTTATTCTTCCTTAGGTGCATAAAAGCCAAATAGATTGACATGATATCTTTCTTGGATCACTATTAAAATTATATAAGAGATAGAATAGTCAAGTGCAAAGAGGTCTAAACTAAAATTTTTAGGAATTAGATTACTTAACAAAACATCCACTAAAAAAAGTTATTGATATGAGCAAAATCTTTAAGAGTTTTTATTAATTTTTTCTTTTGGGAATTATTCTTTGTTGAATATATTCCATTTGTATTGTGAAATATTTCTTCAATAAAAATCTTTGCAAATTCTTGTTTATCTCACTATTTCAAAAAAACTTTGAGATATTTTAATTAGTTGTAAAAGTGATGCATAATAGTGTCATTGCTTAATGAAGATTCTTGCAACCATACCGTATATTTAAAGATATAATATTCTACTCAATCTCATTAATTCAACATTATAATAAATTTATAAAATATATTTAACATGAAATTTTAATCTCTACTAATAAATAAATAAATAAATAAAAATAAAAAAATCTACTATACATGGTTAATTTTTTTTTTCAATTCTCTACTTTAGTTTTACACCTAACTTATAACATTCTATACAATTTAATATATGTAAACTTATTCTTTATATATTTTATATATCTTTTTAATTTTAATAATTTAAACATGTTAAAACTTTTATATATATATATATATATATATATATATATATAATTTAAATATAATAAAAAAATAATAATTATACATTTAAAAAATTATTTTAATAATAAAAATTATAATTTAACATAAACAAATATACAATTAAATTTCAATAACAATTACCAAAAAAATAATAAAATATATTTCAAATCATTGACAAAAGTAAATATTATCTTCCATAATCAAATGAACTTTACCCTTTTTCCTAATTGGAGTTAACCAAAGTAAATGAAAGCGTGCTCATGTAAGTTGTTCGACGATCAGTCCACCAAGCAAGGGAGACATCCAAAGAAAAGAAAGCGTCTGAAAGGAAATAATATATCCATACCAAGTATTGCCAAGACTCACTGCCTTACCTTTCAGATTGATAGGAGGTCATGTTTCCAGGAGGAAGGCCAGAAAAGGGATAAGCTTATAAGTTGTAACTGACTCAATTCCCAGAAAATAACACAATAAACCATTTTAAACGAACCATTTCAAATCATATTGTAATATTTGTAAATCTCATTTTATTATATTTTAAATCTAAATAATCGTACTATATCATCCATCTAAAAAGGAAAACGAGTTGCAACAAAGTATAAGGAGTTATCGCAACGAATAGATACAACTACCTTGCGGCAACTAACAATGACATTTAAACAAAACTCTGTGAAGTTAAACAAGAATTTTTCCCTTTCAGATCAATTTTAATGCTAAACAAGAATCATCATGGCACCTCCCTTTTCACCTGATAACTTCAAAAATTGAAGTACCCACACACCAAACACCAGAAGTACCCAGACTATATGGCTGTGAAGCCAAATTTCGAAAACGCCGAAAAAAAGAGAATAAGACAATTGGAAGCATTGGGGCTAGGGATGTTGATGTACGGGTCTTTAGAGAGCTCTCCACGCTATTCATACAGGTAGTGAATCGTTGGGAAGGGGAGGATGCAAGTCGGCTAAAGAGACGGGACGGGCGGGGGCGTCGTTTGGAGAGAAGTTTGGGAATGGGCAGTATACAACCGCGCAACCAAATTTGGGCAGCAATGAATAACTCGGTCAGTTACTTATGGGTATTCATTATTCGCTGATGGGCTGGTTAAACAATGACAATGACGAGATTCAAATTTCAAATCCCGCAACTATTTCAAATTAAATTCAATTGCATCGAATTCAATGGATCCATGGGATGATAAATACATGGATGATGATGGATGGGTTGCAAACGGTGGGAGATAGTGACAGACGGAGACCTCAACGGAACATAGAGGCAGAGTCACGGAGAAATTCGAAGCTGGTGGATGACGTTCGGGTAAAACGCACGGGGATTCACTCAATGAAATTCTAACATATCACCTGTCATCATGACCAACTCTGTAACCCCTATATATTCGCCAATATATTATTTCATTTTTTCCTCATTATATATCCCCAATATGAACCCACGTGCTATAGTATTGCTCTTGCAATAAAGACACTATGGTAAACGTCAGATAGTTAGACTACTATTTTGATATGCCTTCTTACTAATGTGTACTTGTATATGATATTGATGAATCCTAGGAATTTTTGTTACTAGTTCTTAAGGGAGAATAACCACCTAAGATCCTTCAAGTCAATAATAAATTACTCATTAATCTTACAATGGTACAAACTTTTTTTTATGAGTTTTTTTTAATTAAATTCAAATTATTATTATTTTATTATGATGAATAGATAACTTATTAAGTAATTTAAGCCAAGCCTAACATCAAGTCTAGCCAGTAGACATCAAGACTGTATATCCAACATTTTATAAGTCATATATACCAAACATTTATGACTAAATAAGTATTGAGATTTCAGGAGAGTGGGGGCCTATTCCTTGAGCCTTATCACAATGAACCAAAGATGTCTGTGGAGTTTGAAATTGGTGGAGGGGATAACATCCCATGGTGCCAACCACTCATTCCTTACACAAAGAGACTTGATTCAAATTTATAAATTTATCTAATGATATTTAAAAGCATGGTAGATATTTACAATTTGTTACTCGCTCAAAATGGAAGTAATGTGTGTGCGTGTGTTTTCTACCATTTATTAAGAGAGAAATATATAATTATTTCTATGTTGAACATGAAATTAATATATAATATTTAAAAAATATTAGTTATAAAAAAAAATTAAAAAAATCAATGTCTATTTTATATAAGTCACATATTGAGCTAATAGCCCTAAAGAATTTGACCCTTTCCTATTTGATTCTCGAGTAGTCTATCCTCAGTTGGTTGGAAAGGGTAAGATATTCTTTAGGGTTATGTGCTCAACATGTGACTTGTAGGGATTAAATTTGTCTGGGGATTTTGGGGAGGATTTTTTTATTTTTAAACAAAAATGAGTACTACTTTTATTAAGTCTACCTCTAAACCCAATAAAATACTTGTGAGATGATTACAATTCTTCTCCATACAATTGTATATTCAAAGAAATATTGGAAGAATTTTATAGTTTTATAGGATACGACAAATTATGTTTATTTTGAATGAGGTTTTTAAAATTTTAATTTAATTATCAATATTTATTAGGTAGGTGGTAAAAATTTAACTCTATTTTGGAATAGAATTTCCAAAAATTTAATTTAATTATGAGATGCATGGTAGATATTTAACATTCACAAAGTATTTTAAAATATTTTTAATATCCATAAATCAAAGGTTGTGATTTATCTCCAAAGTAATGATGTCTTTTCCACTCTTTTTATTAAATTGATTAATTAAAAAAATGTCATGTGAACATGTGTCATGTAAACATGAGTTAAGGAATTTTGAGCATGTGATATTAGTAAATCGTGGTATTATAACAAAACTTATTTATAGATTAAAAATTTCCATGGTAAAGTAGGGAGCCATGATAACCACCTCATAATACATGTCACATTGCCAAGGTTGAAAATACATAAAAACTAGCACATCCATATAAATCAAATAATTTGTAAATACTAATAGGCATCAACTCATAATAAGTATGAAAACACTTATTTCATCGTACACTTGGAACACTGCTTGCAATAGTATATAGGTAAGATTGGTTTGTTGGTTGTTGGAGTGTTGTTGTGAGATTTTCTCAATAATATTCTCCTTGTTTGAAATCGGTTGGATCTCATGAGCACTATTTATGTGACTTGTAATTTGGCTTTGACTATGATACACAAATAGCTTTGTGTGCACCATATTCTCTCCTCAAAATTCTTATTTCGTATCAGGGCTTGTATGGGCTTAATTACCCAAAAAGATGGAAGATATCTAAGGGATTGTTATTTCTCTCTATATAAATAAGACAACGTGTAATATTAGATTAATTTAGCACGTGAATAGTGTTGTCATCGCTGACGGATTGTGCGTTGGCGGAAGGAGAAAAACATTCTTTCCAATATTGAATCCCAACGCTCCCAACAAGACATGTTTCTTCAACTTGTGGTGGTCTGTGAGCATTTTGATTGGTTTTTAAACACATGTTGCGCATTGGACAGAGGAGAGCTTGGTCAAGTTTCCGGCTTTGTTGATCTGCATTTTAGCATTTTTTTTTAACCAACCTTTTCCATGTTATATCTATGCAAGGAAGAATTAGGTAGAGGCACATTTGTCAGCGTTGGAGGCATTGTGGACAAACGAAGAGTTGTAGTCGTCTAAGTACCATAAATTTGCAGCCCCTGTAATCCTAGAATCCTCTTAGGGTAGTTTCCTGCCAGAAAAATCATGATCAACGTTTTGCTCGCATGATGTTGATTTTACATTGACATTCCTTTTCCTAGGTTTTCAATCTCGAATTAGCTACTCGCCTTTGATATCCATATTTGTGTAACCTGAAAAGGTATCTATTGAGGATGGTTAGGCAGCACGCAATTCAACACGTTTGGTTTGCAGTTTTTATGGGGCCTATGAGAAATAATTCTAGCTCTGCATATCCATCAGATTGTCGTGTTTCACCAGTCATGATTGTTTTCATTTTCATTTACAATTGAATCTTTGAAGTTTGATGTTATAGATGTTAATAAACTATTATTGCAACTAGTTGGAGTGCTAACAACTCGAGTTGTGAACGTTAAGGAAGATACGATGAAGGGATTACAATCATCTGTGAAATAATATGTGTATTGGAAATGCATCATTCCACGATAGAGGGTTCTTGTACGACTTCCATGACACAAAGCTCCAGCAAGAAAGAATTTCAATCAACGATAGATTTCTGAAATTCATCCCGACACTCAATTCTCAACCAGTGGTTTCCTTATGTTTACCAAACATCGTAGGTTCCATGGTGATGTGAATCTCAGAACGAGACAAGGACTCAAGGGAACATGTTCAAATCCATTTTTTGTGATGGGTTTTCAAGAAGAAAGTTGGCGGAGTCAACCTGGAGCATAGCGAGGTCTCGGTGAAAATCTAACGGGCTAGTAAAAGCCTTGGGATGGAAGGTTAATGTTTACCATGTCTAAGTACAAGAGGATGATGGTTTTTAGTATATTATTAAGATAATTTCTAAAATTCCTGGAATTATTAATCAAAATGCAATTGGTATTGCATGGGTCATTGTGATGTATAAATTTTTCTCAGTTAGATAATTTGTTTATAAAAAAAACATAATCAATTAATGAACAGAGGAATATAATTAGAATAGTGGTTCTCAACATTATTCGGAGTCGCTAGTATGATTTTGTGAGTTTTTTTATATGTTGATGGGTCTTGTTGTGCTTCGGGCTTCAAGAGAATGGGTTACATTTTATGTTATGAGATCCATGTGTGTAGAAAGTTCAGTTGCATAATTGACTGTTGGATACACTCGGTACCTATAAAACTCACTTATGCAACTATCAAAAGTGTAGTTCGTTGCATTTTGATAGATGAGAGTTTATACATAGGGCGGTATAGTATCGAGATTGTCCTTTGGGAGATCGAGAAGCATCAATTATAGAAAGTTTGTCAATAATGGTAAGAGGCGTTAATGTTTTAAATGGAGTTCAAGTGAAAACTCGAAGATGAGGGGGTGAAGAAGGAGCAGTGTTTACTAGATTCCAGAGTGGATGTGAGTGTTGATGAAGACCAACCAGAAAAATGTGACTATATGTAATTTATGATTCTTCTAATAATATTTGTAATGATGTAATGTAAGCATTGAAGGGGAACTTGGAATAATGCTTACAATAGTATATAGGTAGGATCGATTTTTTGGTTGTTGGAGTTTTGTTGAGATATTTTCTCAACAATATTCTCCTTGTTTGGAATATGTTTGATCTCATGAGCACTATTTATGTGGCTTGTAATTTGGCTTTGAATGTAATATACAAATAGTTTTGTGTGCCATGGATATTTTTAATCTATAAATAGGTTTTGTTATAATACCATAGGCTAATATCATGGTTCATCATTACCACATGCCCAGTAAACTATAACTCATTTCATATGACACTTTCATATGACATTTTTTTAATTAATGAATTTAATTAAAAGAAAAAAAAAGACATAACTACTCTGAAAATAAATTTTAGTCTTTGATTTTTTTATACTACTAAAAATATTCTAGAATATTCAATGGAGGTTAAACCATGACCATCCACCTAATAATTATAGATAATTAAATTATAATTTTGAAAGACTTATTCCAAAATAGACAAAACTATTGGCATAATTAGCTAAATTATAACTATATTTAAAATTTTATTATTATTATTATTATTTTAACAAGAAACCAATTACAATGTGTCTTTATAGACTTGAACCCACATAGTTAGAGAAATAAATTGTTCATCAAACCACTCAAGCTAAGATATTTTGACCAAACTATTATTATTATTAATTATAAAAGAATTAATATATGGGTTATATATATATATATATATATATATATATATATATATATATATATATATATATATATATATATTCAAAAGCATGTAACAATATTCTTAACCATGGATATTCACCCCCTCTTTACCATTGATATTCTTAACGCCAATACCAAGACTTATCAATACCACATACCTAATATGACACAGTTGATATGACATTTTATTTAATTAATTAATTTGAGATAAATTAATTGAACTGGAATAAGCAACTTGGAGATAAATATTAACCCTCGATATGTGGCTAATACTAAGAATATTCCAACATAACATATTTTGTGGAGGTTAAATCCCTACCATCCACCTAAAATTACGGATAATTAAATTAAAATTGTGGAGGGTGTATTTAAAAACACACACACACACATAATTTAGGAATATCCGAACTTGGGGAAAAAAATATGGCTTAGCAAGAGTCGATACTCCACAATGGTGGGGGAGCGTACTCCTTGAGCCTCATCACAATGGGCCAAAGATGTCTTCTTGTGGGATTTAAAACAAGGTGGAGGAGATAATCTTTCATATATAAACTTTAGAGCTATTAATTTGTCATCCATTTGTAAAATGTTAATTTTTTTAATAAACAATTTTGTGACACCAAATATTATTTATAGCTTTAAATTACTAAATCAAGTCATTTTATTTTGTAAGCTAGTTTTTTCTTCTACTTATTAGTTGGATTTTTATTTTTATTTTGGAGTGAACTTGTATAACCTTGAAAACATGAGATTGCATAATGAGGTAGTGTTTTTAGATTGGCCAGTCATTAGGAAGATCAAAACATATTCAAAAATGCACTCTTCTAAGAGAGGTTGAAGGTAAATTTTTCAAAAAGTTTAAAACAAGACATATGTGCACTATTGTTTAGCCCCCCACCATATTACACACCTAACACCCCATCTCGGGACTGCATGTCTTTCTGAGTGAGCTACCAAAAATCTTTTTCGAAAGGAATATCCTCCAAAATATGCCAAGTGGAGGAGATCTTGGGCAAAGATTACAGACAACCATAATTTTCAAGCATATCTACCACCTTGTTCCTCAATCTTCGAATGTGGTTGGGGATGATAATAGGAATGTTGATGATTTGAGAGAATATTTGACAAAGAAATTATTTCAAGTGTAAAATCTTCGATATTTTATGAACAAGTATGTCATTTTGGAGCTTACAGACCATCTGGATAATAATTATAGAATCTCCTTTCACAAAAATTTTGAGTAGCCCTATTTTTGTGCTATTCCTAGGCCTTCGAGGAGAGAAATTAGTTTCTTTGCAATTTTTTTGTTAATACCTTGTGTTTCATAGTATATGTAGAGAGGTAAGCCATGATGGCTTTTGAATACACCACTAAAACTAGTTTTCCTAGGGATGCCTTTTGAGGCGACATCAAAATTCAGTTTAAGAAAAGAGAGAAGTAGAGGGGGTCAAGATGAAGAGATTTCTAGAGTAGGTGTTTAGATTAGGGTGGATGAAGAGATAGGAAGGATGGGGGAAATGTTCCTTCTACTGAGAATTATGGATTATAAACCATGTGTTTTATAGTATTGGTGTGACTAGGGAAGAGAGTCAATGGTTTCTTTGATATTCCTTTATATAATGTTCAAGAGAGAGTCAAGAGGTCGAGAGAGGTTTTTGAAGATGTGGAGTTTGCGCTCTGTCCACATGGCCCATAATAGGAATCTAGGAGACTCTCTAGATGAAGTTGAGGATGGAATTGGAAAATAGTTGGCTTAGCCATTGAGCAACGGTGTTTACAATACTTAGTGGGTCCTGTTTGGAATAATTGAAGAAATTTTCCAGTAGAAACGAAAGGCCATTCGAGAATGTGCAACTATTAAAATATGTTCAAGATTTTCCGAGTTGAGGAGCTAGAGAAAGCCTCTAGAGGGAACATGATGGTTGCATTCTTGAATGTTATCCTAGGTTAGGTTTCAATTTTTCACTAGGAACCACAAAAAGAAGGAGAGTTTTTTTCCATGAGTTGTTCTTCCAAATTTTTAACTAGATTGTATCTCCTTGCAATTCTTGATGCCCTACTTATAGGTAGTAAGCTTCTCAAATGTTAAAGGAGCCCTTAGAGTTGTGTCCCCATCTAGTCTATCTAACTAGGAGGAGAGTGGAATTAGCCTTTGTTGGAGGTGTTAGGGAAAGGAGTCACTCCTTGAATGCAAAAGGAGTAAGCCTTACACATCATGGTTCATTTCAAGTTTTTAAAGGTTTTGAAAATATTTTAAATGGTGGGATGGCTTCTCAAATGAGTTTGAAATGATTAATTTATCATTTAATACTTTCATGCATTTGGCAAGGTATGGAAATTACAAATTGTTCGAGTAAATGAGTAGTATAGGGAGTAGAGTGAAACAATGGAGAGGAGATGGATAGTTGGTACCTATTCTAGGAAATAATCAGTCACATGGCTATAATTGTGACTCTTTACACAAACTCGGTTTATGTAAAGTAAACAACACTCAGAAAACAGATTTCATGCATAAAGTATCTCACAAATCCTTTATGGAACCCTCACTAACAAGTTCTACAACATACATATAATTTGCAGAAAACTGAAAAGCAGGTAATTTACTGTTAAATCCTTTAACAACTCTCACTCATATTTTACTAGCTACTACAACTTATAATTAGAAGAAATTAACACAGAATAGAAAACACACCATACATTAGATGTTCTTGAAACACAAAATCCTTCAGCGTGAATTTCATCAAGGCGTTTCTTTATTATAATGAGTCTTCAGTAAGATCAACATCCAACCTCCTCTACATCTATCAACTGTCTATTTATAGATTTACAATGGGTCTCCAGAAAGGATAGACCGTTCGAATCTTTCAGGGACAGGGACTTTATTACATTTCAAATAAAACATGAGGAAATTTGTTTCTATTTATTACATCACTAGAAAAATTTAACTTAGCACTCATCTGAATCTTATCAAACCCAACATCTGTGGGGATGTGGCATTTTCGTATCTTGAATTGTAGGTCACATGTAGAGGTTTTTCTGGGAAAAACAGATTGAGTAATTTTTGTTGGAGTCTCTATAAATGTTATGATTTGTTCCTTGAATGTTGCCTTGCTGCTAAAACGTGTTGGTGCTGAAGAGTAATGGCGGCGCGGGTTTATTGGAAAACTTCTCTAGAGAACATTTAGTCGATGTTTCCATTCTTTTTTGCTTCTTCTTTGTTATGATAGGGTTTGCTTTGCGGAAAGAGATTTGAACGAATAAACCTGTGTAGATAGGTTTTGAAGGAAAGACTTGGCACGTGAATGAGATGAGTGGAGGAGCGTGAAGAGCAATGAGATGGAGACACACGGATTTGGACTAGCGGAGAAAACTATTAAAGAAACGATGAGCGGGAGGAGAAAAATGCTATATATATATCGCAATCAAGCTCAGATGTATTTTAAACATAAGACACAAGCGGGAGGAACTGAGAATTCACGATTTGCGATGGGGGTGATGACGTGGCATGTGGTGGGATCTACTTTATCGCATCGAGGAATGGAGTCGGATTGCAAATCACATATTGGGAGTAAACAAGCGTTTAGAGGAGCGAATAGACCTTTGGTTTGCGATTCGCGATATCACAAATTGGGAAGTCAAACTTTTCACATATCGGAATTCAAAGGTTCATCACAAATCATGGATTTTGGAAATATCGTAATCAGGGACCGAGAAGGTTATCACATATCAGGGATCAGTGAATCGGGAAGG
The DNA here is from genome assembly GCA_034641835.2 of Pinus albicaulis. Lineage (NCBI taxonomy): Eukaryota > Viridiplantae > Streptophyta > Pinopsida > Pinales > Pinaceae > Pinus > Pinus albicaulis. Next base: position 1,154,176,339 of record CM076580.1, on the reverse strand, counting down.
TAACATGGATGTATGTCAACACGAATTGCGATATGCGAATTGGAAGGTGACGTGGCAGGGAAAGCAGATCCCACACAATACCGCAATCAAGGAAATGAGGAAGCGGAAGTGAATGCGGTCAGTGAAGTTTGCGAATTAGCGATGCGAAAAGGTGATGGGTCCCATTAAAGGATTTTAAAAGTAGACAAGTAAACATTTCGTTAAGTAATGGTAATATTAAAAAAGCTGCCCAAATCATATTACAAAGGATTTTAAAGCATTTCTAATGTTTATGAAGCAGACCAAATGGAAAATATGGGTCCCAGCAATCACGCAAATCGCATTTTGGGGGTTCTATAGGATTCGACAATCATATTATAAGTGAAGTTTGAAACTTGTGAAAAACTAATTGCAATGAAAGGTAAAGGGGTTAAATACAGAAAATTATATCATATGATATCATATATGTAATATATGATATATATTTAAAGGGCTTGTTGTGGAACGGGTGGATCTACGGTACATAATATATATATATGGATTTCGAATGGTTAAAATGATTTTTTGAAAGAAAATGGAGCGTTGGACTTTGGGTTTTAGAAAAACGAATGGTAAAATAGGATAAATGAAATGAATGAAGGCAGAAAATGAAATTCACATCACCATTACATTTTGTCAGCAACACTTTCTTCTTTCAACTGAACTGAGAAGGTAGATTGATTCCTTGTAATTTTGACAGTTGTGATTTCCCTTCCGTTTTAACTTGAATGCACAGTAAGACAGTGTTGAGATTTCTGAGACTTGAGCTATATGTAACAACAAAGATGGATTTTATTTGGACTGCAGAAACATGCTCACTTCCTTCACTAAAATTTTATGAATGAAATGGATGGTTAGCTGACTTATTTTAGTGGAAAACTGAAGATTTTCCCATGGGCAGTTTGAACCTAAAATTGACCTACATGAGATGGAATGAACTGACTCTAGACCTCTAAATGATGAACTTGAAACTATTGATGATGAAATGAAGTGAAGGAGCAGTATACCAGATTAAGATTTTTTAGTGACCAAAACTATTGTTGAAAACTAGTTGAAAAAAGTAAAAAAATTGAGTAATGAGCTAATGAAAAACAAAAAGTAAATAAAAGAGGAACTGGTGTCTTAGCAGAGAACTGTGCTAACATTGGCTCCACAGGGGATATAGCTCTTCCTACAAGGCTCTAAGAATATTTTGCAGTTTCAGTGCCTTGTCATTGGGCTATGGAGTCTTATTATGAAACACACCGGTATTTACAATGGGCTTAGGCTACCAACAGCCTTAGTAAAAGAATTTCTTTTCAAAAATCCCATTGAATGGATCTCCAAATAACTTTGTCTCGTCCATATGTTGCAACTCAAAAGTATTGTTTTGTAGAATATTAGAGATTCTGAAAGGACCAGGCCATAGAGCATCAAAATTTGAATGCTTACCTGGGTCTTGATGTTGTGCATCCCACTTCAATACTAGGTCTCCAATATGGAAATATTCTTTCTTAGTTCCTTTATCAAAAACTTGTTTCACGGCTTGTTGATATTTCCTTATCAAATCATATTTTTGTTCTCGTTGTTTTTGTACTTCTATGATTTGATAAACTCTTTTGTTTATGTCATTTGGCTTAGCTTCATGATCTTGCAGAAATTTAGCTACAAGAATAGCTAATTGAACTAGAAAAACAGCCTCAGTTCCATAAACCATTTTAAAAGGTGATGTATTAATGCAATTTTTAGTAGTCACCCTATCAGCCCATAAATCAAACTTCAATTTTGATTCCCAGGCTTTCTTATTTTGCTCCGGTGATGATTCTTACCAAGATTTTGTTTGAAGATTCATATAAACCATTCCCTTGTGGATAGTATGTTGTTGAATGAGTGAGATGAATACCATAATCTTCATAGAAATTCACCAATGGTGTGGCCTTAAAAGTAGCTGCATTATCTGCTACTAACCTTGATGGAAAACCAAATCTGGTTATAATTCCCTCCAGAAATTTAATTATAATTTTATGAGTAGCATTCCTGGTAGGTATTGCTTCAATCCATTTGGTAAAGTAATCAGTCGCAACAAGGATCCAACAATTTTCTCCACTTGAAGGTGGGTGAATCTCTCTAATAAAATCTAAACCCCATTGTCTGCTTTTGTCAAAATTTGGAGGAGGTTTGAAATGTTGCAGAAAATAAATGATATCTTTGTACCAATTGCACTCAAAATGTTTTGTATCCACTTCCATACTATCTATAGGTTCTTAAATATGTCCTTCAAAATTGTCATCCAAAAAATCTAAGTCCAAAATTTTACAATTTTCTTCAGCTAGTAGTTTGGCTAATCCTTGACCTTTAATTAGTTTAGTAGGATTTATCTCTAAATAAAACTCAAGAACTTTAGTCACCCACTTACTTCTCTTTCCATCAATATCAGGTTGAACTAATATTTCTCTAACAACAAATGAAGGAACATAGGCAATAACTTGAGCATGCAGAATATAAACTCTAAAAGCCTTCAGAGCTTTTACTAATGCATAGGCATGCTTTTCCAACATTTCATACTTCAATTATGCATCTCGAAGAGCTCTGTTGAAAAATTATATTGGGGCTTCTTTATTTTCTAAATATTTTTGCAATAGAACATCGACAATAGTATCTTGAGAAGAAAATGAGAAAATCAAGAAAGGCTTTGAATATTCAGAACTTACCAACTAAGGTGCTTCAATGATTGCTTTCTTGATCATCTCAAATTAATT